>JARQOD010000004.1:285521093-285625460 GCA_033576555.1 Oophaga sylvatica | reverse complement strand
AATAGCAAACTTTGCGTAACCCCTTAATGACCGCCAATAGGCCCTTTAACGGCGGCAGTTAAAGGTACTTATTCCTCATCGCCGCTTTTTAAAGGGAACCTGTCACCAGTTTTTTGGCCTATCAACTAAAAATATCATCTGAGTGTGAGCTATACATTCCCCAACTACCTGTGAATCCCCCTGACTTCCCATGAATCCCCTATAAAAAGCTTTTATATTGCTCCCGCGCTGTATGTAAATATTATCGGTCCGATCCGATGGGTGATTGTTCTGGTCCCTCTCTCCACCCGAAATCGGCATGCTGTACGCATTCCATTCTGTGAATAGCGATGTTCACGTACAGGTCTCGCACTTGCGCATTCAAATTGCCTCCCGGGTGTGCGCAGTATGCTTTGCCCAACTGCAGGCAAAGCCGAAAAGCATTAGTGCTCACACTCTTAGATGATATTTTTAGTTGATAGGCCAAAAAACTGGTGACAGGTTCCCTTTAACGGTGCTGAGAAATAAGTGTATAGCCCCTCCCCCAGCGTCTGAAATTCTCTGGGGTCTCGGCTACCCCAGAGAACATGATTCAGGTTGGTTTTTACCAACCGCAGTGTTGCGATCACCGTTGGGGTTATAGCTAGGGTTAGGGTTGGGCTAGAGTTAGTGTTAGAAATGGGGGGGTCTCCAAACGAGACATGGCGCCTGCCATTGATAACTGACAGTTTTACTTTCAAAAAGTCAAATGGTGCTTCCCTCCCTTCAGAGCCCTGCCATGCGCCCAAATAGTGGCTTACGCCTATACTACGTATGTGGGGGAAATCAGGAAAAAGTGCACAGCAAATTGTGGCTGATACCCTCGTGAAAATATATATAAAAAAAAGTTTGGTTCCAAAGTAATTTTTTTTGTGAAAAAGTGCCGTATATACTCGAGTATAAGTCGACTCGAGTCCCCTAATTTTGCCACAAAAAACTGGGAAAACTTATTGACTCAAATATAAGCTTAGGGTGGGAAATGCAACAGCTACTGGTAAATTTCAAAAATAAAAATAGATACCAATAAAGTAAAATTAATTGAGACATCAGTAGGTTAAATGTTTTTGAATATCCATATTGAATCAGGAGCCCCATGTAATGCTCCATAAAGTTCATGATGGGCCCCATAAGATGCTCCATAAAGGTTAATGGCCCCATAAGATAATCCATAATAAAATATGCCCCATATAATGCTCCATAAAGGTTGATGGGCCCCATAAGATGCTCCATATTAAAATACGCCCCATATAATGCTCCATAAAGGTTGATGATGGTCCCATAAGATGCTCCATAATAAAATATGCCCCACATAATGCTCCATAAAGGTTGATGGCCCCAAAAGATGCTCCACATTAAAATATGCCCCATATAATGCTGCGATTAAAAAAAAAAAAGAAGACATACCTCTCGTCGCTGGGGGTCAGGTGCCGGTGTCCTGAGCAGGCGCGGACACCGGCGCGCTACGATGGTCAGGTGCCGGTGTCCTGAGCATGCGCGGACACCGGCACGCTATGGGGGCCATGTGCCAGTGTTGCTGCTGGCTCAGGCCCCCGACACTTGAGATAATCACCTCTCCCCATTCCACCGCCGCTGTGGTCCCTGCGGAAGATTCCCTATAACGAGGCAGATGGAGGCACTGTGAACGACATCTGGCTGCCGATGATCCGGCGGTGTCCATCTTTTTAGGTGTGCTTAAAAGCGCAGTCGTCAACAGTTTTGTGCACCTCTGAAAAGGACATCGAGAGATGTGGTCCAGAGTAACTCTGCTGCCGCATTATAGTGAGTGGATCCCTCGGGGGTCTCTTCTGAATTATGTCACTTGGAGATTTAGATATAACCTCCCATGTAAGTGATCAGCGTAGAGCGCTGGATAAATGTGATCCCAAATGATATGTAAAGTTCCCTTCAAAAGCTTAAAATCAATTCACAAAAAAAAGTATGTCCTCGCTCAGGTCCATCATCGGTTAGCGGAAATATAGGGGGCTTCTATGTTATTGGGAGCACAAAGGCTTTGGAAAAGCGCTGTGGCTCCTCGCCCACGTCCCTTCTGAGCACCACAGTGTGCCTAAACCACATTTAGCGTCCACATGTTTGGCATTTCTGTAGCGTTAAGACACCACCTAATTTAAGAGTACATGTCTCCAAAAGCATGACCTGGGCACTATCACATACTGGTGACTGCAATGTACTGTGGACTACAACGTACCACAATGGCAGTGTGCAATTTTCACTCAGCAACATCCACTACTACTTGTTTCTGGAAAATACCCATGGAGTCAAAATCGTCACTATACCTGTAGATAAATTCCCAAGGGGGAATAAGTTTCCAAAATGTGACCACTTCAGGGGGTATTCTACTCTTCTAGCACTTGGGTGCTCTGTATCTGGAATCTGCACACTATTGTAGCAAAATCTATGCTCTAGAAGGAAAATAGCACTCCGTCCCTCCTGAGTCTTGCAATTTTGGGGTCCATTTTAACCTGTTAACCTTGTGACTAAAAAAAAATTGGAGCAAAAAGAAAATTTTTGTGGGAAAATACGTATTTTTTTTATTTTCATAGCTCAACGTTAATATCTGTGACGCACCTGAGGGTTCAAGGTGCTCACCACACATCTAGTTTCCAAAATGATATCACTTGTGGAGGGTTTCCACTGTTTAGGCACATCAGGTGCTCTTCAAACGTGATATGGTGTCTGCTAATTCCAGATATTTTGCATTCAGAAAGTCAAATGGCGCTCATTCCCTTCTGAACCTGGCTGTGCACCAAAACAGTAGGTTTCCTTAACATGTGGTATTTGTGCATTGAGAAGTTGCACAACAAATTAATGTAATTTCTCCTGTTACCCTTGTGAAAATGCAAAATTTGGGACTAAAAACGTGTGAAAAATTTGATTTTAATTTTCACTGCTCAACGTTCTAGACTTCTGTGAAGCAACTGGGGCTTCATGGTGATCACCACACACCTAGATAAGTTCCCTGAGTCTAGTTTCCAAAATGATGTCACTTGTGGGGGGTCTCCACTGTTTAGGAATCCAAAAGAAGAAGTGAAGGGATGGCACTCTGATTTCTGGTAAAAAAAAAAAAAAAATCTTGTTTATTCAATACATCAAGATTAAAATTGTGTAGTGGGGGGAGTCTGTTCTGTGGTGGATGATGGCCGTTTCGCGTGCTTCTTGTGCTTCATCGGGTCCAAGACAATATTTTTTTTTTTTTACCGGAAATCAGAGTGTCACCCCTTCACTTTTCTGTTGGATTCCTGTTGACACTGTATGGCATGCTGCACCTGTATCCTTGAAGCCGAAGCGCTGCCAGCCTACCGTGGATCGATCAAGGTACGCACATTGTGTTTAGTGCCGGTGTCTCTATGCTTCTTTCCACTGCTTAGGCACATCAGTGGCTATCCAAACTGGACATGGCGTCCGCTAACTATTGCAGCAAGTTTTTTCCAATCAAAAAGTCAAATGACGCTGCTTCCCTTCAAAACTCTGCCGTGTGCCCAAATAGTGGTTTTCCCCCACTTATGGTGTATCAGCATATTCACGAGAAACTGCACAAGTTTTGGGGTCCATTTTTTCCTGTTACCCTTTGTGAAAATAAAAAAAATTGAGTCCAAAATAAAATTTTTGTGAAAAAAGTTAAATGTTCATATTTTTCTTCCCTCTACGTTCCATTAATTCTTCTGAAACACCTGAAGGGTTAATAAACTTCTTGAATGTGGTTTTGAGCAACATGAGGTGTGCAGTTTTAAGAATGGTTTAACTTTTGGGTATTTTCTGTCATATAGGTCCCTCAACGTCTCTTCAAATGTGATGTGGTTCCTAAAAAAAATTGTTTTGGAAATTTTGTTGAAAAAATGAGACATTGCTGGTCAACATTTAACCCTTTATAACTTCCAAGAAATTTTTTTTAAAAAACACTGTGCTGATGTAGACATGTGGCAAATGTTATGTATTAACTATTTTGTGTGACCTCTCTGATTTAAGGTCAGAAGAATTAAAAGTTTGAAAATTGCAAAATTTTCACAAAATTTCTGATATTTTCACAAATAAATGCAAGTCAAACAAATTTTACCGCTATCATGAAGTGTACTACAATATGTCACGAGAAAGCAATCTCAATCAATGGGATCTGTTAAAGCTTTCCAGAGTTATAACTTCATAAAGTATGCAAATTGCCTTTTCAGAAAGAAAGAGGACTTGAACTCTTGCGCCACCTGTTGTAAGTAGCGATCCTACAAGTCACAATCAACACTTTAAGGAATTTTGTAATATGACTTAGGATAAAAGCCAAATCAGAATCTCAATTTGCCGACGCGGTGTTTCTGGTTATTGACCCTCGTCAGTGCAAAGTATGAGAACTGTTTTGGATAGGTGAGAGGCTCTGGACTGGGGTCTATCTAAGGGGTAAGGTTTCTCCTTGTGGAGAGTGACATACCAACTCTGGCTTGCCAAGGTAAGGAGGCTTATTCACTGTGCAATGCGAATAAGCCTCCTTACCTTCACAAGCCAGAGTTGGTATGTTACTCTCCACAAGGAGAAACCTTACCCCTTAGACCCCAACCTCATAAAGTGACACTGATCAGATTTGAAAAATTTGGCCTGGTCAGGAAGGTGAAAACAGGCTTTGGGGTGAAGAGGTTAACAAGTGTGCTATACGACTGGGTCAGTATCTTATAGTTCACTTTCTGGAGCCTACAGGACCCAGCTGGGGGGTGAGAACGAAGGACTTAGTCCACCTTTCGATTAAGATGTCAAGTCCCAGCTCTTTATGCCATTGAATCAGTTCAGCGATTTGTCCTCTGCCTTTCCCGACACACTTATATTATATATCAAAGATATGACATGTGCTGGTGTTTCCGATGAAAGGCATGTTCAAAGGAGATAAGATAGTGGGCTAGCTCAGATCCAGAAATCAGGGACTTTTAGGCTAAGTGCACACGTTCAGGAATATTTGCGATTTTTTGCGCTTTTTTTCCACGATTTTCCGCGGTAAAAACGCGAAAAAAACGCAAGCATTAAGCATCCTATACATGTTAATTGATTCCGCATGTTTTGGCCACATGTTGCGTTTTTCAGCTGCAGATGGAAGGGAGGGAGACACAGTACTTCATTACTGATGGGTAGGCGGAGCCCAGACGGGATAGTCACCTCAGATTAAAAGAGTGTGCTGACCGGCCCCTCCAGCTCGGGCTCCTCCTACTCAGCTTACTCAGTTTACAATTTGAGGTCTCAGAGGATGGTCGCTGCTGGAAGCAGCTCCTCAGAAGATTTTATTATTTTATATCGGACAAGAGACAGGATCACCAAATGTGGTCTAGAGGTCTCAGGGGTCTCAGCGCTGCTGGACTCCCACCTCTCCCTTGGCGGATCTGTATTACCCTGAGGGTGGTCCCTGCAGAAACCTGCCGGCCCGGGGGGATGAGGATGGCTTCCCTGGCGGGGACGCACACCCCGCTCAGGGGTCACTGCGATCTCCGCCCTGGGGGGAAGCATGGGCACACGCCAGAAACCCCTGGGGGTCCCTGTGGCGCATAACGGGGTGAGTACTCCACATGTTTATCAGTGTGTTGAGTGATTCACCGGCTGCTGCGGCAGCGCTGGTACAGTTTCATGTGGTGATTTTGTGTATTTTGTCCGCAGGTGGATGCCTGCAGGACGGGGATCGCGGTACCGGAGAAGGGGAGTCCCGCGCTTTTTTGAAGGCGGGGGGGCGTGGCTTCGCGTCTCCGGGCAGGAAACGCTCTCTGAGCGCGCTTTCCTGCTTCCTTCTCTTCCGGCTGCCTCCTCAGTGCGGCGGCCATTACAGCGCACCGGGCTCCTCTTCCTCTCTGCTCTCCTGCACAAGTGAAGAACACAGCACCGCAAAACTGTGAGTCGCTTCTGTCCAATCGGGGCAGAAGCTTAGAGAATCTTTTTCTCTCCCCCGTAGCGCAGGTTGCCACACGCTGAGTTTAGCGACGCTATTTGGGTCGCTGGAGGTCTTTGCGATACAAAATTGATCGCAAATATTTAGCGATTTAAGTGTGGTATTTTTTTGAGACGTTTTTTCGTCTCTGCCTGCTGCCTCATTGAGGCTCCTGGAACTCGCACATCTGTCACTTGAATACAGGTTGTGAAGAGTTTTGTGATTTTAACCCCTTATCAAGCGGTTAAATCTTAATGGTGGCTGGGGTAACCCTTTTTTCTTTAAGAGTTAACCCTTCAGCGTCTGGTTAAAAGGTTTTTTTCCTAAAACCACATTTTTTCGTGTTACTATCAGTGTAACCTGTCATTGTACTGAGTAAGACATGTCAGATCAGGGCACAGGTGCGGATCATCATCCAGCTCCGTTACGAGATCAGTCTCGCATATCTGACACACAGACCTCGACATCGAGTGCAGCGGTCGGAGGACCCAGTGACGCAAAAATGGAGGCTCTCACTCGTTCGATTGATAGCCTGTCTAACCTTATAGGTTGGGTGTCAGCCAAACCCCCTCATAGCAGGAAGTGTCATAGGCCGGTGTCTTTTCGCTCGTATTGCGACTCAGAGAGTTCCGACGTGGAGGGTTCCCCTTTAAGTTCAGAGGGGATATCCGAATCGGATAGAGAGGATCGGCAAATGCACTCTGCTTTTTGCTCGGGTCGTGTAGAGGCTTTAATTGAGGCAATGAGGGAGGCGTTACAGGAGGATGTAACTACTCGCCCTGGTAAGTCGGCCAGGATGTTCCAGGAGTCGCATAAGTCAGTCGCGACTTTGCCATCGATGATTGAGTTCAACCAGGCAGTGGAGAAGGAGCGTCTGTGCCCAGACAAGCGTTTTCAGGGGACTCGTCTTTTGGAGTCACTGTATCCGTGTACTGCGGAATCTAATGATTGCTGGATTCAGTCGCCCGAGGTGGATGTCTCCTTATCTCAGCTTAGCAAATCTTCTTTGCTACCTATTAAAGGGAAGGCGAGTTTGCAGGACCCGCTAGACAGAAGAGCAGAGTCAGCGGCAAAGTCCATTTATGAAGCCACGGGTTATGGCTTCAGAGCAATGTTAGGCTCCATGTGTGTTTATAAAGCTGCCCTGGTCTGGTTGGGCCGTTTACGGAGGAAATGTGAACCTCAAGTACCTGAGGTGGATGGACTGTTTGAATTGTTAGAGAGTGCCTTACAATATGGACATGATGCAAACCTGGACACGGTGTCACTGCTGTCCAGGGCTCAATCCTCGGCGGTCTCAGTCAGGAGGGCACTGTGGCTTAGACAGTGGACCGGTGATGCGGTTTCTAAACATGGTTTGCTAGCCTTAGCTTACAAAGGCGGTCAGTTATTTGGATGTGACCTTACGGAACTGATTGCCAAAGCAAAGGCAAGGGAGACAGCTTTACCACAGCGAAGGACTGTGGCTTCTACGTCTGGCAGGCCTGGTACCAATAGTGGTCGACGGTCCTTTCGTTCCAGGGGACGATTCGGTCAGCCCTCATGGGGGTCGGGTCGTCCCTCTTTTTCGGGAAAAAAGACAAATCAGAAATCCCGCGCTCCCTGGAAACAGAGTTTCCGTCAAGATAAAAGGGAATCTGACAAAAAGCCCACTAAGGCAGATTGACGCCAGGGTCCCGCTCGAGGGCTCTCGAGTGGGGGGTCGCCTGCTCCAATTCAAATTGACTTGGGTTTCCCGTGTCCCAGACTCCTGGGTGACACGGGTTGTGTCAGCAGGCTATTTCATAGTTTTCTTCCCGACCCCGAACAGTTATTGCCAGTCTCGCATGCCATCAGAGCCCGGGCTATGTGCCGCTTTACTGCAGGAAGTCGAGTTTCTTCTGCAGAAGGGTGTGGTGGTTCCGGTTCCACCAGAAGACAGGGGAAGAGGTTTTTATTCCAACCTCTTTGTAGTCCCCAAAAAGGAGGGAAAGTTTCGCCCCGTCCTGGATCTCAAAAGGTTGAATCGGCATGTCCACGCCCGAAGGAGTCGCTTCGCTCCGTAGTGGCAGCATTGTCAGAGAACGATTTTTTGGTGTCCATCGACATACGCGACGCTTATTTGCACGTTCCAATCGGAGGGGCTCACCAGCGTTATCTTCGCTTTGCCATAGGTCAGGATCATTACCAATTTGTGGCTCTACCATTCGGTTTGGCCTCGGCACCCAGAGTCTTTACAAAGATTCTGGCACCTCTCATGGCTATACTTCGAAGGCAGGGAGTCACGATCCTCCCCTATCTGGACGATCTTTTGATTGTGGCATCCTCGAAGGAGGAGGCGGTGACTGCTCGCAATCTATCCCTTCAGCTCCTGGAGGACTTCGGGTGGCTGGTCAATTGGGAGAAGTCGTCTCTGGAACCGTCACAATCAATCCTGTTTCTGGGGATGCATTTCGACACAGTACGAGCAGTGGTGTCTCTTCCTCCAGACAAGCAAGCATGTCTTATCCGACATACGCAGGTGATGAGGTCTTCAGTGACAATGTCTCTTCGAAGATGTATGCGTCTTCTGGGGTTGATGGTGGCTTCAATGGAGGCTCTTCCGTTTGCCCAGTTTCATTCCAGGGCGCTCCAAGGGTTCATTCTAAATCGCTGGGATCGGTCGCAGACCTCACTGGATTGCAGTGTGGTTATCTCCCGCAAGGTACGAGAGTCTCTGGGATGGTGGATCCGTTCGACAGAATTGTCTCGGGGGAAGTCCTTTCTTCCTCTGAAGTGGTCAGTCATAACCACCGATGCCAGCCTGACGGGCTGGGGGGGCGTTTGGAACGATCTCTGGGTTCAGGGAGTATGGTCGCCAGAGGAGTCTGTCTTGCCGATCAACATCCTCGAATTGAGGGCAATTTTCCTTTGCCTCCAACACTGGACGGTCCCTTTACACGGTCTGCCTGTCCGAGTGCAGACAGACAATGCGACGGCGGTCGCTTATATCAATCACCAAGGCGGAACGAGGAGTTTCAGGCTTATGGTGGAGGTATCTCGGATCCTGATATGGGCAGAGTCCAGGGTCCCAGCCATCTCTGCGATCCACATCCCAGGAGTTCAGAATATCACGGCGGACTTTCTAAGTCGCGAGAGGATGGATCCCGGAGAATGGAGTCTCCATCCGGACATTTTTGCACTGCTGTGCTCCCGTTGGGGAACTCCTCAGGTGGATCTGATGGCATCCAGGGCCAATGCCAAGTTACCGACATTCGTGTCCAGGTACAGGGATCCGAAGGCTGTAGCGGTGGATGCTCTGGTGGCCCCGTTGGACCAATTCAATCTAATCTATGTGTTCCCGCCGATTTCTATGCTACCTCTGGTACTCCGTCGGATCAGGCTGGAGAGGATCTCAGCTATTTTGATAGCTCCAGATTGGCCAAGGAGGACGTGGTTCTCGACACTGGTGTCGCTTCTAGCGGCACCGCCATTTTCACTTCCTCTTCGTCCGGACCTGTTAACCCAAGGGCCCGTCCGTCATCCAGACCTGAAGTCTCTGCGTTTGACGGCGTGGCTCTTGAAACCGAAATTTTGACCCGTAGAGGTTTTTCACCCGAAGTCATTGCTACTCTGCGGGCTGCTAGAGGTCTAGCTACTACTAGGATTTACCACAGGACTTGGGAAGCCTTCTTTTTGTGGTGTTCGAGTTCTTCAAAGAACCCGAGAAAATTTTCTATTCCCAATTTGTTGGCTTTTATGCAACACGGGTTGGACAAAGGTTTGGCCATTAGCACCCTGAGGGGTCAGGTTTCAGCTCTGTCTTTACTGTTTCGGAGGGCTATCGCCTCGCGTAGGGACGTGCGTTCCTTTTTTCGTGGAATAACCCGTCAGTTTCCACCGCGGAGAACTCTTGTATCTCCTTGGCGGCTCAATCTTGTTTTGGAGGCTCTTCAACATCAGCCTTTTGAGCCTATGGATTCGGTTAGCCTTTATTTACTTTCTTGGAAGGTGGCCTTCCTAGTGGCAGTTACCTCTTTGAGGAGGGTTTCGGAGTTGGCGGCTCTTTCTTGCTCGCCTCCCTTCTTGGAGTTTCACCCGGATCGTGTGGTGCTTCGCACTCGGGGCGACTTCCTACCTAAGGTGGTGTCGCGATTTCATGTTAACCAGGATATTGTGTTGCCTTCTCTTTGTCCGAGGCCAAGGACTGTGAAGGAACGGGCCTTGCACACATTGGATTTGGTGCGGGCTTTGAAATTCTACTTGAATGTTACTCAAGGATTTCGGAAATCAGACTCTCTGTTTGTTATTCCAGCAGGTCGTCGACGTGGTCAGCGAGCTTCCAAGGATTCTATAGCTCGCTGGATTCGGTCGGCCATTTTGGAGGCTTACCGACTTAAGGGCGAACCTTGCCCGATTAAACTTCGAGCTCACTCCACGAGGGCTGTGGGCTCATCGTGGGCCTTTCATCAAGGGGCCTCGGCGGCTCAGCTCTGCCGGGCGGCGACCTGGCGCTCCGTTCACACTTTTACAAAATTTTATAAGGTGGACGTTAGTGCTTCCGCTGATGCAGCCTTGGGACGTAGGGTCCTGCAGGCAGCGGTAGTTTAAGAGTCTAGTTAACTTGTTTGGCGCCTTTTGCGCTTTTATTCAGGTTGTTGGGTTTCTGCCTATTTTGGTTTTGTTTCCCACCCTAATGTTTTGAACTGCTTTGGGACGTCCCATCAGTAATGAAGTACTGTGTCTCCCTCCCTTCCATCTGCAGCTGAAAGACGGATTTTGGTAAGAACTTACCTGTAAAATCCTTTTCAGCGAAGGAAGGGAGGGAGACACAGATCCCTCCCATGGCAGAAGTGTGTTGTTAATTTACAGAAGCAGCGTGGCCCTTCTCTGATAGCGATTTCTGGGCTGAGGTCGACGCGCTACGGCTCTGTTCCAGCATTGCCAGCTCATCGCAGTGGTCGGGTTCCGTGAGTAGTACCTGGAACTGTGTGGTTTTTTGCCTATCTGCATGCATAACCTGTATTCTTGTGTTTTTTTTTTTTTGTCTCTGAAGTTCTTCAGAAGGGGTTATGTTGCTCCGCTGGTGATATTGCTCTTCCTTAAGCTTGTGTACAACTGAGTAAGCTGAGTAGGAGGAGCCCGAGCTGGAGGGGCCGGTCAGCACACTTTTAATCTGAGGTGACTATCCCGTCTGGGCTCCGCCTACCCATCAGTAATGAAGTACTGTGTCTCCCTCCCTTCCTTCGCTGAAAAGGATTTTACAGGTAAGTTCTTACCAAAATCCGTCTTTTTCTGCGAAAAAAAACGCTTCGCGGAAAAAATAGCAACATGTTCATTAATTTTGCGGAATGTAAGCGGTTCATGTGCGATGGTTCCCAGGGTCTGGAGGAGAGGAGACTCTCCTCCAGGCCCTGGGTATCATATCTCTGGTAAAACAATAATTAAAATAAAAAATAATGATATTCTCACCTTCCGGCGGCCCCCGCAGCCTTCCCGCCTTCAGCGACACTCCCGGTCCCAGGAGTCCTTTGCGAGAATCACCCAGATGGCTTAGCGGTCTCGCGTGATGCTACGTCATCGGGGTGATTTGTTGCAAAGGACTCCTGGGAACGGGAGTTGCCGGGAGCAGCGCTGAAGGCGGGAAAGCTGCGGGGGCCGCCGGAAGGTGAGAATATCATTATTTATTTTTTTTTATTATTTTTACATTAGATCTTTTTAATATTGATGCGGCATAGGCGGCATCAATAGTAAAAAGTTGGTCACACGTGTCAAACACTATGTTTGACTCGTGTGACAACCTGTCAATCAGTTTTCCAAGCGATGCTACAGATCGCTAGTAAAACGCTAGCATTCTGCAAGCTAATTACGCTTGCAAAACGCTAGTTTCAGCTGCAGATGGAAGGGAGGGAGACATAGGAATTCATTACTGATGGGTAGGCGGAGCCCCAGACCAGGATGACACCTCAGATCAAAAGCGTGTTGACTGGCTGGCTCCTCCAGCTCGGGCTCCTCCTACTCAGCTCCTTCAGTCTAAGATTTGAGGTCTCAGAGGATGGTCGCTGCTAATGCAGCTCCTCAGAAGATTTTATTATTTTATATTCGGACAAGAGACTTGGATCACTAGTTGGTCTAGAGGTCTCAGGGGTACCAGCGCTGCTGTACCCCAACCTCTCCCTCGGCGGATCTGTATTTACACTATGGTCCCTGCAGAATCTTGCCGGCCCTGGGGGATGAGGAGAGCTTCCCTGGCGGGGACGCAAACCACACGTGCGGTCACTGCGTTCCTCGCCCTGGGGGGAAGCATGGGCACAAGCGCCACAAATCCTCGGGGATCCCTGTGGCGCTAAGCTGGTGAGTACTCCACACAAATTTTATTATAATGTGTGAGTGCTTTAGCGTCTGAGTGGCAGCGCTATTACATGTATGTCAGTATGCTTCAGCGCTGCGGTGACAGTGCTGTTACATGTAGATGTGGTGATCTTTTGTCCGCAGGCAGATACCTGCAGGACAGAGAGGGAGCAGGAGCGAGGGAGTTCGCGCTCGATATTTGAGCTGGCGGGGGCGTGGCCTATCGATTCCCGGTCTTATGAGCAGGAAGACGCGCGCTCTGGGGCTTCTCCATCTTCCTTCACTGTGGCGGCCATTACACAGGCTCCTGGGCTCCTCAGACCGCTCCTCTCCTCATAGACACCACGGCCAGCTGGGTGAGTGCTGATTCCTCACCCCGCAGCGCAGCGATCGCTATCCTGCAGCTGCAGTCTCATTAGAGACTTGAAATTTAGCTGGGATCACAGAGTATATATATATATTGTGGAGAGATTGCAACATTAACCCTTCTGAGGGTTATTTCTGTCAGCGTTTTTTGACTGAATGCCGCTGGGGTAACCCTTCCTGAGGGAGCGTTAACCCTTCAGCGTTAAAAAAAAAAAAGAAAAAAAAGCCGCGGACCATGTCCCAGTACCTCTGCGGCAATCAGATACGCAGACCTCAACAGCGTCTAGCGCTGCGGTCGACAGTGGTGCAAAATTGGATGATATCGCTCGCTCGATTAACAGCTTGTTTGACCTTTTAGGTCAATATGTGTCTGCTAATTCCTCTCAGAGGAAGCGACGCAGGCCGTTACCGGCCTCTGCACGGAGCGAGTCAGATGTATCTGATTTTGGACAGAGTTCCCCTTTAGATTCGGATGGTGAATTATCCGATTCAGATGAGGACGAACCGCAGGGGCGTTCTTCTATGGCGAAACGTACGGAGGCTTTGATTGAAGCCATGAGAGAGATGTTACAGTTACCGGAGGAGGTAACTAGTCGTCCTGGTAAATCAGCACGTATGTTCCAGGAGTCCCGTACTTCGCGTACAACATTACCAGTTCTGAAGGAGCTTAATAGTGTAATAGAAGAGGAACGTCTGTGTCCAGATAAGCGTTTTCACGGAACGCATTTCTTTGATGCACTTTCTCCTTGCTCTGCGGAGTTAAAGGATAATTGGACTTCTGCGCCTGAAGTGGATGTTTCCTTATCCCAGCTTAGTAAATCCTCACTACTCCCTGTTAAGGGGGAAAGCGAGTTTGCAGGAGCCGTTGGACAGAAAAACGGAAATGGCGGCAAAAGCAAGCTATGAGGCTGCGGGTCATGGATTCCGAGCGGTGCTAGGATCCATGTGTGCTGCTAGAGCTTCTCTAGGCTGGTTGGCACGTTTAAAGGCAGAGTTGCAGAATGGTTCTCCGTTACCTGATATACGGGAAACTTACGAATTGTTAGAAACTGCAGCCTGTTATATCTTTGATGCCGGTCTGGATACGGCATCCCTGCTGGCCAGAGCGCAGGCTTCAGCGGTCAGTCAGAAGAGCTTTATGGCTCAGACAGTGGGCCGGGGACGCAGTTTCCAAACATGGTTTATTGGCTTTACCTTACAAGGGTGGCCTCCTTTTTGGATCCGACCTCACAGAGCTGATTTCCAAGGCTAAGGCGAAGGAAGCAGCATTCCCATGGCTTCGGTATCCAGTAAGCCTGGTGGCTATAGCGGTCGGCGGTCCTTTCGGGGCCGAGGACGATCTAGTCACTCCTCGTGGGGATCGGGTCGTTCTTCTTTCTCAGGAAAGAAGTCCTCTCAGAAAACCCGTACTCCCTGGAAGCAGAATTTCCGCCAGGACAAGCGGGAATCTGACAAGAAGCCCGCCAAGTCAGATTGACGCCAGGGGTCCACTCGAGGACTCTCGAGTGGGGGGTCGCCTGCTTCATTTCAAGGCGACTTGGATGGCTCGCGTTCCAGATTCTTGGGTAATGCGGGTAGTGTCGGCAGGCTATTTCATAGAGTTTTCTTCTCGACCCACAAATGTTTTTTGTCAGTCTCGCGTTCCGTCAGAACCCAGCTTTTTGTCGCTTTACAGCGAGAGGTCGATTTTCTGCTACAAAAGGGTGTAGTAATACCGGTTCCGTCAGAGGACCGAGGAAAAGGTTTTTATTCCAACTTTTTCATAGTTCCCAAAAAGGAGAACAATTTCGTCCGATTCTGGATCTCAAGCGATTAAACCGGCATGTCCACGCCCGGAAATTTCGCATGGAGTCACTTCGCTCCGTTGTAGCAGCTTTGTCACAGAACGATTTTCTGGTGTCAATCGACATTCGCGACGCCTATTTGCATGTTCCCATCGAAAAGGCTCATCAGCGCTTTCTTCGGTTTGCCATAGGACAGGATCACTATCAGTTCGTGGCTCTGCCTTTCGGCTTAGCCTCAGCCCCCAGAGTCTTTACAAAAATTTTGGCGCCCCTCATGGCAATCCTTCGAAAACGGGGGATTACGATTCTTCCTTATCTGGACGACCTTTTGATAGTGGCTTCCTCGGAAGAGGAGGCAGTGACGGCTCGAGATTTGTCTCTTCAGCTTCTGAAGGACTTCGGTTGGCTGGTCAATTGGGAGAAGTCGTTTCTGGAACCATCGAGGGCAATCCTCTTTTTGGGGATGCATCTCGACACGATTCGGTCGGTAGTTTCTCTACCGCCAGACAAACAGTCATGTCTTCTTCGACATGTGCAGATTATGTAATCCTCGACAGCAATGTCCCTACGGAAGTGTATGCGTCTTCTGGGACTGATGGTAGCGTCCATGGAGGCAATTCCTTTTGCCCAGTTCCATTCCAGGACTCTCCAAAGGTTCATCTTGAGTCGATGGAACCGGTCGCAGTCGCTGGATTGCAGTGTCACCATTTCTCGCGCGGTGCGGGATTCTCTAGGATGGTGGTTACGTCCAGGGGCATTTTCCCTGGGGAAGTCCTTCCTCCCTCCGAAGTGGTCAGTCATAACCACCGATGCCAGCTTGATGGGCTGGGGGGGTGTTTGGAACACAGGGGGTATGGTCTTCGGAAGAGTCTGTTCTTCCGATCAACATCCTGGAATTGAGGGCGATTTTCCTTTGCCTCCAACATTGGACGGTCCCTTTGAGCGGTCTGCCAGTCCGAGTGCTGTCGCATATATCAATCACCAAGGCGGGACAAGGAGTTCCAGACTCATGGTAGAGGTGTCCCGAATTCTGATTTGGGCCGAGGCCAGTGTACCAGCCATTTCGGCGATTCACATTCCAGGGGTTCAGAATATTACAGCGGACTTTCTCAGTCGCAGGAAGATGGATCCTGGGGAATGGAGCCTTCACCGGAAGTTTTTGCACTACTGTGCTCTCGTTGGGGAACTCCCCAAGTGGATTTGATGGCATCCAGGTCCAATGCCAAGTTACCGACGTTCATGTCCAGATACCAGGACCCGAAGGCTGTGGCGGTGGATGCTCTAGTGGCTCAGTGGGATCAGTTCGAGCTGATCTATGTATTCCCACCGATATCCTTACTTCCTCTAGTACTGCGTCGGATCAGACTAGAGAGAATTCCAGCTATTTTGATAGCTCCAGATGGCCAAGAAGGGTGTGGTTCTCGACAATAATGTCGCTGTTGGCGGCACCTCCTTTCCACTTCCCTCTTCAACCGGACTTGTTGACTCAGGGGCCCGTTTGTCATCCGGACTTGATGTCCCTGCGTTTGACGGCGTGGCTCTTGAGACCGAAAATCTTAACCCGTAGAGGTTTTTCAGCCGAGGTCATTGCTACTCTTCGTGCTGCGAGAAGTCCGGCTACTACTAGGATTTACCACAAAACTTGGGAAACCTTCTTTTCGTGGTGCTTGGGGTCCTCTCGGAACCCGAGAAAATTTTCCATTCCCAACTTGTTGGCTTTTCTGCAGCATGGGTTAGACAAGGGTTTGGCAGTCAGCACCCTGAAAGGTCAGATTTCTGCTCTGTCCTTATTGTTCCGGAGAACCATTGCTTCGAATAGGGAATAGGGACGTGCTCTCCTTTTTCCGCGGTATAGCTCGTAAGTTTCCGCCGCGGAAGGCACCCTGTCTCCTTGGCGGCTCAACCTTGTTTTGGAGGTTCTTCAGCATAAACCTTTTGAGCCTATGGGTTCTGCTAGCCTTTCTTTACTCTCTTGGAAGGTGGCCTTCCTTGTAGCAGTCACCTCCTTGAGGAGAGTTTCTGAGTTGGCAGCTCTTTCTTGTTCGTCTCCTTTTCTGGAGTTTTTTCCGGATCGTGTGGTGCTTTGCACACGGGGTGATTTTTTACCTAAAGTGGTGTCACAATTTCATGTTAACCAGGATATTGTGTTGCCTTCATTCTGCCCGGATCCGAAGAATGCAAAAGAGCGAGCTTTGCACACATTGGATTTAGTGCGGGCCTTGAAGTTTTATCTATCTGTTACTCAAGGTTTTCGTAAGATGGACTCCCTATTTGTGGTTCCAGCTGGTCGTCGGCGTGGTCAACGAGCTTCCAAGGATTCTATAGCTCGTTGGATCCGGTCAGCTATTTTGGAAGCTTACCGTCTTCAGGGTGAATCTTGCCCGATTAGGATTCGAGCCCATTCCACGAGAGCTGTGGCTTCATCGTGGGCATTTCATCAAGGTGCCTCGGCAGTGCAGCTTTGCCGGGCGGCAACTTGGCGCTCGTCCACACGTTTACGAAATTTTATAAGGTGGACGTCAGTGCTTCCGCTGATGCAGCCTTGGACGTAGGGTTCTGCAGGCAGCTGTAGTTTAAAGTTCTAGATGAACTTGTGTTTAGCGCTGGTTGCGCTTTTTTGTTAAGGTTGTTGGGTTTCTGCCTTTTGTTGGTTTTTTCCCACCCTTATTTTTTGAACTGCTTTGGGACGTCCCATCAGTAATGAATTCCTGTGTCTCCCTCCCTTCCATCTGCAGCTGAAACACGGATTTTGGTAAGAACTTACCGGTAAAATCCTTTTCAGCGAAGGAAGGGAGGGAGACACAGCACCCTCCCAAGGCAGAAGTGTGTTGTTGTTTTCAGATGCAGCGTGACCCTTATCTGATAAGCGATTATCTGGGCTGAGGTCAGCGCGCTAAGGCTCTGTTCCAGCATCGCCAGTTCATCGCAGTAGTCAGGTTCAGTGAGTAGTACCTGGAACTCTGTGGTTTTTGGCTTACTTTGCATACATAACCTGTATTCTTGTGTTTTTCTCTGAAGTTCCTTCAGAAGGGGTTATGTTGCTCCGCTGGTGATCTTGGTTCTTCCCTAAAGCTTTGGTACGACTGAAGGAGCTGAGTAGGAGGAGCCCGAGCTGGAGGAGCCAGCCAGTCAACACGCTTTTGATCTGAGGTGTCATCCTGGTCTGGGGCTCCGCCTACCCATCAGTAATGAATTCCTGTGTCTCCCTCCCTTCCTTCGCTGAAAAGGATTTTACCGGTAAGTTCTTACCAAAATCCGTGTTTCTGGCGGGAATACGCATAAAAAAAAAAAGCGTATTTCCCGCAGGAGAAGTGCGGGATTGCCGCGGAAATTTCCGCGGCAATTCCGCAACGTGTGAACTTAGCCTAAAGATTTCCATTGTTTTAAAGCCCGATTGGCCAATTACATCTTTAACATGGGGGATAAAACCTTGTGGCGAGGAAAGTAGCATATGGGCAGGGCCATGCGGTGTGCCCGGGAACTGAGGATTACCAGCTAAGGGAGTAAGTGGTCCTGAAATATTAGCCATGGGAGTGCTTCTTTAAGTGATGCCACAAAATAAGATGAGGTCCAGATAGATCAGGCAAAAACTTGTGTTGTAAGGGAATATTGTACTTTTGAATTAGTATACATTAATCATGACAGCAATCTACTATTGAGAAATCACCTTATGGGATGTCTTTTAACCCGTTACCAAGGGGTATAAAGGGGTTGCTCTGTATTTGTTCATTTTTTTTTTTTTACACTCCCTTCTTTCAAGAACCATAAAAGTTATTTTTTTGTTGACATTGCTGTACAAGAAAATCAAAGGAAAAAACAATGTGTGCATATACCCTAATGAAAATAAATAAGTAAAAAAGCAAGTCCATTAAATAATTAACCCCTTAGTGACAGAGCCATTTTGCAGCTTAATGACCGGGCCAATTTTTACAATTCTGACCACTGTCACTTTATGAGGTTAGAACTCTGGAACGCTTTAACGAATCCAGCTGATTCTGAGATTGTATTTTCGTGACATATTGTACTTCACGTTAGTGGTAAAAAATGTTTTATATGACTTGCTTTTATTTATGAAAAAATGGAAATATGGCGAAAATGTAGAAAATTTCGCAATTTTCAAACTTGAAATTTTTATGCCCTTAAATCAGAGAGATATGTCACACAAATTTCTTAATAAATAACATTTCCACATGTCTACTTTACATCAGCACAATTTTGGGAACAAAATTTTCTTTTGTTACGAAGTTATAAGGGTTAAAAGTTGACCAGCGATTTCAGCTGCAGATGAAGGAAGGGAGCCACAGTCATAACTAGTGGGTAGGCGGAGCCCAGATGAGATAGACACCTCAGATTAAAAAGTGTTGGCCGGCCCCTCCAGCTCGGGCTCCTCCTACTCAGCTCTCCAGTTACAATTTGAGGTCTCAGAGGATAGTCGCTGCTGGATGCAGCTCCTCAGAAGATTTTATTATTTTTTTATCGGACAAGAGACTTGGATCACCAGAAGTGGTCTAGAGGTCTCAGCGCTGCTGGACCCCAACCTCTCCCTTGGCGGATCTGTATTACCCTAATGGTGGTCCCTGCAGAACCCTGCCGGCCCGGGGGGATGAGGATGGCTTCCCTGGCGGGGGCGCAAACCGCGCTGCAGGGGTCACTGCGTCCCCCGCCCTGGGGGGAAGCATGGGCATAGCGCCAGAAACCCTGGGGGTCCCTGTGGCGCTTGGCTGGGGTGAGTACTCCACATTTATATATGTGTTGAGTGCCTGCAGGACGAGGAGCGGGGACGGGACCGGAGAACAGGGGTGCCCCGCGCCTTTTTTTTTTTTTAAGCCGGCGGGGGGCGTGGCTTAGCGTTTCCCGGGCAGGAAGCGCTTCTTGGCGCTTCTGCCCTTCTCTTCCGGCTTCATCCTCAGCGCGGCGGCCATTGAAGCAATCGTGCTCCTCGTTCTCCGCTCCTCCCGTACCAGGAAGCAGCACCGCGGCGCACAGTGAGTCGCTTCTGCCTATCAGGGCAGAAGCTTACGAGCTCTTCACCCCCGCAGCGCAGGCACGGTCCTGTGTCACACTGAGCGCCGCTAAGATTTTTTTGTGAGCGCAGAATAGCGCTATATTTTAGCGATTCTTTGTTTAGTGTGGCATATTTTTCAGGATTGTACTGTCTGTGTCTGCTGCCTCATAAGAGACGCCTGGGACTCGCACACCCGTTACATTAATACAGGTTGTGGGAGTCTGTGACTCTAACCCCCTTTTACGTGGTTAACCCTTAACTGGGCGGCTGGGGTAGCCCTATCTTTAGGAGCTTAACCCTTCAGCGTTCGTGTTGTTTTTCTTGAGAAACCACACTTTTCTAGCTACTGTCAGGTTTAACCTGCCATTGTACTGTGTGAGGATGTCAGATCAGGACCCAGGTGCAGACCGTCACTCAGCTCTGCTACAAGATCAGTCTCTCGTATCTGACACGCAGACCTCGGCTGCGTCAAGCGCAACAGTCGGAGGCCCCAGTGATGTCAAAATGGAGGCTCTCACTCGTTCGATTGATGGCCTGTCTAATTTTATAGGCTATTGGGTGTCAGCCAGACCTTCTCATGGTAGGAAGCGACGCAGGCCGTTGCCTTCTTTTCCGTGTAGAGACTCAGAGAACTCTGGTATAGAGGGTTCCTCTTCCAGTTCAGAAGGTATATCCGATTCGGATAAAGAGGGTCGGCAGAGGCACTCTGCTTCTTTTTTGGGCCGTGTAGAAGCTTTTATTGAAGCTATTAGGGAGACTTTGCAGTTACCTGAGGAGGTAGCCGCACGCCCTGGTAAGTCGGCCCGGATGTTTCAGGAGTCGCACAGGTCGTTTTCGACCTTACCATCCCTGCCTGAGCTTAATGAAGCTGTGGAGAAGGAGCGTCTGTCCTGACAAGCGTTTTCAGGGGACACAGCTTTTTGAGTCACTATATCCGTGTACTACGGAATTGATTGATAATTGGATCCCTTCCCCTGAAGTGGATGTTTCTATATCTCAGCTTAGCAAATCTTCACTACTCCCTGTTAAAGGGAAGGCGAGTCTGCAGGACCCGCTGGACAGAAAAGCGGAAATGGCGGCAAAGTCCATCTACGAGGCCGCGGGTCATGGTTTCAGGGCAGTGCTGGGATCCATGTGTGCTTATAAAGCTTCTCTGATCTGGTTGCACCGTTTACGAGAGAAATGTCAGTTAACCGACGATGATGGACTTTTTGAATTGCTGGAGAGTGCAATTCAATATGGTTATGATGCAGGTCTGGATACTGCGTCGCTGCTGTCCAGGACACAATCCTCGGCGGTCACAGTCAGGAGAGCACTGTGGCTTAGACAGTGGACCGGTGATGCGGTTTCCAAGCAAGGTTTGCTATCTTTGGCATACAAAGTTGGTCAGTTATTTGGATCTGACCTCACGGAGCTGATTGCCAAGGCAAAGGCAAAAGAAGCTGCCTTACCACAGCGAAGAGCTGTGGCCTCTACGTCTGGCAGACCGGGTACCGGTAGTGGCCGGCGGTCCTTTCGGTCTAGGGGACGTTTCGGTCAGCCCTCTTGGGGATCGAGCCGTCCCTCTTTTTCAGGTAAAAAGACTCTCAGATATCCCGCACTCCCTGGAAACAAAGTTTCCGTCAAGACAAGCGGGAATCTGACAAAAAGTCCACTAAGGCGGATTGACGCCAGGCTTCCACTCGAGGGCTCTCAAGTGGGGGGTCACCTGCTTCAATTCCAGTTGACATGGATTTCCCGAGTCCCGGACACCTGGGTGACGCAGGTGGTTTCGGCAGGCTACTTCATAGAGTTTTCTTCTTGACCCCGAACAGTTTTTGTCAATCTCGCATTCCGCCAGAGCCCGAGCTAAGTGCCGCTCTACTACGAGAAGTCGACTTCCTTCTGCAGAAGGGTGTGGTGGTACCGGTTCCACCAGAGGACAGGGGAAGAGGGTTTTATTCCAGCCTCTTTGTGGTACCCAAAAAGGAGGACAAATTTCGCCCCATCCTAGATCTCAAAAGGTTGAATCGGCATGTCCACATCCGAAAGTTTCGTATGGAGTCTCTTCGATCCGTGGTGGCAGCCTTGTCGCAGAACGATTTTTTGGTATCAATCGACATTCGCGACGCTTATTTGCACGTGCCAATAGGAAGGGCTCACCAACGCTTCCTTCGTTTTGCCATAGGTCAGGACCATTACCAGTTTGTGGCTCTGCCATTTGGGCTGGCCTCAGCGCCCAGAGTTTTTACAAAAATTCTGGCGCCTCTCATGGCGATTCTTCGAGGGCAGGGGGTTACGATTCTTCCCTACCTAGACGACCTTCTGATTGTGGCGTCTTCAAAGGAGAAGACGGTAACTGCTCGCGATCTATCCCTGCAGCTCCTGGAGGACTTCGGGTGGCTGGTCAATTGGGAGAAGTCATCTCTGGAACCGTCGCAATCAATCCTTTTTTTGGGGATGCATTTCGACACGGTACGAGCAGTGGTGTCCCTACCTCCAGACAAGCAAGCATGTCTCCTGCGACATACTCGGATTATGAAGTCTTCGACAGCAATGTCCTGCGAAGCTGTATGCGCCTTCTGGGTTTGATGGTGGCGTCCATGGAAGCTCTTCCGTTTGCCCAGTTCCATTCCAGGGCCCTCCAGAGGTTCATTCTGAGCCGTTGGGATCGATCACAGGCTTCACTGGACTGCAGTGTCATCATCTCCCGCAGGGTACGAGAGTCTTGGGATGGTGGATACGTCCGAAAGAGTTGTCCCTGGGGAAGTCTTTCCTCCCTCCAAAGTGGTCGGTCATAACCACCGATGCCAGCCTGACGGGCTTGGGGGGGTGTCTGGAACGATCTCTGGACTCAGGGAGTTTGGTCGTCGGAAGAGTCGGTCTTACCGATCAACATCCTGGAATTGAGGGCGATTTTCTTTGCCTCCAGCATTGGATGGCCCTTTTGAGCGGTCTGCCAGTCCGAGTGCAGACAGACAACGCAACGGCGGTTGTGTATATCAACCATCAAGGCGGGACGAGGAGTTCCAGGCTCATGGTGGAAGTGTCTCGGATCCTGGTTTGGGCCGAGACCAGAGTGCCAGCCATCTCTGCGATTCACATTCCAGGAGTTCAGAACATCACGGCGGACTTTCTCAGTCGCGTGAAGTTGGATCCCGGGGAATGGAGTCTTCATCCGGAAGTTTTTGCACTAATGTGCTCCCGTTGGGGAACTCCCCAAGTGGATCTCATGGCATCCAGGTTCAATGCCAAGTTACCGACTTTCATGTCCAGGTACAAGGATCCAAAGGCTGTGGCGGTGGATGCTCTAGTGGCTCCGTGGGGCCAATTCGAGCTGATTTATGTGTTTCCACCGATCTCATTACTTCCTCTGGTGCTATGTCGGATCAGGCTAGAGAGGATCCCGACTATGTTGATAGCTCCAGATTGGCCAAGGAGGTCGTGGTTCTCGACTCTGGTGTCGCTCCTGGCAGCACCACCATTTCCACTTCCTCCCCGCCCGGACCTGTTAACCCAAGGGCCCGTTCGTCATCCGGACCTGAAGTCTCTGCGTTTGACGGCGTGGCTCTTGAGACCGAAATATTGACCCGTCAAGGGTTTTCAACCAAAGTCATTGCTACTTTGCGAGCTGCCAGAGGTCCGGCTACTACTAGGATTTACCACAAGACTTGGGAAGCCTTTTTTTCGTGGTGTTTGGATTCCTCAAGGAACCCAAGGATTTTTTACATTCCCAATTTGTTGGCTTTCCTGCAATTTGGACTAGACAAGGGTTTGGCAGTGAGTACCCTGAGGGGTCAGGTCTCTGCTCTGTCCTTGCTATTTCGGAAGGCTATTGCCTCGCGTAGGGACGTACGTTCCTTTTTTCGCGGTGTAACCCGTCAGTTTCCGCCGCAGAAGGCTCCTGTATCTCCTTGGCGGCTCAACCTTGTATTGGAGGCTCTTCAACACGGGCCTTTTGAGCCTTTGGACTCTGTCAGTCTTTCCTGCTCTCTTGGAAGGTTGCCTTCCTAGTGGCGGTAACCTCTTTGAGAAGGGTTTCTGAGTTGGCGGCTCTTTCTTGCTCCCTCCTTTTCTGGAATTTTACCCAGACCGTGTGGTGCTTCGCACACGGGGCGACTTCCTACCTAAGGTGGTGTCGCAATTCCATGTTAACCAGGACATTGTGTTGCCCTCTCTTTGTCCGAGGCCGAGTAATGCGAGGGAACGGGCCTTGCACACGTTGGATTTGGTGCGGGCTTTGAAGTTCTATTTGTCGATTACTCAAGGTTTTCGGAAGTCGGACTCCCTGTTTGTGATTCCAGCAGGTCGTCGACGTGGTCGTCGAGCTTCCAAGGATTCGATAGCTCGTTGGATTCGGTCGGCCATCTTGGAGGCTTACCGACTTAAGGGCGAACCTTGTCCGATTAAGGTTCGAGTCCATTCCACAAGAGCTGTGGGTTCATCATGGGCTTTCCATCAAGGGGCCTCGGCAGCTCAACTTTGCCGGGCGGCGACTTGGCGGTCCGTCCACACCTTTACAAAATTTTATAAGGTGGACGTTAGTGCTTCCGCTGATGCAGCCTTGGGACGCAGGGTCCTGCAGGCGGCTGTGGTTTAAAGTTCTCGTTAACTTGTGTTTAGCGCTAGTTGCGCATTTTCTTAGGTTGTTGGGTTCTGCCTTTTATGTTTTTTTCCCACCCTTAATTTTGGACTGCTTTGGGACGTCCCACTAGTTATGACTGTGGCTCCCTTCCTTCATCTGCAGCTGAAAGACGGATTTTGGTAAGAACTTACCTGTAAAATCCTTTTCAGCGAAGAAGGAAGGGAGACACAGATCCCTCCCATGGCAGAAGTGTGTTGTTGTTTTCAGATGCGGCGTGACTCTTCTCTGATAGCGATTATCTGGGCTGAGGTTGACGCACTAAGGCTCTGTTCCAGCATCGCCAGCTCATCGCAGTGGTCAGGTCCAGTGAGTAGTACCTGGAACTGTGTGTTTTTTTTACCTACATGCATGCATAACCTGTATTTTTGTGTTTTCTTCTCTGAACTTCTTCAGAAGGGGTTATGTTGCTACGCTGGTGATATTGCTCTTCCTTAAGCTTGTGTACGACTGGAGAGCTGAGTAGGAGGAGCCCGAGCTGGAGGGGCCGGCCAACACTCTTTTTAATCTGAGGTGTCTATCTCATCTGGGCTCCGCCTACCCACTAGTTATGACTGTGTCTCCCTTCCTTCTTCGCTGAAAAGGATTTTACAGGTAAGTTCTTACCAAAATCCGTCTTTCTCATTTTTACAACACCATTTTTTTTAGGGACCACATCACATTTGAAGTCACTTTGAGGGTCTGTATGATAGAAAATACCCAAAAGTGACACCATTCTAAAAACTGCACCCCTCAAGGTGCTCAAAACCACATAGTTTATTAACCCTTCAGGTGCTTCACAGGAGCTGAAGCAATATGGAAGGTAAAAAATAGACATTTAACTTTTTTTGCAAAAGCTTTACTTCGGAATCAATTTTTTATTTTCACAAGTGTTAAAAAAAAAATGAACCACGAAATTTGTTGTGCAATTTCTCCTGAATACGCCGATACCCCATATGTGGAGGTAAACCACTTTTTGGGTGCACGGCAGAGGTTGCAAGGGAAGGAGCGCCGTTTGACTTTTCAACGCAGAATTGGCTGGATGCCATGTTGCGTTTAGAGAGCCCCTGATGTGCCTAAACAGTGTAAACCCCCAACAAGTGACCCCATTTTGGAAACTAGACCCCTTAAGGAACTTATCTAGATGTGTGGTGAGCACTTTGAACCTCCAAGTGCTTCACACAAATTTATAACGTAGAGACGTGAAAATAAAAAATCATTTTTTTTTCCACAAAAATGATCTTTTCACCCCAATTTTTATTTTCCCAAGGGTAAGAAGACCCCGAAAGTTTTTGTGCAATTTGTCCTGAGCATGTCGATACCCCATATGTGGGGGGTAAACCACTTTTTAGGGCGCACGGCAGAGGTCGCAAGGGAAGAAGCGCCATTTGACATTTTCAACGCAGAATTGGATGGACGCCATGTCGCGTTTGTAGAGGCCCTGATGTGTCTAAACAGTGGAAACCCCCTACAAGTGACCCCATTTTGGAAACTAGACCCCCTACGGAACTTATCTAGATGTGTGGTGAGCACTTTGAACCCCCAAGTGTTTCACAAAAGTTTATAATGCCTGGGTGTGAAAAAAAAAAACTTTCCACAAAAATGATTTTTTTAGTCCCAAATTTTTGATTTTTTTTTTTTTTTACAAGGAAATTGGACCCTAAAAGTTGTCCAATTTGTCCTGAGTACGCTGATACCAAATATGTATGGGGAGGGGAGACTTTGGGCGCATGGCAGGGCTTGGAAAGGAAGTAATAACGTTTGGAATGCAGACGTTGATGGGGTCATGTTCCGTTTGCAGTGCCCCAGATGTGCCTAAACAGTGGAAAACCCCCACAAGTGACCCCATTTTGGAAACTAGACCCCCTAAGTAACTTATCTAGATCTGTGGTGAGCACTTTGAACCCCCAAGTGTTTCACAAAAGTTTATAATGCCTGGGTATGAAAAAAAAAAAAAAATTTCCACAAAAATAATTTTTTAGTCCCAAATTTTAGATTTTTCACAAGAAAATTGGACCCCAAAAGTTGTCCAATTTGTCCTGAGTACGCTGATACCAAATATGTGGGGGGGGGGGGGAGAGAAACTGTTTGGGCGCACAGCAGGGCTTGGAAAGGAAGTAATAACGTTTTGGAATGCAGACGTTGATGGGGGTCATGTTCCGTTTGCAGTACCCCGGATGTGCCTAAACAGTGGAAAACCCCCACAAGTGACCCCATTTTGGAAACTAGACCCCCTAAGGAACTTGTCTAAATGCGTGGTGAGCACTTTGAACCCCAAAGTGCTTCACAGAAATGTATAAACTCAGAGCCGTGAAAATAAAAAAATATTTTTTTCCTCAAAAATGATTTTTTTAGCCAGCTATTTTTTATTTTTCCAAGGGTAACAAGAGAAATTAGAACCCCAAAATTGGTGTGCAATTTGTCCTGAGTACGCTGATACCCCATATGTTGGGGTAAACCACTGTTTGGGCGCATGGCAGGGCTCGGAAGGGAGGGAGCGCCATTTGACTTTTTGAACGCCACGTCGTGTTTGGAGACCCCCTGATGTGCCTAAATAGTGGAAACCCCTCAATTCTAGCTCCAACCCTAACCTCACACACCCCTAATCCCAACCCTAATTGTAACCCTAACCCTAATTATAACCCTAAGGCGAGGTTCATTTTGCGTTTTACCAGCCCGTTCAACACATAGCGTTGACGGGCTGGTAACGGTATAGCATAACGCGATCGCGTTATGCTATACCCGCTAGCGCAGAGGAATCAGCAGATGATTCATCTGCGCTAGCGGTGACGGAGCCCAGACGCTGCAGGCCGTGTCCGAGGCTCCGTCACTGAATGATGGCACGTCATGAACGCATGCCGCTTTACGGCATGCATCGCGATGCACCCTCAAATGGGGGTGAATGGCAGCGTTAACGGACTGCGTTATACCGCGGTGTAACGCAGTCCGTCTAACGGACTGCCATAACGCAGTATGAACCCAGCCTAACCCTAATTATAACGCTAACCCTAGCCCTAACGGAGAAATGAAAATAAATATAATTTCTATATTTTATTATATGTCCCTAACTAAGGGGGTGATAAAGGGGGGGTTATGTACTGTTTTTTTTATTTTGATCAACTGTGATAGTTTATCACAGTGATCAAAATGTACTTTTATGAGAATGAATGAAAAATTTTTTGAATCTGCAGATTCGGCGGGCGCACTGGGCATGCACGCGCCATTTTTTTTTTTTTACAGGAAGAAGACCCGGGAGGATTGCAGCACAGGGGGACCTGCCGGAGGACACCGTGAGGTACGGGGGGGGGGGTGTGTGGTTCGGGGGTACTGGAGACCCTAATTCCCCTATGATGTGCGATCACATCAGAGGGGAGAGAAATCTTTTTTTTTTTTTTTTTCTGTGGTCGGCGATCGCAACACCGGGGTCGGTAAATACGCGACCCGGATCATGTTCTCTGGGGTGTCGGCTACCCTCGGCAGCCGAGACCCGAGAGAAAATTGCCCAAGCCCCCCCAGCACATCGCGGCGGGCACACTAAGCATGCGCCCGCCATTTTCTTGGCCTCAAAGATGGCGGGGGACACCGGAGGGCCCGGGGGCCACATGGAGGGGATTGGGGACCCTTTTTCTCCTCTGATGTCCGATCACATCAGAGGAGAGAGAAATTAGCCGAGACCCCAGAGAAAATGCGCCTCTGGGGGGCGCTATTCACTTTTTCCACAGCACCGTTAATTAATGGCGCTGTGCTTTAAGTACCCTTAATAACCGCCGTTAAAAAAGGCGTATCGGCGGTCGTTAAGGGGTTAAAATAGGGTACTTAGTAAACACTGTTTTGATCAAAAAAGCATAAAGCTGTCCCACCACGGCAAGGTGTACCCATTTATGACAACAACTACACTCTCTAACGTTAAAACCTACCTAGTTTGAATAGTGGCAGAGAGTCTGCCGGTCCCATACGGACACCCAGCTTAAGAGGGACTTTATATGAACTACAGAGCTCAGTAGAAAGGAGGCCACACCCTATTTGTACTGAATGCAAAAATACTAAAGAAAAACAAAAAAAACAACTGGAGTAGACTTACAGGACATGCATGATGTAAAAGCATGTTCACACTGGCCAGTACAAGACGTTTTTTTTTGCGGGATGACTTCTTTGGAATTACACCATTCACTTTATCATGCGATGAGCTGGAAAGTATGGGAAAAAAAAAACAATGTGCAGTGAATTGAGAAAATCTCCACAATTTCTTTTTGGGTTTTGTTTTTAAGTGGTGTGAAAAATTTCAGAAATTCATGTTTAACCCCTTAACGACCAAGCCATTTTGTAGGTTAAAGACCAGGCCAATTTTTACAATTCTGACCACTGCCTCTTTATGAGGTTATAACTCTGGAACGCTTCAACGGATCTTGGCGATTCTGAGATTGTTTTTTCGTGACATATTGTACTTCATGTTGATGGTAAAATTTCTTCAATATAACTTGCGTTTATTTATGAAAAAAAACGGAAATATGGCAAAAATTTTGAAAATTTTGCAATTTTCAAACTTTTAATTTTTATGCCATTAAATCAGAGAGATATGTCACAAAAATTAGTTAATAAATAAAATTTTCCACATGTCTACTTTACATCAGCACAATTTTGGAACCAACATTTTTTTTTGTTAGGAAGTTATAAGTGTTAAAAGTTGACCAGCAATTTCTCATTTTTCCAACAAAATTTACAAAACCATTTTTCAGCTGCAGAATGGAAGGGAGGGAGACACAGGAATTCATTACTGATGGGTAGGCGGAGCCCCAGATCAGGATGTCACCTCAGATCAAAAGAGTGCTGACTGGCTGGCCCCTCCAGCTCGGGCTCCTCCTACTCAGCTCCAGTCTAAGATTTGAGGTCCAGAGGATGGTCGCTGCTAATGCAGCTCCTCAGAAGATTTTATTATTTTATATTCGGACAGGAGACTTGGATCACCAGTTGGTCTAGAGGTCTCAGGGGTACCAGCGCTGCTGTACCCCAACCTCTCCCTTGGCGGATCTGTATTTACTCAAAGTCCCTGCAGAATCCTTGCCGGCCCTGGGGGATGAGGAGAGCTTCCCTGGCGGGACGCAAACCACACGTGCGGTCACTGCGTTCCTCGCCCTGGGGGGAAGCATGGGCACAGCGCCAGAAACCCCTGAGGGTCCCTGTGGCGCTTTGGCTGGTGAGTACTCCACACAAATTTTTTATTATTATTATGTGTGAGTGCTTTAGCGTCTGAGTGAGCAGCGCTATTACTTGTATGTCAGTATGCTTCAGCGCTGCAGTGACAGCGCTGTTACAAGTAGATGTGGTGATTTTTTTTTCCGCAGGCTGATAGCTGCAGGACAGAGAGGGAGCAGGAGCGGGGGAGTTCGCGCTCATTATTTGAGCTAGCAGGGGGCGTGGCCTATCGATTCCCGGTCTTATGAGCAGGAAGACGCGCGCTTTGGCGCTTCTCCATCTCCCATCACTGTGGCGGCCATTACACAGGCTCCTGGGCTCCTCAGACTGCTCCTCTCCTCATAAGACACCACGGCCAGCTGGGTGAGTGCTGATTCCTCACCCCGCAGCGCAGCGATCGCTATCCTGCAGCTGCAGTCTCATTAGAGACATAAAATTGGCTGGGACTCACACTTCATATATATATATTGTGGTGAGTTTGCAATATTAACCCCTCTGAGGGTTATTTCTACCAGCTAAATTTTTTGACTGAATACCGCTGGGGTAACCCTGCCTGGTGAAGCGTTAACCCTTCAGCGTTTTAAAAAAAAAAAAAAAACGCATAGTTTTTGCTGGTATTACCGCTTTGACCTGCTCATACAGGTGAGACATGTCTGAACAGAGTTCAGATGCCGCGGACCACGTCCCAGTGCCATTACGGCAATCAGATACGCAGACCTCCACAGCGTCTAGCGCTGCGGTCGACAGCGGTGAAAAATTGGACGATATCGCTCGATCGATCAACAACTTGTCTGACCTTTTAGGTCAATATATGTCTGCTAATTCCTCTCAGAGGAAGCGACGCAGGCCGTTACCGGCCTCTACACGGAGCGAGTCAGATGTATCTGATATTGGGCAGAGTTCCCCTTTAAATTCGGATGGAGAAATATCCGATTCAGATGCGGACGAGCCGCAGGGGCGTTCCTCTATGGCGAAGCGTACGGAGGCATTAATTGAAGCCATGAGAGATATATTACAGTTACCGGAGGAGGTAACTAGTCGTCCTGGTAAATCAGCACGCATGTTCCAGGAGTCCCGTGCTTCGCGTACAACATTGCCAGCTCTGGATGAGCTTAATAGTGTAATAGAGAAGGAACGTCTGTGTCCAGATAAGCGTTTTCATGGAACGCATTTCTTTGATACACTTTATCCTTGCTCTGCGGAGTTAAAGGCTAATTGGACTTCTGCTCCTGAAGTGGATGTGTCTTTATCTCAGCTTAGTAAATCCTCACTACTCCCTATTAAGGGGAAAGCGAGTTTACAGGAGCCTTTGGATAGAAAAACAGAATTGGCGGCAAAAGCAAGCTATGAGGCTGCGGGTCATGGATTCCGAGCAGTGCTAGGATCCATGTGTGCTGCTAGAGCTTCTCTAGGCTGGTTGGCACGTCTGAAGACGGAGTTGCAAAATGAATCTCCGTTATCTGAGATACGGGAAACTTGTGAATGGTTAGAAACGGCAGCCTGTTATATCTTTGATGCCGGTCTGGATACGGCATCTCTGCTGGCCAAAGCGCAAGCTTCAGCGGTCACAGTCAGAAGAGCTTTATGGCTCAGACAGTGGGCCGGGGACGCAGTTTCCAAACAAGGGTTGTTGGCCTTACCTTACAAGGGTGGCCATCTTTTTGGATCCGACCTCACAGAGCTGATTTCCAAGGCTAAGGCGAAGGAATCAGCATTACCACAGCGTAGGGCCATGGCCTCGGTGTCCAGTAAGCCTGGTGTCTATAGTGGTCGGCGGTCCTTTCGGGGCCGAGGACGATCTAGTCACTCCTCGTGGGGATCGGGTCGTCCTTCCTTCTCAGGAAAGAAATCCTCTCAGAAAACTCGTACTCCCTGGAAGCAGAGTTTCCGTCAGGACAAGCGGGAACTTGACAAGAAGCCCGCAAAGTCGGATTGACGCCAGGGGTCCACTCGAGGATTCTCGAGTGGGGGGTCGCCTGCTTCTTTTCAAGGCGACTTGGATGGCTCGCGTTCCAGATTCCTGGGTAACGCGGATAGTGTCGGCAGGCTATTTCATAGAGTTTGCCTCTCGACCCCCAAATGTTTTTTGTCAATCTCGCGTTCCGTCGGAACCCGAGCTTGTTGTCGCTCTACAGCGAGAGGTCGAATCTCTGCTACAAAAGGGTGTAGTGATACCGGTTCCGTCAGAGGACCGAGGGAAAGGTTTTTATTCCAACCTTTTTGTAGTTCCCAAAAAGGAGAACAAATTTCGCCCGATTCTGGATCTCAAGCGATTAAACCGGCATGTCCATGCCCGAAATTTCGCATGGAGTCGCTTCGCTCCGTTGTGGCAGCTCTGTCACAGAACGATTTTCTGGTGTCAATCGACATTCGCGACGCCTATTTGCATATTCCCATCGGAAAGGCTCATCAGCGCTTTCTTCGATTTGCCATAGGTCAGAATCATTACCAGTTCGTGGCTCTGCCGTTCGGCTTAGCCTCAGCGCCAAGGGTCTTTACAAAAATTCTGGCACCCCTCATGGCAATCCTTCGAAGACAGGGGATTACGATTCTCCCTTATCTGGACGATCTTTTGATCATGGCTTCCTCGGAGGAGGAGGCGTTGACGGCTCGGATTTGTCTCTTCAGTTTCTGAAGGACTTCGGTTGGCTAGTCAATTGGGAGAAGTCGTCCCTGGAACCATCGAGGACAATCCTCTTTTTGGGAATGCATCTCGACACGTTTCGTCGGTAGTTCCCTACCATCCAGACAAACAGTCATGTCTTCTTCGACATGTACAGATTATGAAATCCTCAACGGCAATGTCCCTACGGAAGTGTATGCGTCTTCTGGGACTGATGGTGGCGTCCATGGAGGCAATTCCTTTTGCCCAGTTCCATTCCAGGACTCTCCAAAGGTTCATCTTGAGTCGATGGAACCGGTCGCAATCGCTGGATTGCAGTGTCACTATTTCTCGCGCGGTGCGGGATTCTCTAGAATGGTGGTTACGTCCAGGGGCATTCTTCCTGGGAAAGTCTTTCCTCCCTCCGAAGTGGTCAGTCATAACCACCGATGCCAGCCTGACGGGCTGGGGGGTGTTTGGAACAATCTCTGGATTCAGGGGGTATGGTCATCGGAAGAGTCTGTTCTTCCGATCAACATCTTGGAATTGAGGGCGATTTTCCTTTGCCTCCAACATTGGACGGTCCCTTTGAGCGGTCTGCCAGTCCGAGTGCAGACAGACAATGCGACGGCTGTCGCGTATATCAATCACCAAGGTGGGACAAGGAGTTCCAGACTCATGGTAGAGGTGTCCCGAATTCTGATTTGGGCAGAGGCCAGTGTACCAGCCATTTCGGCGATTCATATTCCAGGGGTTCAGAATATTACAGCGGACTTTCTCAGTTGCAGAAGGATGGATCCCGGGAATGGAGCCTCCACCCGGAAGTTTTTGCACTACTGTGCTCTCGCTGGGGAACCCCCCAAGTGGATTTGATGGCATCCAGGTCCAATGCCAAGTTACCGACGTTCGTGTCCAGGTACAAGGACCCGAAGGCTGTGGCGGTGGATGCTCTAGTGGCTCAGTGGGATCAGTTCGAGCTGATCTATGTATTCCCGCCGATATCCTTACTTCCTCTAGTACTGCGTCGGATCAGACTAGAGAGAATTCCAGCTATTTGATAGCTCCAGACTGGCCAAGAAGGGTGTGGTTCTCGACAATAATGTCGCTGTTGGCGGCACCTCCTTTTCCACTCCCTCTTCAACCGGACTTGTTGACTCAGGGGCCCGTTTGTCATCCGGACTTGATGTCCCTGCGTTTGACGGCGTGGCTCTTGAGACCGAAATCTTGACCCGTAGAGGTTTCTCAGCCGAGGTCATTGCTACCCTTCGTGCTGCAAGAAGTCCGGCTACTACTAGGATTTACCACAAAATTTGGGAAACCTTCTTTTCGTGGTGTTTGGGGTCCTCTCGGAACCCAAGAAAATTTTCCATTCCCAACCTGTTGGCTTTTCTGCAGCATGGGCTAGACAAGGGTTTGGCAGTCAGCACCCTGAAAGGTCAGATTTCTGCTCTGTCCTTATTGTTCCGGAGAACCATTGCTTCGAATAGAGACGTGCTCTCCTTTTTCCGAGGTATATCTCGTAAGTTTCCGCTGCGGAAGGCACCCGTGTCTCCTTGGCGGCTCAACCTTGTTTTGGAGGCTCTTCAGCATAAACCTTTTGAGCCTATGGTTTCTGCTAGCCTTTCTTTACTTTCTTGGAAGGTGGCTTTCCTTGTTGCAGTCACTTCCTTGAGGAGAGTTTCTGAGTTGGCAGCTCTTTCTTGTTCGCCTCCTTTTCTGGAGTTTTTTCCGGATCGTGTAGTGCTTCGCACTCGGGGTGATTTTTTGCCTAAAGTGGTGTCACAGTTTCATGTCAACCAGGATATTGTGTTGCCTTCATTCTGCCCGGATCCGAAGAATGTGAAAGAGCGAGCTTTACACACATTGGATTTAGTGCGGACCTTGAAGTTTTATCTATCTATTACTCAAGGTTTTCGTAAGACGGACTCCCTATTTGTGGTTCCAGTCGGTCGTCGGCGTGGTCAACGAGCTTCCAAGGATTCTATAGCTCGTTGGATCCGGTCAGCTATATTGGAAGCTTACCGTCTTCAGGGTGAATCTTGCCCGATTAAGATTCAAGCCCATTCCACGAGGGCTGTGGCTTCATCGTGGGCTTTTCACCAAGGTGCTTCGGCAGTGCAGCTCTGCCGGGCGGCAACTTGGCGCTCTGTCCACACGTTTACGAAGTTTTATAAAGTGGACGTCAGTGCTTCCGCTGATGCAGCCCTCGGACGTAGGGTCCTGCAGGCGCTGTAGTTTAAAGTTCTAGATGAACTTGTGTTTAGCGCTGGTTGCGCTTTGTTGTTAAGGTTGTTGGGTTTCTGCCTCTTGTTGGTTTTTTCCCACCCTTATTTTTGAACTGCTTTGGGACGTCCCATCAGTAATGAATTCCTGTGTCTCCCTCCCTTCCATTCTGCAGCTGAAACACGGATTTTGGTAAGAACTTACCGGTAAAATCCTTTTCAGCGAAGGAAGGGAGGGAGACACAGCACCCTCCCAAGGCAGAAGTGTGTTGATGTTTTCAGATGCAGCGCGACCCTTATCTGATAGCGATTATCTGGGCTGAGGTCAGCGCGCTAAGGCTCTGTTCCAGCATCGCCAGCTCATCGCAGTAGTCAGGTTCCGTGAGTAGTACCTGGAACTCTGTGGTTTTTGGCTTACTTTGCATGCATAACCTGTATCCTTGTGTTTTTTTCTCTGAAGTTCCTTCAGAAGGGGTTATGTTGCTCCGCTGGTGATCTTGGCTCTTTTCCTAAAAGCTTTGGTACGACTGGAGCTGAGTAGGAGGAGCCCGAGCTGGAGGGGCCAGCCAGTCAGCACTCTTTTGATCTGAGGTGACATCCTGATCTGGGGCTCCGCCTACCCATCAGTAATGAATTCCTGTGTCTCCCTCCCTTCCTTCGCTGAAAAGGATTTTACCGGTAAGTTCTTACCAAAATCCGTGTTTTTTAGGGGCCACCTCACATTTGAAGTGAATTTGAGGGGTCAATATGACAGAAAATACCCAAAAGTGACACCATTCTAAAAATTGCACCCTCAACGTGTTCAAACCACATTCAAGAAGTTTATTAACCCTTTAGGTACTTCACAAGAATTGAAGCAATGAGGAAGGAAAAAATTAACATTTAACTTTTTTTCCCAATTTTTCTTTCGATACAATTTTTTAAAATTTTGTCAAGGGTATCAGTAGAAAATGAACCACAATATTTGTTGTACAATTTCTCCTGAGTACACTGATACCCCATGTGTGGGGGTAAACCACTATTCACTATTTTTTACACAAAAATAATCTTTTCATCCCAATTTTTATTTTCCAAAGGATAAAAGGACCCCAAAAGTTATTGTGCAATTAGTCCTGAGTACGCTGATACCCCATATGTGGGGGTAAACCACTATTTGGGCGCATGGCAGAGCTCGGAAGGGAAGCAGCGCCATTTGACTTTTTTGGCTGGAATTGAGATTGGACGCCATGTCGCATTTGGAGAGTCCCTGTGTGCCTATACAGTGGAAACCCCCCACAAGTGACCCCATTTTGGAAACTAGACCCCCCAAGGAACTTATCTAGATGTGTGGTGAGAGCTTTGAACCCCCAAGGGCTTCACAGAAGGTTATAACGTAGAGCAGTAAAATTAAAAAAATCATATATTTTCCACAAAAATTATCTTTCCACCCCCAATTGTTATTTTCCAAAGGGTAACAGTACCCGAAAAGTTATTGTGCAATTTGTCCTGAGTACGCTGATACCCCATATGTGGGGGTAAACCACTATTTTGACGCATGGCAGAGCTCGAAAGGGAAGGAGCGCCTTTTCAAATGCAGACTTTGATGAATGGTCTGCGGGTGTCATGTCACGTTTGGAGAGCCCCTGATGTGCCTAAACAGTAGAAACCCCCCACAAGTGACTCCATTTTGGAAACTAGACCCCCCAAGGAACTTATCTAGATGTGTGGTGAGCACTTTGAACCCCCAAGTGCTTCACAGAAGTTTATAACGTAGAGCCGTGAAAATAAAAAAATCATTTTTTTCCACAAATATAATCTTTTTGACCCAAATTTTTATTTTTATAAGTGTAACAGGAGAAATAGGACCCCAAAAGCTATTGTGCAATTTGTCCTGAGTACGCTGATATCCCATATGTGGGGGGAACCACTATTTTGACGCATGGCAGAGCTCGGAAGGGAAGGAGCACCGTTTTTAAATGCAGACTTTGATGGAATGGTCTGCGGGTGTCATGTCGCGCTTGGAGAGCCCCTGATGTGCCTAACTAGACCCCCCAAGGAACTTATCTAGATGTGTGGTCAGCACTTTGAACCCCCAAGGGCTTCACAGAAGTTTATAACGTAGAGCCGTGAAAATAAAAAAATATTTTTTTTCCACAAAAATGACCTTTTTGCCCAAATTTTTATTTTTATAAGGGTAACTGGAGAAATAGGGCCCCAAAAGTTGATGTGCATTTTGTCCTGAGTACGCTGATATCCCATATGCGGGGGGAATCACTGTGATCGCCTTACTTCGATCTTTGGAGGCACAATGAACAAATCCACAAAAGGTGAAGAATTGGTTTTCTTTTTTACGCCGTTCCTCGTGCGGTATTAGTGATTAGGCGACTTTATTCCTCGGATCGGTGTGATTATAGCGATACCAGATTTACATCCTTTTTTCATGTTTAGCTTCTGTCACACACTAAAAGATGCTTTTTTTTGTAATAATTTTTTGTAAGAAATTTTTGCATCGCCGGATTTTGAGAGCTATAATTTTTCCATATTCCGGCCGACAGAGTTATCTGTGGGCTTATTTTTTGCGGGACGAGCTGACGTTTTTATTGGTACCATATTCGGGCACATAACGTTTTTTGATCGCTTCCTATTCCGATTTTTGTGGAAGCAGAATGAACAAAAACCAGCAATTCAGGAATTGTTTTTTTTTTTTTTTTTAATCCGTTCCGCGTGTGGTAAAATTGATAAAGCAGTTTTATTCTTCGGGTCACTACGATTACAGCAATACCTCATTTATATTTTTATGTTTTGGCATTTTTTACACAATAAAAAATTTTATAGAAAAAATAATTATTTTTGCATCAGTTTATTCCGCGAGCTATAACTTTTTTATTTTTTCGCTGATGATGCTGTATAGCGGCTTGTTTTTTGCGGGACAAGATGACGTTTTCAGCGGTACCATGATTATTTATATCTGACTTTTTGATCGCGTGTTATTGCACTTTTTCCAAGCAGTATGATGATACCGCTTGGAAAAAGTATAATTTACTAATTTTGTGTTTTTTTTTTTTTTTACGGCTTTCACTAAAGGGGTTAACTAGGGTTACACTTTTATAGATGGGATTTTTACGGACGTGGTGATACCAAACATGTGTATTTTTTTGTTTTTTATTTTTTTTATTACATAAAAATGTGTATTTTTTTAGGGGATTTTTTTAAAATTATTTTTTAATATTTTTTTTACAATTTTTTTTAATAAAAAAAGATTTTTTTTAACTTGTCCCTTTATGGGACTTTCACTTTTTTTACTTTTTATTGCAGTTACAATGCATTGCAATGCTACAGCATTGCAATGCATTGTACCTATGATGAAAGCTGCTGTGAGCATGATCACAGCAGCTTTCCGTAGCTAGATGACCCGGAGGTTGTCATGACAACCCCCGGGTCATTAAGGCAGAGATCGGGCCCTGCAATTATATTGCAGGGCGCCGATCTGAGGCAGAGGGAGCTCCCGACCCTCTGCCTCCCCCCCTGAGCGCTGCGATCGCGCTTGATCGCAGCAGTCAGGGGTTAACAGCCAGGGGCGGTGGGGGCGCCGGCTCCTGCACTGATCGCGCTGGAGAAGCTGAAATTTCAGCTTCTCCTGCGCGATCGCTGCTGTGTTTGGTCAGTCAGATTGACTGACCAAGCACAGCGCTGTAGGTGCGGGGACCGACGGCAAAGGTCCCCGCACTGCTTGCCGTGCCTGTCAGCTGTCTGTGACAGCTGTCGGCACTGATCTACCACTGCGTGTTTACACGCAGTGGTAGATCAAAGGGATGACGTGCACAGTCCGTCCTGGTGCCGGAACTGACACCTTGCCATGACGGACTGTGCACGTCATTGGACATTAAGGGGTTATAAAAATCACTTCTGCCACAATTTGTCTAGACCAGACCTTGCCAAAGTGTACTGCACTTTGCCCTCTGACCCCCATCCGCCACTGCTCTCTGCATCTTCTGAATGCAGACAGCAGTGATTACATTGGTGGAGGCAGTGGCCGCTGGCAACTTTTCCACCAATCAGGGTGTGAGACAGAAGAAGTCATGACAAAGTGACATCATCATGCTGCTGCCACTGAGAGTCAGTGCATTGGAAACCGGAGCAGAGTGTGTATGAGTTGTGGTTTTTTTTTCTTAAATTTCATACTCGTATGGACTGTTTAAATGTATAGAGGAGGCTATGTGGGGGACTCATGCTGTATATCAGGAGGCTGGGTGGGGGCTCATGCTGTTTACAGGCGGATGTTGGCTTGGTTGATTCTGCTCAATATTAAGTGATAATAGTATAAACTTATCATTGAAATTAATATTGAGCATAATTAATTTCACAATTGTCTGTTAGATGGCCTCTCGGGAAAATTAATTGCCCACCCTTGGCCTAGACCCATAATGTTTTCAATTTTTGGTCAATAAAGCTATGTTAGGGCTTGTTATTTTGCCTCCTGAGCTGACTTTTTATGTATACCATTTTTGGGTAGTTGAAATGTTTTGATCATAACGTTAAATATTTTTGGTTGAAGAAGCCAAAAAGAACTGGAATTTTTGTTTGTCTTTCTTCTCATTACAGCATTGACCAATTGGGTTGATTGTTATATTTTAATAGTTTGGACTTTTACAGATGTGGAGATAGCATGTGTATTTTTTTTTCCCAAGTGTGTGGATGTGATTTTAACTTTTTTTTATGTTCATATTTTTCAAATTATTTAATTTAGCTCTATGTTTTAGCCCCCTTAGGGGACTTTGAACCCACAATCATCTACTTGTATGTAGTATACACAGCAATACACAGTACTGCTGTGTATAGCTAAAATCACAGGCTGACGATCATAGGAGTATGGTCATGACGGGCATGGGGGTCCACGGCAAACCATAGGTGCCCTGCAATCAACACATGGAGGAACCAATTGTTAATTAAAGAGGCATGCCCCTTGTGCCTCACATTGTAAATGCAGCCATCACAGATGGACAACAGCATATAACAGGTTAATAGCTGCTGAAGGAGCTTTGCTCCACTTGTGGCTGTTAGAGGAAGATTATGGCTAAATAACGGCCATAATCTTCCCGAATCAATTGAGACACAACATATGCTTGTACCAGTACATCATGTCGGAAAGGAGTTAAAGGGGCTGTTAGGTCTTAAAAGTGTCCAGTTACTCTGTGCTTGATGTGCACACTGTCATCATTCCTCTGCATTCTGTGTGGGATAGTGGTCACATTGCAAATTACATACTTGCGGACACTTGCTGACTATAGTGCTTAGCTTATCTTAATCATCTTCTATTTATAGAAGACTAGATGGTGGCCCGATTCTAATGCATCGGGTATTCTAGAATATGTATGCGGCCGACCGTGCGCGCCTAAGCAGTGAAGCAGTGTTTAAATGGGTTGTGCACTACTTTAAATTAACGTTACTATGTATCTCTCCAGGGCACTGAATGAAGTTTGTTATGACGTCACGTTGTGAATAGTGCTTGTGACAACATTGCAGACGACGCACAGCTAGCACGTAATTTTCCCGGCTGCAGTCGGATGTTGTTTCCGCTGACATGACGACTATTTGCTGCTGCAGCCAGGGGTATTTTGTTTCGTATACCACAGTGAATGACGGCTTGGGGGCGGGTTTGTCTGTAGATTTGTTTCTTTTCACGCCGAGACAAAGAATTTTGTGTGTAAAATAATACTTTATTATTACATAGTATTGCTTATATAACTTAATACAACCAAACAAAATTATTCAACAGGTGATCGAAATATATAAATTATTATATTAATTTTAAACTATATGTGTAAATACATCATCGGACAAAATAAGTACGACTTTGCAATATATTTATTAACGCAGTGTGTCGTGGTGTCTCGTGTTGCCGTTTTTTTTGTGAGCTTCCGCATCCTGGGCTTGTCTGGCGGCAGTGTGTTGCGGTGTCTCCTGTTCCCGGCGTGTTTGGCGATATTCTGCATCCTTGGCTTGTCTGGCGGCAGTGTGTTGCAGTGTCTCCTGTTCCCGGCGTTTTTTGTGAGATTCCGCATCCTGGGCTTCTCTGGCGGCAGTATGTTGCGGTGTCTCCTGTTCCCGGCGTTTTTTGTGAGATTCCGCATCCTGGGCTTATCTGGCGGCAGTATGTTGCGGTGTCTCCTGTTCCCGGCGTTTTTTGTGAGATTCCGCATCCTGGGCTTATCTGGCGGCAGTATGTTGGGTGTCTCCTGTTCCCGGCGTTTTTTGTGTGATTCCGCATCCTGGGCTTGTCTGGCGGCAGTATGTTGTGGTGTCTGTTGCTCTCGACGTTGTCGTTTTCTTGCTGCTTCTGCAGCTTTTCTGTCTTCCTCCGTGGCGTATTTTCGCTTACGACCCATTATAAAACAGGAAGCGTAAAGAAGTAACTCTTCAGCGCGCTGTCCCTGGCAGAACGTGTTAAGTAAACCTGAGTGAAGTCCCTCACACATTTGTGACTGAGAAAACCTGCTTAGTACGTTATAAGCATCTTGTGAGTCACATGACCACATGGGCGGAGTTTGCACTGCGTCGCTGATGTTGCAGTGTATTACCTCATGTCACTGTGTATTACCTCATATTACTGTGTATTACCTTATATAACTGTGTATTAAATCATGTTACTGTACATTACCTCATATTACTGTGTATTACCTCATGTCACCTGTGTATTACCCGTGTTTAGTAAACATGACAGAAGTACATCAGACACTGACTGACAAAACATGTTCAGTACATCATGGGCAGTTGGTGAGTCACATGACCACATGGGCAGAGTTAGCCCTGCGTCGCTGATTGGCCGCGGCCAGACCAATCAGCGACGCGGCATTTCCTGGACAGACAGACGGACAATTATATAGTAGATGGATGAGTCTGGTCTGGGATTTTTTTGTGTTCTGTTTTTAGTTCTATTTTTTTTTTTTTAAATAGACATTGTCATGTTGTTGTTTTGTTTTACTACAGGGGAGCAGATTTCCAGAATATCATTTCTATGTGTTTCTTGTGATAACAGCCCTTTGATTATGGTTACTGGTGATTTGTATCCTGGTAGTGTAGAAAAGAGGTTATGCTATGGCTGCGCCCACACTTTGTGAGGTCATTAATAACCACGTAATGTTCTTTAGCAACCACCTGAATGCAGAAAGTGCTTATCCCTTTGAGCACACACAGCACAATTGAATGATGTTTTCTATTTTTTTTTATGATTGGAAACAAAGTTTTAGCCCAATCCCGTAGTAATAGGTAGCTAGCTTGGTAAAAGCTTAATCCTGCCATTCACAATGCATCCTGCAGTGAGCATATAGTGCCATGAAGCCCAGATTGGCACTTCACAAACAGACACTTAAGGTATGCACACTAAACAATATCGCTAACGGAATCGCTAAAACGTCACTATTTAGCGATCCCGTTAGCGATGTTGTTCAGTGCGGCAGCTTCCACGACGAGTTCCTGCTGTGATCTCGCTCGTCGCTGGAATCGTTCGGACCCTATTTCATCGCTGGCGCTCCCGCTGGTAAGTATTTAATCGCTGTGGGCACCTTTCTTAGCGATTTAGCGTACTTTTGTACCGCTAAAGTCGTTAAGAAGATCGCTAACGGCGATAGCGTCGTTAACTATATCGCTAAATGTGGCCGCATTTAGCGATATAGAAACAATCCCGCTAGCGATCGCATTAGTATGCGTCGTTATTGTGATCGCTAGCGGGATTGTTTAGTGTGGCAGTACCTTTAGTTGTGATAGTGCAAGTGACATGTGAGCTGAAGTTTATCCACCCCTTTTTTTTTGCTGCCCTTATTATTCTTACCCATTCAATTTATTTGCAAAATACTAGAATAAGGATTGGACGGACCAACAGCTAATCAGCTTCAAAGGCACTGAAAAAAGTATAGGCACTTTCTGCTGTCAATATCTTGCTTTGTCTTTGTTACTAAATTATCTTGGATTAGAGTTAAATTAGCATATATCTCTTCTGCCACATGGAACAGTTCATTAAGGTACTGTCACACTAAACGAGATCGCTAATGAGTCACCATTTATGACGCAGTAGCGATCTCGTTAGCGACTTAGCTGTGTGTGACATGTAGCAGCGATGTGGCCCCTGCTGAGATGTCGCTGATCGCTTATGAACGTTCTGAGCCGTTTTTTGGTCGTTGGTGTCCCGCTGGTGAGCCTGAATCGCTGAGTGTGACACCCTTTATGAACGACCTCACCAGCGTCGCAGGTGGGACTAGGTTTTCCCAACGACCGCAGAGGTCGTTATACAGATCGCTGATGAGTTGTGTTTGGAATCTAACTAGCGACCACATAGCGATCGCACTAGCGATCTCTCCAGGTCGTGTTGTTGTCGTGATCGCTGGTGCGATCGCTAAGTGTGACAGTGCCTTTAGCCTGTTGGGCGAGGGGGGTCCGCTGATGCCAGCCCGGTCCCTGCACTGCAATACAACCTGGGGCCAGTCAGAGGCTGGCAGCTGCTGTTGACGAGCAAGTCACTGGTGGTGTATGGCAGTGACGTCATTGCTTGCAGGCTGATGTCAGCTGCTGGCTACGGACGAAGGTGAAAAACGATGGGGAAAGTGATGACAATCGTTTAATGAACAGCAGCTGTACGGGGGTCATATACAACCCAGGATGAGGGAACTATATTATTACTAAATAATAGAGAAGTAGGGGTAGCACGTATGTCCTTTATAGAATTTAGACCAATACAAGGGCCCATACATCTGACCAACATGGGGCACGTGTCATTTTATGCAAATTGAGACTATGCATGTTAAAAACAATTGCAACATAACAGTGGATCCCGGTTTTATTTTTACCTGTGGATGGATGTTTTGGAAGTCCATACTTTTGAACAGGGCTGTGGAGTCGGTGTCTATTTTGGTGGAGTCACAGTTGGAGTTGGTATAAAATAAATCGACTCCTAAAATATATAATAAATTGGGTGCAGTAGTACAATGCAGAATGTGCTGTAAATGTTTTTATAATAATTTGGGAAAGTTATGAAATGTCCTGTACGTGTCTGTTCTGTTCCTGATCTAAGGATCTCGGCTTTTAGTTGAGATGAATCTGTGCTGCACTGTATGTACAGCTCAGTAGAGACCAGTGCTGTGGGGTCGGGAGTCAGGGAAAGGGCTCATACTCACTTGCTGGAAAAAAAAACGGTCAGTTTTCAGGATGGTCTGATTATGTGCAATTGTCATGCGATTTGCATGCGATTTTTTCGATAGTATCATCTATTGCATTAGCGATTATTATGCCAAAATCGCTACAAATCGCAGCATGTTGCGATTTTTTTCTCACACCGATTTCGGCTGAGAAAAAAATCGCAAATGAGATGTCACCTATTGAAATAACATTGGCCCGATTTCAATCTGATTTTTTATCGTCTGAAAATCATCCGTTTTCGGCTCAAGTGAGTATGAGCCCAAATTGAGTCGGAGATTTTGCTTACCGACTCCACAGACCTGCCTTTGAAGAAGCTATTTATCCTATGCCAGAAGCATACTTTCTACAGGGATCTAATAAAGAGTATAGATATACTCTTAGATCTACACATAGATAAAGCATTTCCCTGCCTGTTTTTAAACAATGTTTTGCTTCAAAGAAAGAATCATTTGCGATCTCCAGCTGTAATGTCTGTATACTTTTTATTTTCTCCCTGATCAGGAGCTGTGGTATGATCAGACCATATTCCTGTACAGTCAGACACGGCCATTACACAGTACACGGCAGGGGCACATTTATAAGATTATCTCAGCACAGGAACATTTTATTTTAAAACACATCCAATTGTGGAAGTTAAGAACTTTTGTTCATAGGAAAATCCATTTTAATAGCATTAGGCTTCACCCTCTCATTACACAAATACACATCACTTGATCTGCTGCATCCAATAAGCATTAAAGTTTAGACAGATTGGAATTGGAAACTATGCATAAAAATTATATTGTATGGTTGTCTTCCAATGTAAGTTAACTTGACAAAGGGAGCACCAAACAGAATGGCACATCATAGCAGCTTCACACATTCAGTGACCAAGAAAGTGAAAAATATTAGTTAAGGCCTCTTTCACACTTCAGTCGTGTGACGTCCACCCAAGTGTAAAAATGGCGGATCCGTCAGAAAAGTGTAAAAACGGATGTAAAACGGATCAGTTTTCTGACAGATCCACCAAGAAGTTTTCACCCGGAAATGATGAAATTTTCGTTCCGGAAATGTAAGTTTGCAAGTCCGGACCGAGGAGAGAGAGAGAGACCCCCGGACAGTTTTGTCAGCATTTTCAATGGTTTTCTATGGAGGCGACGGATCCGCGGGCGGATTCCGTCAAAGACGGATGCCAGCGGATCCGCCGCCCATGGCCGGCCAATATACAAAATGGCGGATCCGCCATTTTGGCGAACCAAAAAAACGTTGCATTGGACGTTTTTGTGAAACGATGGATGCCAATTTTTTGGCAGATCCGTCAAAAAACCGGCCTAACGGACGACCATCCGTCAAAATCCATCACTAATGCAAGTCAATGGGAAAAAATGGATCCGCCAAAAAAAAATTGGCGGATCCGTTTTTTTTCACATTTTGACGGATTTTGACTGACGTCGCACGACTGAAGTGTGAAAGAGGCCTTACCCGCTGCCTCAACTCAGGAGTTTGTGAGGGAATCTGGTTTTCTGTTTCATAGAGCTTAAGAGGCTATATGGATAGTGTTGAGTGGTTAACCAAAAGAGGTACTGGGTGGTTTCATGGAGACAGTAAAGGCCTTTTTTAATGCAAAAAATGGAACCTAGAGGCTAAACATTTCATTTTTGAAAAGTGCCTGTTAGCAAAATTCTATTCCGCTTAGCGAAGATGTTTAAAGGACACACTCTCTTGGGGGGAGACAAGAGTATTTGTCCTTTTAAGAGTATCCTTGACTTTAGCAATGAATCTGCCTATGACCAATTTGCTATTGACTAGATGAAGTTCAGTCCTACACAGAGTTGGGGATCTTTCAGTCAAAGAAGTCCTTCATGTCTAAAAGATGGATGCCTTTAGATGTAGCTTCGTTAGCAGGTTATCGCGTTTTGTCCATGAGACTCTAAAAGGTGTGACTTTTTCAATCTCTGAGGGACCTGGTGGAGCCTGTAGGGATAAGGAGGCCATGGTCACGTGGCATCTAATATCTACAACAGTCTTGGCTTTAGCCAAGATTTCGGATTTCCATGGCCTTAACCCTTTAGCCCTGTACAGGGATCTGGATTTATACTGGGGCCCCTGGGTTGGGGTCGCAGAGTTGATTGCTGTCCAGTATTAAAAGCTGGTAAGAATAGTAGTCAGGTAACTGGGTGAGACCCACTAGGTATGCTTAGGTACAAAATTGTCAGGTAGAAGAAACGTCAACAAGCTGAAGCCAAAATCAGGAATATACTGTACACTAAGACTCAAAAGCCAAGATTCACATGAGCTAGTTTGGCTATATGTGGCAATGGAAATTAATTATTGGGTTTAACCCCTTAAGGGTGGTTTGCACGTTAATGACCGGGCCAATTTTTACAATTCTGACCACTGTCTCTTATGAGGCTATAACTCTGGAACGCTTCAACGGATCTTCGCGATTCTGAGATTTTCTCGTGACATATTGTACTTCATGATAGTGGTAAAATTTCTTTGATATAACTTGTGGTTATTTATGAAAAAAATGGAAATATGGTAAATTTGGAAAATTTTGCAATTTTCAAACTTTGAATTTTTATTCCCTTAAAACAGAGAAATATGTCACATAAAATAGTTACAAAATAACATTTCCCACATGTCTACTTTACATCAGCACAATTTTGGAACCAAAATTTTTTTTGTTACGAAGTTTTAAGGGTTAAAAGTTGACCAGCGATTTCTCATTTTTACAACAAATTATACAAAACCATTTTTTAGGGAACACCTCACATTTGAAGTTACTTTTGAGAGGTCTATATGGCAGAAAATACTCAAAAGTGACACCACTCTAAAAACTGCACCCCTCAAGGTACTCAAAACCACATTCAAGAAGTTTATTAACCCTTCAGGTGCTTCACAGGAGCTGAAGCAACGTGGAAGGAAAAAATGAACATTTAACTTTTTAGTCACAAAAATGATCTTTTAGAAACATTTTTTTTATTTTAACAAGGGTAAAAGGAGAAAATGGACAGAAAAAGTTGTTGTGCAATTTCTCCTGAGTACGCCGATACCCCATATGTGGGGGAAAACCACTGTTTGGGCGCACAGCAAGCTCGGAAGGGAAGGCGCGCCATTTGACTTTTTCAAACCAAAATTGGCTGGAATTGAGATTGGACGCCATGTCGCGTTTGGATAGCCCCTGATGTGCCTAACAGTGGGATTCCCCCACAAGTGACACTATTTCAGAAACTAGACCCCCTAAGGAACTTATCTAGATCTGTGATGAGCACTTTGAACCCCCAAGTGCTTCACACAAGTTTATAACGTAGAGCCGTAAAATTAAAAAAATCATATTTTTTCCACAAAAATGATCTTTTCACCCCAATTTTTATTTTCCCAAGGCTAACAAGACCTCAATAGTTATTGTGCAATTTGTCCTGAGTACGCTGATACCCAATATGTGGGGGAAAACCACTGGGCGCACGGCAGGCCTGGGAAGGAGCGCCGTTTGACTTTTTCAAACCAAAATTGGCTGGAATTGAGATTGGACGCCATGTCGCGTTTGGAGAGCCCCTGATGTGCCTAAACAGTGGAAACCCCCCACAAGTGACACCATTTTGGAAACTAGACCCCTAAGGAACTTATGTAGATCTGTTGTGAGCACTTTGAACCCCCAGGTGTTTCACAAAAGTTTATAATGCTTGGGTGTGAAAAAAAAAATTCCACAAAAATGTATTTTTAGTTTCCAACTTTTGATTTTTCCCAAGGAAATAGGACAAATTGGACAACTTTTGGGGTCCAGAGTACGCTGATACCCCATATGTGGGGGGAAAATACTGTTTGGGCGCACGGCAGGGCTCGGAAAGGAATTATTTTTTTTCCACAAAAATGATCTTTTCACCCCAATTTTTATTTTCCCAAGGCTAACAAGACCTCAATAGTTATTGTGCAATTTGTCCTGAGTACGCTGATACCCAATGTGTGGGGTAAACCACTGTTTGGGTGCATGGCAGAGCTCGGAAGTGAAGGAGCACTGTTTGACTTTTTCAACGCAGAATTGGCTGGAATTGAGATCAGACGCCATGTCACATTTAGAGAGCCCCTGATGTGCCTAAACAGTGGAAACCCCCCAATTCTAACTCCAACCCTAACCCCAACACACCCTTAATCCCAACCCTAATCATAACCCTAACCACAAACCTAATCCTAACCCTAACTTTTGCTCCAACCGTAACCCTAATGGGAAAATGGAAATAAATACATTTTTTTAAATTTTATTATTTTTCCCTAAGGGGTTGATAAAGGGGGGTTTGATTTACTATTTATAGCGGGTTTTTATGTTTGGCAGCTGTCACACGCTAAAAGACGCTTTTTATTGCAAAAAATAGTTTTTGCATCACCACATTTTGAGAGCTATAATTTTTCCATATTTTGGCCCACAGAGTCATGGGAGGTCTTAATTTTTGCGGGACGAGTTGACGTTTCTATTGGTACCATTTTTGGGTACATGACATTTTTGATCGCTTTTATTACGATTTTTGGTAGGCAGAATGAACAAAAACCAGCAATTCATGAACTTCTTTTTTTTGGGGGGGGGGGGGTTTATACCATTCCACTTGTGATAAAATTGATGAAGCGGTTTTATTCTTCAGGTCAGTACGATTACAGCGATACCTCATTTGTATCATTTTTTTATGTTTTGGCGCTTTTATACCATAAAAATGTTTATATATAAAAAATAATTATTTTTGCATCGCTTTATTTTGCGAGCTATAACTTTTTTATTTTTTCGTTGATTCTGTGTGGCGGCTTGTTTTTAGCGGGACAAGATGACATTTTCAGCGGTACCATGTTTATTTATATCCGTGTTTTTGATCGTGTGTTATTCCACTTTTTGTTCGGCGGTATGATAATAAATCATTGTTTTTTTGCCTTTTTTTTTTAAGGGTTTCACTAAAGGGGTTAACTAGTGGGCCAGGTTTATAGGGCGGGTTGTGACGGACGCGGCGATACTAAATATGTGTACTTTTATTGTTTTTTTTTTATTTACATGAAGAAATGAATTTATTGGGGAATATTTTTTTTCTTTATTTAGGAATTTTTTTTTGCACTTGTTTTTATTTTTTTTACTTTGTCCCAGGGTGGGACATCATTGTATAATGTCAGATCGCTGGTCTGACAGTGTGCACAGCACTCTGTCACACCAGCGATCTCACTGGCACTGCTGCAGGCTTTCCCAGCGCCTGCTCTCAGCAGGCACTGAGGAAGCCGCCTCCCTGCAGGACCCCGCGGCCATCTTGAATCCGGGGTCCTGCAGGGAGGAGTGTGCCCTTGGAACAGTGCGATGCATCGCGCTGTTCTGAGGGTCTCAGGGAAGCATGCAGGGAGCCCCCTCCCTGCGCGATGCTTCCCTATACCAACGAAACACTGCGATCATCTTTGATCGCATTGTGCCAGGGGTTAATGTTCCGGAAGCGGTCCGTGACCGCTCCTGGCACATAGTGCAGGCTGTCAGCTGTGATAATCAGCTGACACCCAGGCTGCGATCGGCCTCGCTTCCCCCGTGATCCCGGCTGATTGCATGTGACGCTCTATTCTGTCCTTGGGGATTAAGTCCCAGGGCACATGGACGGAATAGTACGTCAGATGGAATAAAGGGGTTAAATAGTGAGAAACCCCATCCAGTGATGATAGAAATAAGGAAAAATTAAGATTGAACCCCAAAGCTTTCAGACTGTCCAGAGTAAATAGTCACCCTGCGTTGGCTGACATTCGAAGCATGGATAGAAGGGACAGGCTTCTCAGGTAAAGGGCCATGTAACCTTCCAATGAGATTCTTGACATTGGTCTTGTGAGCCGACACCCAAGATCTTTCCTGTAAGACATAGCCCTTCTAATGTAAACTTGAAGGCAAATTTCCAACGACTAAGATGTAATCTTCATGCCATAAACTGGAATTATGTCCTAAGCAATAAAAATGTACATAAAGCAAATGGGACACTTTTATAAGCATCCTGAATAGGACCTGTGTACAATATTTACTCTATGGAAATAAGCTAGAAACCATAGAAAACCACTATGGCTAAATAGAGCTGTAAGGGGCATAATAAATAACAAAAAGAAAGACATTAGAGACTTAAAGCAAAAGGGTAGTGACTTGGCATTAAATAATTATATAAAAAAATTGTGTTTATAAGCAAATCAAGGCAGTAAAGATTGAGACAGAGACTCATTGGCATTAGACAAACTAAAAATATCTTCATTAACATAAAGTAAAACTTAAAAATGAGTGTTAGTCCACTCAAAAATAGTGTAGGTGAAACAGTGGAAGAGGATGAGGCCAATCTCCTAAACACCTTTTTCGCTCCAGTATTTACACAAGAAAATACCATGACGGATGACAATCAGGAATATCAGAAATTCTCCATTAAATGTCACTTGCTTAACCCAGTGGGAAATACGGCGCCGCCCAAAATCACAAAAGTAGACAAACCCTCGAACACAGATGGCATACATCCCACTGTACTGCAGGAATTAAGTCCAGCGATAGACGGACAGTTATTTTTAATATTCACAGATTCCATAATAACAGGGTCTGTACCACAGGATTGGCACAGAGCAAATATGATTCAAATATTCAAAAAGGAAACAAAAAATCTGAGCCTGCAAATTGTAGGTGAGTAAATGTAAACTCTAGTGTGGTTAAAAAAAAAAAAGTGTTTCTTAATAGAAAAGCCTCATGACCCAGCATCAACATGGATTTATGAGGGATTGGTCCTGTCAAACTAATCTGATCAGCTTCTATGAGGAGGTAAGTTCCGGACTGGACCAGGGAAACGCAGTGGATGTTGTTTATATGGACTTTTAAAAGGCATTTGATATGGTGCCACACAAAAGGTTGGTACATAAAATGAGAGTAATGAGACTAGGGGAAAATGTGTCACAGGGTTAACCAATGGCTCAGAGATGGGAAACAAAGGGTGGTTATCAATGGAACACACTTGGAGTAGGTCACAGTTAACAGTGGTGGTGACACTATTAATAATCTTGTGGGGGCATACAGAGTATAATTTAATATTTGAAGATTATACTAAACTATGCAGGTAATCAACACAGAGGAAGATAATTTAATGCTACAGAGGGATTTATATAAGGTGGATGTTTGGGCTGAGAAATGGCAATTGAAGTTTAATGTTGATAAATGTAAGGTCATGCATTTGGGCAGAGGAAATAAATTGTATAATTATGTACTAAATTGTAAAACACTGGGTAAAGCTGTCACAGAAAAAGACTTTGGTGTATAGGTGAACGACAAACTCAACTTTAGTGACCATTGTCAGATGGCTGCTGCCAAAGCAAATAAAATAATGAGATGCATTAAAAGAGGTAGAGATTAGAGATGAGCGAATATGTTTGTGTTCCCACTTATTCGGCAAGCTATAGCACTTACCGAATAAGCTGCCAAGGGCACCCTGCTTCCTGGATCGCACCGGCTGATCAGCTGACCGACATCGCAGCCTGTTTGTTGGACTCTCCATGCATATGCTGTGACTGACACAGCCGCAACACATGCAGCTGCGATGTCGGTCAGCTGTTCAACCGCTGCAATCCAGGAAGCCGGGTCCCCTCTGCAGCTTATTCGGCACTCACTATAGCTTGCCGAATAAGAGGGAACACAAACATATTCGCTCATCTCTAGTAGAGATGCTCATGACAAGAACATAGTTTTGCCTCTATGTAAGTCACTAGTGCAGCCACACTTAAGAGAAGACATAGCTGAAGTTGAGCAGGTGCAGAGAAGAGCAACCAAGGTTAAGGGAATGGGCGGTAACAAAGAAAGGAGACTATCCAGCTTCTTAGGTGAAAAAATATGTAGTTTATTTCCAAAAAATTAAAAACATAATTGCAAGAAATCCATGGTAAAGTAAAAGCAACGCGTTTCAAACACAGACATGTTCTTTTTCAAAGCTAATGGCATAATGAACCATAACACTGTATATACCCCATTGCAACTAATGAGATTTTTTTAAACAAAATGTGACAATAAAATCATGCAAAGTAGTTAAAACAATTGTTCATGCAGTTTATCACAAAGAACATTTCACACATTTGACAGAAAGGACAATTGTAAAGACTAGTAATGGTACATGATCTCTTTACGAGCATTTAAGCCTATGGGAAAATAAGCTCCTAGATAATATATCCAGAACACAGGCGCCTCCCTGGTTAGCAGAGTCTTTTCACGTCTCCTCCTCCAAAAATTCAATATAAACAGCACAAAAAGGTAGCAACACTCATCTGCCCAGATCTCAGAACAAATGCATTTTTTTGCACTTTATTTTTCGGGGTGCAGCCAAGCCCAAGCACGTTTTGGTCTCACATGACGGGTTTTCACACTGATGCGCATGGAGAGTGTACTGGCCAGCTCGCCTAGTCGAATAGTAGGGGTGTAACTAATAGGCTGTGAACCAGACACTGTGCAGTATCCTTGTGTGAACGGCAGCCTATCCGGGCCTCTGTTGTGCAATTGTATGCTGGGCAGTCACCCCCTCCTTGAATGGGTATGTGGAGAGTGGCTGTTTAATCTGGTATTTTGCACCTGTGCTGTTAACATCTTGCTTTATGGGCTGGCTGCACCTGTAGTGCATTTGTTCTGAGATCTGGGCAGGTGAGTGTTGCTGCCTTTTTGTGCTGTTTATATTGAGTTTGATCATCTACTCCCTCCCCTTATACATTTTTAGCCAGTCTTCTCACCAATTGCTATTTGTGTTACTATTGTTTGGTTGTAATTTTGTTGACAAATTTTGATATTACTATTCTAATCCTAGTTTGTTGGGTTTCAATAGAGGCACAATTCCGTACATTTACACGTTCAGTACTGAGCTATTTGAAGATACCCATGCTTGTTCTCAGTCACAATTTCGGGAAAGCTTGTCTGCTTTAATATTTTTAGTACAAAGTCTAAATAAGATCAAAACTACAAAATAAGAAAGCCCATCTAGCTTTCCTAGGGTTGAATCTTTTTGCTGATTCTTAATAAGATTTTTTGTCATCTGTGATAAGTGACTTTATGTATAGCTTCTTCAAGGAAATGATGCCATTCCTCAAATGCCCACTTCATTGCCAACAATAAGTTATGTTATAATTCTTCTTGATAAGTGAAAATTTTGGAGAAAAACAAGCTCAAGTACAAAATTGAGTGAGATGATGTATCTTGCGATAGCACCACCCAACGCTAACCTCAGCGACATTGACCTTCACTATAAATGGACTCTCAATCTAACTGAATCGATAGAGGGTCACATGAGAAACATTCCCTTAACTTTGTGAAGGCATGGACTACCTCAGGCTTCCAATTAACCACATATGCCCCCTTCTTAGTTAGTTAGGTCCCGAAATGTTTGGAAAGTGATAAGTTTTGGCATTTTAGCTGTTGACTAAAACATATTAAAGATGCAGTTATATCTCATATAAGGGTTTAAAGTGCAGACTGTCAGCTACAATTTGAGGGTATTCACATCCTAATTGGAGTAAGGGTTTAGGAATTACTGCTCTAAGGCTATGTGCACACGTTGCGGATTCTGCTGCGGATCCGCAGCGGATTTTCCGCTGCAGATCCGCAGCAGAACTGCAAGTGATGTACAGTAGCATTGGATTCAATGTTAAACAAAAAAAAGCAGTGCACATGCTGCGGATTTTTCCGTGCGGAATTGGGTGCGGATTTAAATCCGCAGCATGTCACTTCTTTTGTGCAGTTCCGCAGCGTTGTCAGACCTGCTCTAAATAGAAATCCGCAGGTCTGAAACCGCTGGGGAAATCCGCACAAAAAACGCGGCAAATCCGCTTCAAATCCGCATTAAATCAGCAGTAAATCCGCAGGTAAAACCCAGGTCATTTTACCTGCGGATTTACCAAAATCTGCGTGGAAAATTCAGCAGCCCAATCCGCACCGTCTGCACTTAGCCTAAATATGCAGCTACCTATTGTTAAAGGGACCAAAAGTTATTGAACACCTGTCTCAAAAGCTGTTTAATTGGCTGCTTGAGTTATTCCCTCTTTAATCCATCATCAGTTAAGCAGATAAAAGGTCTGGAGCTGAATCTAGGTGTGGCATTTGCATTTTGAAGCTGTTGCTGTTAACCCACAACATGCCGTCAAAGGAGCTATCAATGGAGGAAAACACACCATCATTGGGCTGAAAGAAAAAATAAATCCATCAGAGAGCTTGCAAAAATGTTACGAGTGGATAAATCAACAGTTTGGTACATTCTGGAGAAAAAAAAAGTGCAGTCTAGCATTTGGGAACTTGAAAAAGGCCTGGACATGTACGGTAGACAACAATGGTGAATGATCGCAGAATCCTTTCCATGGTAAAGAAAAAAAAAAAAAAACCTTCATAACATCCACCCAAGTGAAGAACACTCTCCAGGAAGTACATGTTTCAGTATCTAAGTCTACCATAAAGACAAAACTTCATGAGTGCAAATACAGAGGGCTCACAACAAGCTGCAAACCATTAATCAGTCACAAAAAATGGAAAGGTCAGATTAGACTTTGCCAAAAAACATCCAAAGATGCCAGACCAGTTCTGGAAAAGCATTTTTAGGACGGATGAAACTAATATCAACCTGTACCAGAATGATGGTAAGAAGAAAGTATGTAGAGGGCTTGGAATAGCTCATGATCCAAAGCTAACCACATCCTTTGTAAAACAAGGTGGAAGCAGTATGATGGCATGGGCATGCATGGCTTTCAATGGCACTGGGTCACTAGTGTTTATTGATGATGTGATTGAAGACAGAAGCAGCCGGATGAATTCTGAAGTGTACAGGGCTAGACTTTCTGCTCAGTTTCAACCAAATGCAGCAAGGTTGATTGCCTATCTGCACTGTGAAGCGCTGTCCAATGACCCAAAACATACTGTGAAAACAAACCAAGGAGTTCAAGGCAAAGAAGTGGAATATTCTGCAAATCTCAACCCCATCGAGCATAAATTTCACATGCTTAAGACAACACTTAAGGCAGAAAGACCCATAAACAAGCAACAACTGACGTCAGCTGCAGTTAAGGATTGGCAAAGCATCACAAAAGGAGGAAATCCAGCGTTTTTGTGACATCTATAGCTTCCAGATTTCAGGTAGTCACTGCCTTCAAAGGATTCTCTGCAAAGTATTAAAAATGAACATTTTATTTATAGTAAAGTAATTTTGTCCAATTACTTAGGAGCCCAAAATGGTTTCAGTTCCTAAATGTTTCACATGATATTTTTTTCAACCCCTGGAAAGTCTACACTTCAACTGCATCTCAGTTATTTCATTTTAAATAAAAAATAGTGGCATGCAGGGCCTAAATCGTAAAGATTCGGTCACTGTCCAAATAATTTTGGACCTAACTGTAAGTTAGTCAGTGGTTTGGTAATCTTGAAAGGTTTTTAAATTTACGGTAGTTTGCAAACCTAAGAAAGTACCACAAAGGCCTTCATAGATTTGGGCTGCACCTACTCCCTAATAACTTGGACCTTTGACTGGTCCAATCCAAAACTTTTAGTAGACAAGCTATACCCCAAGAAACTTCTTCAATCAGGAAAACACATTTTAAAGTTTAGTGAATAATGAATTGTCAAGACTTTATGCAGTACAGTGCTTACATGTCAGATGTGTGATTTCATATCGGGTGAATAAATGTCATCCAGAAAGACGACAACATATTGACCATTTAAGTCTCTGAACTTTTTTTTAAATAAACAACTGGCACATTACTGTATTTTTTAGATTATAAGACTCACTTTTTTTCTCCAAAAATTTGGAGGAAAATGGGGCGTGCATCTTATAGTCCGCATATACCTGATGGAGAGGTGGGAGAGCGGCAGTGCGTGGAGGAGGGGTGGGTGGGTACAGGAGGCAGGAACGGCTGCCGTGGCTAACACCTGTGCCCGCTGCAAAGAGAAATGAATATTCACTGCTCTCCACGTGCATGGGAGTGGAGAGCAGTGAATATTAATTTCTCTCTAGCAGCGAACACGTTGCTAGCCGCATAGGCGCGGAGACCAGTGAATATACATTGATCTTTAATAGTGGGCACAGTAGTCGCAGCCGCTGGCTTTACTGCAGCGGCCAGGCGATCACGTGTGCCCGCTATTAACCCCTACCCGACCTATGACGTCTATGTAGGCGTCATGCAAACCTGTGCCGTTACGACCTGTGATGCCTACGTAGGCGTCATGGTAAAAATCGCGTTCCTGCGGGTCGGGTGACCGGGGTCACTGAAAGGTCACCATACCCACAGGCACAGGAGGCTTTGTGCTTCACCCCAGGGGGGGTGGCTTTGCCCCCCCGTGGCTACGATCATTTGATTGGCTGTTGAAAGGGAAACAGCCATTCAGAGCGATTTGTAATATTTCACCAATGAAACTTGGTGAAATATTACAATCCAGCCATGGCCGATGCTGCAATATCATCGGCCATGGCTGGAGACAGTAATATGAACCCACCCACACCGACTGACGGGGGCGATGTGCCACCGCAATCGACTGCGGCGATCTGCCGCCGCGTCATAATCTGCTCCCCCTCTGCTTCCCTCCGCCTTCCGATCACCCCCACCTCACCTCTCCCGGAACCTTAGGACTCCCGGTGTCTCCATTCCTTCTCGCTTCTGCATGGGCGCCAACATCTTCCAAAATGGCGGGCGCATGCACAGTGCGCTCACCAAATCTGCCGGCCGGCAGATTTATTCATTCAGGGGACATTTTACTATTTTTATTATTTTGATCACTGTGATAGGGTTTATCACAGTGATCAAAATAATAAAAATAGTAAATAACCCCCCTTTATCACCCCCATAGGCAGGGACAAATAATAAAATAAAGAATTTTTTTTTTCTATTAGGGTTAGAAATAGGGTTAGGGATAGAATTAGGGTTACGGTTGGAATTAGGGTTAGGGTTAAGATTAGAGTTAGAGGTGTGTTGGGGTTAGGGTTGGGATTAGGATTGCAATTAGGGTTAGGGTTGGAATTAGGGTTTGGGTTGGGATTAGGGTTGGGGTGTGTTGGGGTAAGGGTTAGGATTGTGGTTAGGGTTAAAGTTGGTTGAGATTAGTGTTAGGAGTGTGTTGGGGTTAGGGTTATGGTTGGGATTAGGGGTGTGTTGGGGTTAGGGTTGGAGTTAGAATTGGGGGACTTCCACTGTTTAGGCACATCAGGGGGTCTCCAAACGCAACATGGCGCCACCATTGATTCCAGCCAATTTTGCGTTCAAAAAGTCAAATGGTGCTGCTTCCCTTCAGAGCTCTGCCATGCGCCCAAGCAGTGGTTTTACCCCAACATATGGGGTATCAGCGTACTCAGGACAAATTGGACAACTTTTGGGGTCCAATTTCCTTGGAAAAAATCAAAAATTTGGGACTAAAAAAATCATTTCTGTGGATTTTTTTTTCACTCCCAGGCATTATAAACTTTAGTGAAATACTTGGTGGTTCAAAGTGCTCACAACAGATCTAGACAAGTTCCTTAGGGGGTCTAGTTTTCAAATTGGTGTCACTTGTGGGTTTCCACTGTTTAGGCACATCGGGGCTCTCCAAACGCAACATGGTGTCCTATCTCAATTCCAGCCAATCTTGGTTTGAAAAAGTCAAATGGCGCTCCTTCCCTTCTGAGCCCTGCCGTGCGCCCAGACAGTAGTTTTCCCCCACATATGGGGAATCGGTGTACTCAGGAGAAATTGCAAAACAATTTTATCTGTCTATATTCTCCTTTTAACATTGTAAAAATAAAAAAGTTTGAAAAAGTTCATTTTTGTGACTAAAAGTTAAATGATCATTTTTTCCTTCCACGTTGCTTCAGCTCCTGTGAAGCACCTGAAGGGTTAATAAACTTCTTGAATGTGGTTTTGATCAGCTTGAAGGGTGCAGCTTTTAGAAAGGTGTCACTTTTTTTTCAGCCATATAGACCCCTCAAACTGACTTCAAATGTGACGAGGTCTCTAAAAAAAAAATGGTTTTGTAAATGTTGTTGTAAAAATGATAAATTGCTGGTCAACTTTTAAACCTTGTAACTTCCTAACAAAAAAAATTTTGCTTCTAAAATTGTGCTGATGTAAAGTAGACATGTGGAAAATGTTATTTATGAACTATTTTGTGTCACATAATTCTCTGGTTTAACAGAATAAAAATTCAAAAATTTGAAAATTGTGAAATTTTCAAAATTTTCCGTTTTTTTTCTCAAACGCAAAAATTATTGACCTAAATTTACCACTAACATGAAGCCCAATATGTCACGAAAAAACAATCTCAGAATCGCTATGATACGTTGAAGCGTTCCTGAGTTATTACCTCATAAAGGGACACTGGTCAGAATTGCAAAAAATGGCCAGGTCATTAAGGTCAAAATACAAGAAAAAAGGGTAGCACACTGCAGCGCTATAGCTTGCAAACACGAAATATGAAAAATGAATTGCATCACTGCCTTAGAAATATGAAAAATTGAGAAGTCTTAGCGCATAAGATGGCCAAATTATGTGTGCCTGATAGCCACGTCAAGGCTCTTCTCGTATATCAGGTCCTAACTAATGCCAATCCTCGCTTAGAAAAGTCTGTCTGCATGGGAACATATGAATCCTCTCTTAAGACTAAAATCTACATCTCTGTGGAGGGGTAATGAACCTGGTGTAATTAAAAAGCCTGTGACCACAGGTGGAGTGCTCAGGTAGAAGGTAAATGAATACATATCAAAAAACTGACCGGCACATCCAAACATAGATCCAGTGTGAACAGGTGCTAAACCCAGTGTCACCAACTCATGCACATACAAGAAAAAAGGGTAGCACACTGCAGCGCTATAGCTTGCAAACACGAAATATGAAAAAAAAAAAGTTTTTTGATATGAAGGACTCCCAGACTATGAGAAATAAGATTCTCTGGTCTGATGAGATGAAGATAGAACTTTTTGGTGATAATTCTAAGCGGTATGTGTGGAGAAAACCAGGCACTGCTCATCACCTGCCCAATATAATCCCAACAGTGAAACATGGTTGTGGCAGCACCATGCTATGGGAGTGTTTTTCAGCTGCAGGGACAAGACGACTGGTTGCAATTGAAGGAAACATGAATGCGGCCAAGTAAAGAGATATCCTGGATGAAAACCTCTTCCAGAGTGCTCTGGACCTCAGACTTGGCGAAGGTTCACCTTCCAACAAGACAATGACCCTAAGCACATAGCTAAAATAACAAAGGAGTGGCTTCAGAACAACTCTGTGACCATTCTTGACTGGCCCAGCAAGAGCCTTGACTTAAAGCCAATTGAACATCTCTGGAGAGACCTAAAAATGGCTGTCCACCAACGTTCACCATCCAACCTGACGGAACTGGAGAGGATCTTCAAGGAAGAATGTCAGAGGATCCCCAAATCCAGGTGTGAAAAACTTGTTGCATCATTCCCAAGAAGACTCATGGCTGTACTAGCGCAAAAGGGTGCTTCTACTCAATACTGAGCAAAGTGTCAGAATACTTATGACCATGTGATATTTCAGTTTTTCTTTTTTAATAAATTTGCAAAAATTTCTACATTTCAGTTTTTTTCAGTTAATATGGGGTGCAGAGTGTACATTAATGAGAAAAAAAATGAACTTTTTTTGAATTTACCAAATGGTTGCAATGAAACAGAGTGAAAAACTCAAAGGGGTCTGAATACTTTCTGCACCCACTGTACATACAGTGAAGGAAATAATTATTTGATCCCTTGCTGATTTTGTAAGTTTACCCACTGACAAAGACATGAATAGTCTATAATTTTAAGGGTAGGTTAATTTTAACATTGAGAGATAGAATATCAAAAATAAAATCCAGGATTTTATTTTTGATATTCTATCGCTCAATGATAAAATTAACCTACCCTTAAAATTATAGACTGTTCATGTTTGTGGGCAAACTTACAAAATCAGCAAGGGATCAAATACGGTAATTATTTCCTTCACTATATAGGGAGCGGTTTGTGGTGGACCATCATACTACATGGGGGCTGTTTGTGGGGGACCATCATATTACATAGGAGGCTGTTTGTGGGTGACCATCATACTACATGCAGGCTGTTTGTGGGGGACCATCACATTATATTGGGGGCAGTTTTTAAGGGACCATCATACTAAATTTGGAGCTGTTTTTTTGTGGGACCATCACTATATGGGAGCTGTTTGTGGGGGACCATCATATTATATGGGGGCTGTTTATGGGGGACCATCATACCATTTGAGAGGGCTGTTTGTGGGGTACAATCATACTATATTGGGGTTGTTATAGGGGACCATCATACTATATAAAGGCTGTTTGTGGGGGGACTATCATACTATATGGGAGACCATTATACTATATTTGGGGCTGTTTGTGGGGGACCATCATATTATATGGGGGCTGTTTATGGGGGACCATCATACCATTTGAGAGGGCTGTTTGTTTGGGACCATCATAATTTATGGGAGCTGTTTGTGGGAGCCATCATGCTGTATGGGGGGTTGTTTGTGGAGGATCATATTACATAGGGGGCTGTTTGTTAGGGACCATAATACTATATGGGGGTTGTTTATGGGGAACCATATTATATAAAGGGCTGTTTGTGGGGGGCCATCATACGATATTTGGGGCCATTTGTGGGGGACCATCATACTATATAAGGGCTGTTTGTGGGTGGTCCATCATACTATATGGGGGCCGTTTGTGGGTGGACCATCATACTATATGGGAGCTGTTTGTGGGAGACCATCATATTATATAAGGGGCTGTTTGTGGGGGACCATATTATAAAAGGGCTGTTTGTGGGGGACCACCACACTAAATGGGGGTTGTTTGTGGGGGACCATCATACCATATTGGGGGCCGTTTGTGGGGGACCATCATGCTATACTGGGGCTGTTTGTGGGGGACCATCATGCTGTATTTAGGGCTGTTTATAGGGGACCACCACGCTATACGAGGGCTATTTGTAGGGGACCATAATATTATATGGGAGGCAGTTTGTGGGGAACCATCAGTATATGGGAGCTGTTTATGGGGGACCATCATAGTATATGGGGCTCTTGGGGAGGACCATCATACTGTATGGGGCGGCTGTTAGGGGGACCAGCATACTATATAGGGTGTGTGGCGGCTGTGGTGGACATTATACTGTGTGGAGGTCTATGAACTACATTACATGATGTGGGGGTCTGTGATAACCTTCTGACTTAATGGGGTGGATGGCGGACATCATACTTTATATAGGGGTTTGTTGTGCACCTCATACTGTTGTTACTATTAAGGGCTGTGGTGAATATCATAATATATGGGAGTTGTGGTAACCATCTTAACATGTGGGGTTATGCTGAATCAGACTTTGTATAGGGTTTGTGAAGTCATCATACCATGTTGGGGCAGAATACTTTACGAGGATCATGAAAGGGGTATCATAATAAGTCAGAATAAATGTAAGTGCTGCAATACATTTCCTTTTCCATTTATTAGAAAGTTGGGAGATATGCCCTTCTTCGCCTGTGACGTGATAGGACTTTTTCTATGGGTCCTGTTATTTCTATGTACGCTACGCCCCAGCTCAGGGGCCTTATTACAATAAAGAGGCACTGAGAGTCTTTATTAGGCTGGGGTCACACTTGCGAGTGTGATGAGAGAAACTTGCGCATCAATACCCGGCACTACCGCCGGCACTCGGACCGGAGCGTTCAGCTGCACAGAAATACATGTAGCCGCACACTCCGGTCCCGAGTGCTGGCGGCAGTGCCGGGTACTGATGCGAGTTTCTCATATCACACTCGCAAGTGTGACCACGGCCTTATAAGGAGGCCCAATGTGGGGTCGTTATCATTATGCAAGGAGCCATTATTATAAGAAAGAACAGGGTGTGTTTGTATTATAAGGAGGTACATAGTATCTATTATAAGGAATCAAGGGGAGTATTAATAAAGGAGGCACAGTGTAATTATTATAAAGTAGAACAAGTGGATATTATTACTATACGGTGCTGTACAGCTGTAAGAAGTGTAAGGATTGTACTCACTCAGCTGCATAGGAGGAGACAGATTCTCTTCAACGTCCATGTGGTTTATTTGCTTCATAAACCGTCACTTCAACAACAAAAAGGTAAGCAGTCTTTACTTTAGGCAGACACAGTATCAATGTCCATAGCACTCGGGCTCTAGCTGGAGCCACAGACACAGGGAAGCTTCTTCCTCTCTGAACACAGACTTCGCTGTAGTGTCCAGCCTGGACACATGGAAGTCTGTCCACACTGGCAGACTCCCAAACACTCACTCCCATGTGCCAAACACACCTCCATTACATAGCCTGTCACCACACCCACAGGTGAGGTATGGATCACATGGTCATGACCTCATCACAGGTCCTCAAACTCACAACCACTCACTCCCACCAACACAGGGAAAAAGGGGTACAGTGAGCACCCTCACCCAGAGGTGAGGTAGTATGGGTAGCCAGATCCTCCTATCTCTTATAGCTACCCGCAACCCGGACACAGGTACACTAAACGACATATTAGTGCTCATGTGCACTACAGACAAAATACTCCAGGTGGCATCGCAGGGAGCATCTATTCCTGTGACATATACCTTCTATTAACCACGTGACCACCAGTCACACCACAGAAGGCACAGGGGAATTATTATAGGACAGCAGAAGTTGTGATTTGTATAGAGATGATATAATGTGAGGAGGGTCCTGGAAAAGCAGTAAAGACGTCTCTGTTATATTTTACAAGGGACGAATCATGGACAGAACAAGAGGTCATGGTGGTCTAGACCAAATGATAAAAAAAGGTAACACGATATCAGTCCTAGTACAGTGGTTTTGGTTAAAGAGGTTCTGCAGGTTTGATGTTAGGATTCTAGGAAGCAGCTAGTCATATGACCACATGCTGTCTAGACGTGCACGGCCGTGCTCAATACAAGTGAATTTAGCAAAGCAGAGGTGTGGAAATCCTATACTTCCGGTCACACGATGGCTTCTCCCAATGCAGACACTGGATAATCCTGAAAATGTGCGCTGTGAGGACTCAGAAGTCTGAAGCACAGGACTGGACAACCCCCTTTAACAAACAGTATGGTGGTATTATCTCTAAAGTATATGCGGATAATATTTGGTTATGGTTTGTTGGTATTTGCCTGTTAAATTGCAATATTCTTATTGCGGTATTATTAAACCTTATATAATCTTAGAAATATAGGAAATCTTGATTTAATCGTGAAAATGAAAAAATTGGTGACTCAAGCAATATTTTTATGGGAAAAATGTATTTTTTTTTTTTTCATTTTCACAGCTCGACGTTATAACATTCTGAGAAGCATCTGTGTGTTCAAGGTGCTCACCACACTTCTAGAGAAATTCCTTGAGGGGTGTAGTTTACAAAATGGGTTACTTGTGGGAGGTTTCCACTGTTATGCACATGACTGGCTCTGCAAATGTGACTTGGCGTCCGCTATCTATTACATACAATTTTGCGCTCCAAAAGTTGAATGTAGCTCCCTTCCGAGCCCTGCTGTGCACCCAAACAGTAATTTTCCTCCACATATGGGTTAACAAAGTACTTGGGAGATACAGCACAAGAAATTGCACAGTCCATTTTCTCCTGTTACTCTTTTGAAAATGCAAAGATTGGAGCTATATTTTTGTGGACAAAGTAAAATTTTCATTTTTTTCCTTATGCAAATTGCCTCTTCAAAAAAAGAGGACTTGTACTCTATAGCGCCACCTATTGGAAGTAGCGATCCTACAAGTCACAATCAACCCTTTAACGAGTCTTGTAATATGACTTAGGATAAAAGCCAAATCAGTATCTCCATTTGCAGACACGGTGTTTCGGACTATTGGTCCTCATCAGTGCAAAGTAGGAGAGATCTGATTTGGCTGGATGAGAGGCTCTGGACTAGGGTCTAAGGGGTAAGGTTTCTCCTTGTGGAGAGTGACATATGGAGATACTGATTTGGCTTTTATCCTAAGTCATATTACAAGACTCGTTAAAGGGTTGATTGTAATATGCAAAGCACCATCACACCACCTCCTCCATGCTTCACGGTGGGAACCAGGCATGTAGAGTCCATCCGTTCACATTTTAAGCGTGCAAAGCAGTAATCAAAGCAAAAGGTGGCTACTTTGAAGAACCTAGACTATATTTTCAGTTGTTTCACACTTTTTTGTAAAGTGTAATGTATAATTCCACATGTATTAATTCATAGTTTTGATGCCTTCAATGTGATTCTACAATTTTCATAGCCATGAAAATACAGAAAAATCATTGAATGAGAAGGTGTGTCCAAACTTTTGGTCTGTACTGTACATCTTGAAAGGCGCTATCAATGCTGAGCATTATGTGGATGTTTTAGAACATATGCTCCCATCCAGACGTCCATCATACTTCAGCAAGACCATTCTAGATCACAACCTACATCGGCATGACTTTCCAATAGAAAACATTTGGTGTGTTGTGACACAAAACATCTGGCAAAGAAGACCCAGGACTGTTGAGAAGCTAGAATCCTACATCAAACAATGGAACAATACTCCTCTCTCAAATTTCCAGTAACTGGCGTCTTCACTTCCTGGATGCTTACATACTGTTTTGTAGACAAGGCTCTGTCCCAAATATTCTTGAGATGTGTTACTGCCATCAATTTCTAAACGAGTATATTTTTTAAAATAAAACTGAAAAACGTTAAACTTTTTCTGATCGGTGTTCATTGTTCTGTTGTGGATAAAATATGGTTATAAGTGATTTCCAAATCATTGCATTCTTGTTTTTTTTTTTTTTTTACATTTTACACAGAATCTAAACTTTTTTTTTGTGATTGAGGTTGTGTTTCAAATTTTAACTCCTCAGTCACCTGCTGCTATTTTTATGTACCTCAGTTCATACGTTTTTTTCGCACAGTTGGGTCATTTGACCTTGTTTCGAAAGATATTGCTTTTGGCTTTTTGGCTACAATTCCATTAAGACAACTTCTGGCCAGATGTCTGCAAACAGTAAATGGATGTGGCTGGGTCCCACTGGTTGATGCTAGTACTCAACTGATGGCACTGCTGGACATCTTCCGATTTTGAATGGAAGCATGATGTATCTCATTTGCTGCACTAAGTTTCCTTGCGCTTACGGTTCTCAACGTTGGCCATTTCTTAGTGAATTTTTAAAACAACTTGAACATCACATCTTGAACCCTAGTGTGCTTTAAAATCTTTACTTGGGAAAGATTGTGCAGTATAACTACCTTGTGTCTTGTGCTCAGTCTTGTCTATGTCCATGACCTGCGAGGCAAAACTGTCTTCTACAAACAACCTCACTTTTGTAGCAAAGTTTGGCAGCTCCTTGCTCAGTTTTAAGCATCCTACACAGCTATTTGTTTCAGTTAATGAATGTGTTTCAACCTACATTTGAAAATATTGATAATTATGATTTGTTAGGTTTAATTGATTATTCATACACATTACTATCATCCTACTTAATCCCTTAGGCCATGTTTACAAGTATAGTATTTGGTCAGTGTTTTGCATCAGTATTTGTAAGCCAAAATTAGGAATGGAACAATCAGAGGAAAAGTGTAATAGAAATATGTGCACCCACTCTTGTTTTTGGCTTACAAATAATGAATGTGTGAACGTGGCCTTACTTTGTGCAAATGTACTGTACATAGAAGAATACATGCGGTTTTAAAGGCAAAGGGTTGTCATACCAAATATTGATTTGGTTTAGAATTCTCTTTTATTCACTTACTTTATTTTAATCAATTAGCAAGATGCAAACTATTAAGAGTCAGACGTCTATTTTTTTTTTTAAAGCATTCCTATTTTGCAGCATTTTTTAGTAATGTACATATTCACATACATACACACACACTTCTGTGGTTATGGAAAGCCTAGTATTCAGTTATAAAACAAATGCCGTTTTGCATATGTTTGTGTGGACAAGAAAAGCTTTTGGACACAGTCTACACCTGTAAAAAAGGTTAAACGACCACACCGTATGAAAAAAAAACAACATTTTATTGGACAACTGCAAGCACCTTAATTCACAATTGGTTACTGTTACAACACGGGGTATTTTCACATCTAATTATTGCAAAGGCTTGTGATTAAACCGCGATGGATAAGTTGAGAAAAGAAAAAGTGGCACCATAATTTGTAAAACCAGAAATAAATTTACATTCAATCCACAGACTTCTAAAAAAGGTTAAACAGATCTCTGTTTACATTCTAAAATCTGCATCACCTAGAACATTTCTACTCTGTATTGTAAAGGGAACAATCCGAATATTGAAAGGGAAAATTCATTGCTAGTAGTTCATTTATCCAAAATACAGTAACCAGTGCATTTCTTTTAAAAAAATAATGCTGAATTATATGTACAACTAAGCAATTGTGAAATGGGCTAGTTAATGTTCAGAATATTACACCAAATGATAGCTACTAAGCCCACTGTACAACGCAACGAAGCATAAAGTTGGTTTTAAAATCTTTAAGTTATTTTGCATATATGCAAAAGTATAATAAAGGTTATAACTTGGACATCATACACATCATAACCCCAGTGGCAATTTCCATAGCTAAAGTACAACATTAATATGAACTATTAATACAAACTATTGTAAAGGGTTTGCCACAAAAAAAAAAAAAAAAGTAAAGAGAATCTGTTTCTTACCTAGATCCAAGACCCAAACTGTTGCACAAGATTTCATTTTAAATACCTTTCTACCTGTAAAAGTTCTTCAAGTTTCCATTAGTTTGAACACCACTTAATTCAACATACTGCTGAAGTAGCATTACCAAATCAGACAATTCTTAATTTGCACACGTCTCCTCAACAAACAGACATGCAATACATTTTTCACAAACATCTGGAATAGGATTTACTGTCTATCCCTACTGACAATGGGGTAAAACAGCAGCACTGGTTTGAGGAGTATCATTTCATAGAAGTGCATCTTCTCTATATACTCCTGTGCTCTGTGCCATAGAAGCAGACGGGGGCAAGTTCATGGGGCGTACAATGCAAATGGTCTGTTGCGAGTGTGCAGACTAATGTATTTTGCAAAAAGGAGGTAGCTGAAAGTATATATGGATGGGCTTGGCCTCATGAAATGTTGCTGCAGCAATTTTAAAACCTACAAAACATGAGTGTTATAATGTGCATACATTGATTTAACTACAAAGAAATCAACTTCCCCTAAAGTGCCACTTGGGGTAATTGTTTAAAAAAAAAAAAAAAGTGGAGCAGCTTCATTTACCAAAACTCTGGAGATGTTTACACGCCTTCTAGAAAAACAGATTTTCATTACATGCAGAAAGCTAAAATTATGTTGAGGAGATTAATCTGTTTTGGAACTATAATCCCCTTACCTGTAAGTAACCTTTCATTGCTAGGATGGGCAAATTACAGAACGTAGCCTCTCTATGGCAATGCAAGGGTGTTAATGAAAATAAACATTTACAAAGTGAATGTACATACACTATAGTACAAGTGTGATAATCCCTCCGTTAAGGTAAAAAGTTTACAGGACCCTTTCATTAGGCCTGGTTTTCTTTTCAAAAGCTTGGATTTACCCAACATCTGCTAAAACTTATCTTCATAAATAGTTACAAAATCTGGTACACACATGGAAAAAAAATGTACTCCTTGTTCAAAAATTGGACATCCGAATGTCACTTAACATGGAAAAACAAGACCAGATTTCATTTTTTTTTTCCTTGGTTTTCGTTTTCTCCCTAGTCACCATCCCCAGAAAAAGTGGGTCAGTAAAGCTTACAGCTGAAGACATAGAGGCTAATTTTTCCAATGACCACAGCGCACACCAAGCAAAGGAAAACAAAACAGAAACAAGGTACAGTACTTCAAAAAGAAAGTCTGTGGCTAATGCCAGATCACTCATAATCCTTTGTCTAGATACTGTGAGAGTCAGCGGTTAGATCCCAATGAGCAGAGCACCTCTGAAGACCAAAATATTCTCTAAGAACTTAGCCAGGGATGTCTCAGGCACTCGCCAGCTGATGCGCGTTTCTCTGGGACCATTTCCAACATAGGAGTGAGGAAATCTGTAAACTGCGCAGCATCTTCATGAGGCCACCCGTACTTTTCCACTAGAACGTCAAAGAGACTCCAGGGCTTTAGTTTTGTGATGTGTCGAAGCTCTCCTAAATGGTTGAAAACATACTTTTAGTAATTTAATACAGATGACGCATGATCTCAGCTTACAATACACAAGAACAAAACCATTAAGGAAGCATTGAAGTACACACCATCCATCCATATTTTCACTCTAAGTCAAAGTACACATTCAAGTATAAATAACCCATCTTCAATTTATACAATCCCACCACCCCCTTCATTATGTGATGGGGCATGGCAACCCCTGTCAAATTCATGACGAGTGGCAGCATTCGCTATACCACAAATCTTACCCCAGTCATCTAACTGGAGTAAGATTTGGGGTTAGGAACACACAACACTTTACAGACACTCTTGATTCATCAAGACCGATCTTATTTAATATTTGGGCCCAAATTAATCAACATTAGCCAAACCTGCAGTTTTCAGCATTACTTGATAAACATCCACTGCTACCTTGGCCACCCATCTCCATAGAAAAAAAATTAGGCATTTTCAATTTATAGACCTTTTTTTCTGAAGATAAGCTTCCACCAGAATGATTGTCGGAGAAGAAAAGATGAACACTACAGGGAGTCATGCCAACAGTGAAGGATCATGAGACCATTCATGTGTGGGATAGGCAAGGTGCAGCACATATATCTGTGTGACGTACGCCCTAGACAAGCCACATTTGTGTGCATTTAGAATTCAAGTCAATTCCCTCCCCCTTATGACTGGTATGTGTGTGAGTGGTTGTTTAATCAGCATTTTGTACCTGCGCTGCTTCCGCCCTTTACCATTGGAGCATGTTGCATTTGTGACCAGGTATGGGCAAGTATGGCTACTTTATTTTCTGTGATTTTTTTGGAGGCATTTGATATCCTCACTCACAACATTGTCTAATATCACTGTGAATAAAGAAGGTTATTTAAACATCCTCCAAGGGTAACTTCTCCCAACGATTCAGGAGCAATTTGGTAATGTAGTATAATGGAGCATCATTTCACAAGGCAAAAGTGATAACAAATGGCTAGATCAAAATATTGAAATTTTGGGTCCATGGCCAGGAAACGTCCCACATTTCAATCCTATGAAGATTCTGTGGTCAATTCTCAAAAGTGGGTGGGCAAACAAAAAAACAGAGTTGTTGTAATAAACTCCAAGCACTGATTCAGCAAGAATGGTCTGCCATCAGCCAGGATTTGGCCTAGAAGCTGATATCCAGCTGCCAGGGCAAATTGCAATAAAGGTCAATACTGTAAATATTGAGTCTTTGGATAAACAGGATTAAATAGTTTAAAAATGCTTAGACTTTAATAATCATAGAAACATCTTAAAATACTGAAGCACCAAACTGTGAAAACCAACATTTGCGTTTGTGTAAAAACTTTTGGTCACGACGGTAGAATTCTACAACACACAATAGTCACAGTATACCTTTGAGATATGAGAAGGTATGATACATTTCAGTATTGGCTTCATTTCTAGATCATTCAAAAGTCGTTTCATTCTGGAAAAAACTGAGGTTTAACTAAATCTAGTCACATTACTGGTGATTTTAACAGAAGGCCTTTGTGATAAACGGTATTTAAAAGTACTAAGGTAAACCTTATGACAGGTTGATATGGGTGTTGGAGCCTTCTGTGGGATTTGTTCAGGTAACATAATGAACACCTTGATGTAAACCTGACAGACTCCATTAAAGTCAATAGGGTCTACTGAGCACCAATGGTGTTTTCCATGTTGCAGAACTGGCAGTGATGTTACTTTTGTTTTTATTTTACTAAAATGCAAAAAGGGGATGTGAACCTACCGTTAAGTACCAAAATTGTGTTGTCCACCAAGTATGTACAACATAAATTGCAATTAACTAAGAGAAAATGGATAGTAAGAGATTCTCTTTAGATAATTCTAGCATCTGAATCTGTTAGAGATGTATTCTCTGGATCTAATATTTCAATACCAGTGCAAGAAAGATAGCAAAATACCAATCTGCTGTACCAGGGGTTTGTAGCGTTTGTACCAAGGTGAAACCTTATCCCCTATCCTGAGGATAGGCGAAAACGTCATCAACGCTAGGGTCCAAATGCTGGGACTACTCTGACCTTAAGAAAGGTGCTTTAAGGAGTCCAAGCTGAATACAGCGCAGGTTGGGCATGTTTATCCTGAATAGGAGCACAAGAAACAGTCCCCGTCCAAGGGGTCCCAGCAGTCAGATTCCCATTGAAGAAGGTTACCCCCTATCCTTTGAGAGAGAATGTTATTGCTGATGCATTATACATTTTATTCAAAAGATAACACATTTTAATTAAAGGTCAAAGACATTTACAATCACACAACAATTTATAACTATGATTTCATGGTGAGGGAATTTCAAGTCAAAGTTGACAATGTGTAGATTGCCAGTTGATTCAGGATAGATTCTATTACGCACTGCTCTGTGGTGTTACCTTTTTTGGTGAAAAAATCCTTGGAATATTTCCCCAACATACCAAATTTTCGAGGGATTTTTCCCAGCAGTTCAGTGATCAATGCTATGTGATCTGTATTTGAAAAACATTGCCAGCAAAACAGAAACATACAACTTATCAGTACATTTCACACATTGCAGGCCCGGCACAGACAGAATCAATCTGCATGCTGTCATGTATTTTGTGGAATCAGGATAGAATGTCGCTGCAGCGCTAGAGGAGCCTCCACATGATTTACTGCTAAGGCACATAGTTACCAAGTACATTAATGGATTAAGATTCATGACAACTAAATTGTTGATGTGAAAGTCTGTCATTGCAGGTTACTAACATAATGAACCAGAGTAATCTAGCTTACAAGTCTGGTACATGTCAATGAGAACAGCTGCAAGGATTTCATTCTGTCTGTATCACAGTGCCTTTTGTAAGGAAGAGGTACTACCTCTGCGATTGAAGAATTCCCGAGAATATTTTCCAGACAGAGCAAAGTGTCTTGGGATATTGCCTAGAAGCTCAATGATGTGTGCTATGTGGTCTATGAAGGAGAGAAAAAGAGGAGTGAAGGAGCGAGAAAATAATAAAAAAAAAAAGAACAGAATGAAATTGAAATAAGAAAAATAAAAGGAGGAGAATTAATTACAAAAGAAAAAAAACCTTAAAACCAATTATATGGCAAACCCATGCAGATCAGCGACACCATTAGTAGTATATATGACCAGTGCCAGTGTTCATGTTGTAGAATAAATCAACCAAGCAATAAAGCATGGGAATGAATAGGTTCACAGACAGAAAATAGAAAAGCCTTGCTCTGCCAGTTAGGAAAAATTAGTCCTTTAGTATGTTCTGTAACCCTCAGCCATAATACCAAAAGCATGAAGAAAATCTAATTAGTACAATGAGCTGAACTTTCTATAGGTGTGATTTGCTTATGCTACATATATAATGTTCAGTGTTCGTCTTTTCACATCCCTATCCACTGCCTCAACCCAAAGACTTGTATGATATGGATCCAATCTATATCCAATCATTACTCCTCTATCATTTCTATTTAGAATGTTACTGAAACGGATTGAGCTTTTATCACCGGAAACTTGGGCAAAGACAACTTCTGTCAACCTGCATTCGCAGTGTTTATCCAAATTCATAAAAGGTCATACATAAAACATATGTAAAATCTAAAACTTTCACATTATCAAACAGTCCTAAGCAAAAAGGCTTAGTACAGGCACTTACTGTACCCCAGTGCTGACAGCAGGATTTCCATCTTATAGTCACAGGCAGTCCTGATGACGTCAGGACTATGTGGAGCTCATCCCATAATTTAGGACTTCATCATTGTGTTTGGGCTCCTTTTGCAGAATAAATTAGGACAAACTTCTCTGGCAGTGTAATATTATAGGGGTAAAAGACGGATTTTGGTAAGAACTTACCTGTAAAATCCTTTTCAGCGAAGGAAGGAAAGGAGACACACTAGTCATAACTAGTGGGTAGGCGGAGCCCAGATGGGATAGACACCTCAGATTAAAAAAAGAGTGTTGACCGGCCCTTCCAGCTCGGGCTCCTCCTACTCAGCTCTCCAGTTGTACACAAGCTTAAGGAAGAGCAATATCACCAGCGGAGCAACATAACCCCTTCTGAAGGACTTCAGAGACAAAAAACACAAAAATACAGGTTATGCATGCATTTAGGTAAAAACCACACAGTTCCAGGTACTACTCACTGGACCTGACCACTGCGATGAGCTGGCGATGCTGGAACAGAGCCTTAGCGTGTCGACCTCAGCCCAGATAATCGCTATCAGAGAAGGGTCACGCCGCATCTGTAAATACAACAACACACTTCTGCCAAGGGAGGGAGCTGTGTCTCCTTTCCTTCCTTCGCTGAAAAGGATTTTACAGGTAAGTTCTTACCAAAATCCGTCTTTCAGCAGCAGAACGGAAGGAAAGGAGACACACTAGTCACAACTAGTGGGACGTCCCAAAGCAGTCCAAAAATAAATGGTGGGAAAAAAACAGAAAAGGCAGAACCCATCAACCTAATAAACTGCGCAACTAGCGCTAAAACACAAGTTAACGAGAACTTTAAACTACCGCCCCCTGTAGGACCCTACGTCCCAAGGCTGCATCAGCGGAAGCACTAACGTCCACCTTATAAAATTTTGTAAAAGTGTGGACGGAGCGCCAGGTCGCCGCCCGGCAGAGCTGAGCTGCCGAGGCCCCTTGATGAAAAGCCCACGATGAGCCCACAGCCCTCGTGGAGTGGGCTCGAACCTTAATCGGGCAAGATTCGCCCTTAAGTCGGTAAGCTTCCAAAATGGCTGACCGAATCCAACGAGCTATAGAATCCTTGGAAGCTCTTTGACCACGTCGACGACCTGCTGGAATTACAAACAGAGAGTCCGACTTCCGAAAACCTTGAGTAACAGTCAAATAGAACTTCAAGGCCCGCACCAAATCCAATGTGTGCAAGGCCCGTTCCTTCGCATTCCTTGGCCGCGGACAAAGAGAGGGCAACACAATATCCTGGTTAACATGAAATTGCGACACCACCTTAGGTAGGAAGTCGCCCCGTGTGCGAAGCACTACACGATCCGGGTGAAACTCCAGGAAGGGAGGCGAGCAAGAAAGAGCCGCCAACTCAGAAACCCTCCTCAAGGAGGTGACCGCCACTAGGAAGGCAACCTTCCAAGAGAGCAAAGAAAGGCTAACAGAGTCCATAGGCTCAAAAGGTCCACGTTGAAGAGCCTCCAAAACAAGGTTGAGACGCCAAGGAGACACAGGCGCCTTCCGCGGCGGAAACTGGCGAGTTACTCAGCGAAAAAAGGAACGCACGTCCCTACGCGAGGCGATAGCCTTTCGGAACAGCAAGGACAGAGCAGAAACCTGACCCTTCAGGGTGCTTACTGCCAAACCCTTGTCCAGCCCGAATTGCAGGAAGGCCAACAAATTGGGAATGGAAAAAATCCTCGGGTTCCTTGAAGAACCCGAACACCACGAAAAGAAGGCTTCCCAAGTCTTGTGGTAAATTCTAGTAGTAGCCGGACCTCTGGCAGCTCGCAAAGTGGCAATGACTTCGGCTGAAAAACCTTGACGGGTCAATATTTCGGTCTCAAGAGCCACGCCGTCAAACGCAGAGACTTCAGGTCCGGATGACGAACGGGCCCTTGGGATAACAGGTCCGGGCGAAGAGGGAGTGGAAATGGCGGTGCCGCCAGGAGTGACACCGGTGTCGAGAACCACGTTCTCCGTGGCCAATCTGGGGCTATCAATATAGCTGAGATTCTCTCTAGTCTGATCCGACGGAGTACCAGAGGTAACAAAGAAATCGGCGGGAACACATAGATTAGTTTGAATTGGTCCAACGGCGCCACTAGAGCATCCACCGCTACAGCCTTCGGATCCTTGTACCTGGACATGAATGTCGGTAACTTGGCATTGAACCTGGATGCCATCAGATCCACTTGGGGAGTTTCCCAACGGGAGCACAGCAGTGCAAAAATCTCCGGATGAAGACTCCATTCTCCGGGATCCATCTTCTCGCGACTTAGGAAGTCCGCCGTGATATTCTGAACTCCTGAAATGTGGATCGCAGAGATGGCTGGAACTCTGGTCTCTGCCCATACCAGGATCCGAGATACCTCCACCATGAGTCTGGAACTCCTTGTCCCGCCTTGATGATTGTATATGCGACCGCCGTCGCATTGTCTGTCTGTACTCGGACAGGCAGACCGCTTAAAGGGACCGTCCAGTGTTGGAGGCAAAGGAAAATCGCCCTCAATTCGAGGATGTTGATCAGCAAGACAGACTCTTCCGACGACCATACTCCCTGAATCCAGAGATTGTTCCAGACACCCCCCCAGCCTGTCAGGCTGGCATCGGTGGTTATGACCGACCACTTCGGAGGGAGGAAAGACTTCCCCAGGGATAACTCTTTCGGACGTATCCACCATCCCAGAGACTCTCGTACTTTGTGGGAGATGATAACACTGCAATCCAGTGAGGTCTGCGACCGATCCCAACGGCTCAGAATGAACTTTTGGAGAGCCCTGGAATGAAATTGGGCAAACGGAAGTGCCTCCATCGAAGCCACCATCAACCCCAGAAGACGCATACATCTTCGAAGAGACATTGCTGTTGAAGACTTCATCACCCGTGCATGTCGAAGGAGACATGCTTGCTTGTCTGGGGGCAGGGACACCACTGCTCGTACCGTGTCGAAATGCATCCCCAAAAACAGGATTGATTGTGACGGTTCCAGAGACGACTTCTCCCAATTGACCAGCCACCCGAAATCCTCCAGGAGCTGAAGGGATAGATTGCGAGCCGTCACCGCCTCCTCCTTTGAGGACGCCACAATCAAAAGGTCGCCCAGATAAGGAAGGATCGTGACCCCCTGTCTTCGTAGTATCGCCATGAGAGGCGCCAGAATTTTTGTAAAAACTCTGGGCGCTGAGGCCAAACCGAATGGCAGAGCCACAAACTGGTAATGGTCCTGACCTATGGCAAAACGAAGGTAACGTTGGTGAGCCCTTCCGATTGGAACGTGCAAATAGGCGTCGCGAATGTCGATTGACACCAAAAAGTCGTTCTGCGACAAGGCTGCCACAACGGAGCGAAGCGATTCCATGCGAAACTTCCGGGTGTGGACATGCCGATTCAATCTTTTGAGATCTAGGATGGGGCGAAACTTGTCCTCCTTTTTGGGGACCACAAAGAGATTGGAATAAAACCCTCTTCCCCTGTCCTCTGGTGGAACCGGTACCACCACACCCTTCTGCAGAAGAAATTCGACTTCTTGCAGTAAAGCGGCACATAGCTCGGGCTCTGACGGAATGCGAGATTGGCAAAAACTGTTCGGGGGTCGAGAAGAAAATTCTATGAAGTAGCCTGCCGACACAACCCGCGTCACCCAGGTGTCTGGGATGCGGGAAACCCAAGTCAATTTGAATTGAAGCAGGCGACCCCCCACTCGAGAGCCCTCGAGCGGGACCCTGGCGTCAATCTGCCTTAGCGGGCTTTTTGTCCGATTCCCTCTGGTCTTGACGGGAACTCTGTTTCCAGGGAGTGCGGGATTTCTGAGCGGTCTTTTTTCCCGAAAAAGAGGGACGACCCGACCCCCAAGAGGGCTGACCGAACCGTCCCCTGGACCGAAAGGACCGCCGACCACTACTGGTACCAGGCCTGCTCGACGTAGACGCCACAGTTCTTCGCTGTGGTAAAGCTGCTTCTTTTGCCTTGGCAATCAGCTCCGTGAGGTCAGACCCAAATAGCTGACCACCCTTGTAAGCTAAAGATAGCAAACCTTGCTTGGAAACCGCATCACCGGTCCACTGTCTAAGCCACAGTGCTCTCCTGACTGTGACCGCCGAGGATTGCGTTCTGGACAGCAGTGACGCCGTATCCAGGCCTGCATCATGACCATATTGAATTGCACCCTCCAACAATTCGAACAGTCCGTCCACCTCGGGTACCTGAGATTCACATTTCCTCCGCAAACGGTCTAACCAGACCAGGGAAGCTTTATAAGCACACATGGAGCCTAGCACTGCTCTGAAACCATGACCCGCGGCCTCGTAGATGGATTTTGCCGCCGTCTCCGCTTTTCTGTCTAGCGGGTCCTGCAGACTTGCCTTCCCTTTAATAGGAAGTAAAGAAGACTTACTAAGCTGAGATAAAGGGACATCCACTTCAGGAGAAGGAATCCAATTATCAATCAATTCCGTAGCACACGGATACAGTGACTCAAATAGACGCGCCTGAAAACGTTTGTCTGGACACAGACGCTCTTTCTCCACTGCTTGGCTAAGCTCAGAGATGGTAAAGTCGAGAGTGACCTACGCGACTCCTGAAACATCCGGGCCGACTTACCAGGGCGAGTAGTTACTTCCTCCTGTAACTGTAACGCCTCCCTCATAGCTTCAATAAAAGCTTCTACACGGCCCGAAAAAGAGGCAGAGTGCCTTTGCCGATCCTCTTTATCCGAATCGGATATCCCCTCCGAACTTAAAGGGGAACCCTCCATATCAGAACTCTCTGAGTGGCTACATGGGAAAGACGTTACCGGCCTGTGTCGCTTCCTGCCATGAGGAGGTTTGGCTGACACCCAATAACCTATAAGGTTAGACAGGCTATCAATCGAACGAGTGAGAGCCTCCATCTTTACATCACTGAGACCTCCGGCCGCTGCACTCGATGCGGTCGAGGTCTGTGTGTCAGATATGCGAGACTGATCTCATAGCGGAGGCGGGAGATGGTCCGCACCTGGGCCCTGATCCGACATGTCTTTACTCAGTACAATGGCAGGTTAAACCTGACAGTAACTAAAAACAGTGTGGTTTCTAAGAGAAAAAACAAAAACGAAACGCTGAAGGGTTAAGCTCTTAAAGAGAGAGCCACCCCAGTTGTCCCACCCTTAAGGGTTAACCGCCTATAAGGGGTTAAAGTTACAAGCTCTCCACAACCTGTATTAATTTGACAGATGTGCGAGCCCCAGGTGCCTCTTATGAGGTAGCAGGAACAGACAGAACAGTCCTCAAGGAATGCCACACTAAACGAAAAAAATCGCTAAAATATTGCGCTATTTTGCGCATCTCATAAAAACCTATGCGACTTAGAACCGTCGCTAACCTGAACTTAGCGACGTTCAGTGTGGCAGACCAGTGCCCTGCGCTGCGGGGGAGAGTAGTTTTTAAGTTTCTGCCCTGATAGGCAGAAGCGACTCACAGAAAACTTTGCGGTGCTGTCTTCTTTATTCTTGTGCGGGAGGAACGGAGAGTGAGGAGCCCGAAGCGCTGCAATGGCCGCCGCACTGAGGAGGCAGCCGGAAGAGAAAGCAGAGGAAAAAAACGCGCTCAGTGAGCGCTTCCTGCCCGGGAAGCGTGAAGCCACGCCCCCCGCCTTAAAAAAAAAAAAGCGCGGGACTCCTCCATTCTCCGGTCCCGCGATCCCCGTCCTGCAGGCATCCACCTGCGGACAAAAATACAACAGTCATCACATGTACTGTAACAGCGGCTGCCGCAGCAGCCGCTGAATCACTCACACACTTATTAATAAAATGTGGAGTACTCACCCTGCCGAGCGCCACAGTGACCCCCAAGGGTTTCTGGCGCTTGCCCATGCTTCCCCCCAGGGCGGGGAACGCAGTGACCCCTGCAGCGCGGTTTGCGTCTCCGCCAGGGAAGCCATCCTCATCCCCCCGGGCCGGCAGGGTTCTGCAGGGACCACCATATAGGGCAGTGATGGCGAACCTTTCTGAGACCGAGTGCCCAAACTGCAACCTAAAACCCAATTATTTATGACGAAGTGCCAACACGGCACTTTAAATTATCAATGATCCCCTTCATGCAGAAATGCCCCATCATTATCCCCTTCATGTAGAAATATGCCCCATCATGATCCCCTTCATTCAGAAATATGCCCCATCATGATCCCCTTCATGTAGAAATATGTCCCATTATGATCCCCTTCATGTAGAAATATGCTCCATCATGACCCCTTCATGTAGAAATATGCCCCATCATGACCCCTTCATGTAGAAATATGCTCCATCATGACCACCTTCATGTAGAAATATGCTCCATCATGACCACCTTCATGCAGAAATATGCACCATCATGATCCCCTTCATGCAGAAATGCCCCATCATGATCCCCTTCATGCAGAAATATGCCCCATCATGATCCCGTTCATGCAGAAAGACGGATTTTGGTAAGAACTTACCTGTAAAATCCTTTTCAGCGAAGAAGGAAGGGAGACACACTAGGCATTACTAGTGGGTAGGCGGAGCCCAGATCACGATGACACCTCAGATTAAAAGCGTGTTGACTGGCTGGCTCCTCCAGCTCGGGCTCCTCCTACTCAGCTTTCTCCAGTTGTACACAAGCTTAAGGAAGAGCAATATCACCAGCGGAGCAACATAACCCCTTCTGAAGAACTTCAGAGACAAAAACACAAGAATACAGGTTATGCAAGCAAATAGGCAAAAACCACACAGTTCCAGGTACTACTTAACGGAACCTGACCACTGCGATGAGCTGGTAATGCTGGAACAGAGCCGTAGCGCGTCGACCTCAGCCCAGATAATCGCTTATCAGAGACGGGTCACGCCGCATCTGTAAATGCAACAACACACTTCTGCCATGGGAGGGATGTGTGTCTCCCTTCCTTCTTCGCTGAAAAGGATTTTACAGGTAAGTTCTTACCAAAATCCGTCTTTCAGCTGCAGATGAAGGAAGGGAGACACACTAGGCATTACTAGTGGGACGTCCCAAAGCAGTCCAAAAATTAGGGTGGGAAAAAACCAAAATAGGCAGAAACCCAACAACCTAGATAAAAACGCAACAAGCGCCAAATAAAAGTTAACTAGAACTTTAAACCACCGCTGCCTGCAGGACCCTATGTCCTAAGGCCGCAGCAGCGGAAGCACTAACGTCCACCTTACAAAACTTTGTAAATGTGTGGACAGAAACGCCAGGTCGCCATTCGGCAGAGCTGAGCTGCCGAAACCCTTTGATGAAAAGTCCACGATGAAACCACAGCCTTCGTGGAGTGAGCTTGAACCTTAATCAAGTAAGGCTCGTCTTTAAGTCGGTAAACTTCCAAAAAAAACCGACCGAAACCAACGAGCTATAGAGTCCTCGGAAACTCGTTGACCACACCTGCGACCTGCAGGAATTACAAACAGGGAACCTGACTTGCGAAAAACTTGAGTAATAGACAAATAGAACTACAAAGCGCGCACCAAATCCAATGTGTGCAAGGCCCGTTCTTTTGCATTCCTCGGGCCCAGGCAAAGCGAGGGCAACACCATATCCTGGTTAACATGAAAATTGCGACACCACCTTAGGTAGAAAGTCGCCCCGTGTGCGAAGCACTACTTGATCAGAATAAAACTCCAGGAAAGGAGGCGAACAAGAAAGAGCCGCCAACTCAGAAACCCTTCTCAAAGAGGTTGCCGCCACTAAGAAAGGCAACCTTCCCAGAAAGTAGAGAAAGGTTAGCAGAACTCATAGGCTCAAAGGCACATGTTGAAGAGCCTCCAAGAGCAGGTTGAACCGCCATGGAGACACAGGCGCCTCCCGCGGCGGAAACTGACGGGTTACTCCGCGAAAAAGGAAACGTACGACTCTACGGAAGGTGATAGCCCTCCGAAACAGTAAGGACAAAGTAGAAACCTGCCCTTTCAGGGAGCTCACTGCCAAACCTTTGTTCAGCCATACTGTAGACAAATTGGGAAAGGGAAAAACCTTCGGGTTCCTTGAAGAACCCGAACACCACGAAAAGAAGACTTCCCAAGTCTTGTGATAAATCCTAGTAGTAGTCGAACTACTAGCAGCTCGCAGAGTGGCAATGACTTTGCTGAAAAACCTCTAAGGGTCAAAAATTTTAGACTCAAGAGTCACGCCGTCAAACGCAGAGACTTCAAGTCCAGATGACAAACGGGTCCCTGGGTTAACAGGTCCGGGCGAAGAGGAAAGTGGGAATGGCGGCGCCGCCAAAAGCGACACTAGTGTCGAGAACCACGTCCTCCTTGGCCAACCTGAGGCTATCAAAAATAGCCGGAATTCTCACCAGTCTGATCCAACGCAACACCAGATGGAGTAAGGATATCGGCGGAAACACATAGACTAGCTCGAAATGGTCCCACGGATCCACCAGAGAGTCTACCGCCACAGCCTTCGGGTCCTTGTACCTGGACATGAAGGTCGGTAGTTTGGTATTGAACCTGAACGCCATCAAGTCCACTTAGTGAGTTCCCCAACGGAAGCACAGCAGTGCAAAAATTTTCGGATGAAGACCCCATTCTCCGGGATCCATCTTCTCGCGACTGAGGAAGTCCGCTGTGGTATTCTGGATTCCTGGAATGTGAATCGCAGAGATGGCTGGAACCCTGGTCTCGGCCCAAATCAGGATCCGAGACACCTCCATCATGGGAACTCCTCGTCCCGCCTTGGTGATTGATATACGCGACCGCCGTCGCGTTGTCTGTCCGCACTCGGACTAGCAGACCGCTCAAAAAGACCGTCCAGTGTTGGAGGCAAGGAAAAAATTGCCCTCAATTCTAGGATGTTGATCGGTAAAACCGACTCTTCCGATGACCATACTCCCTGGATCCGAAGATCGTTCCAGACACCCTCCCCAGCCCGTCAGGCTGGCATTGGTGGTTATGACCGACCACTTCGGAGGAAAGAAAGACCTTCCCAGGGATAACGCTCCTGGACGTAACCACCATCCTAGGGATTCTCGCACCCTGTGAGAGATGGTGACGCTGCAATCCAGTGAAAACTTGCGATCGATCCCAACGACTCAGAATGAGCCTATGGAGAGCTCTGGAATGAAATTGAGCAAACGTAAGTGCTCCATGGACACCACCATCAAACCCAGAAGGCGCATACCTTCCGAAGGGACATTGCTGTAGCAGACTTCATAATCTGTACATGTCGGAGAAGACATGCCTGCTTGTCTGGAGGTAGGGACAACACCGCCCGTACCATGACGAAATGCATCCTCAAAAACAGGATTGCCTGCGACGATTCCAGAAACGACTTCCCCCAATTGACCAGTCACCCGAATCCTCAGGGAGCTAAAGGGATAGATTGCGTCACAGCCTCTCCTTTGAGGCCACAATCGAAAGGTCGTCCAGGTAGGGACGAATCGAAAGCCCCGTCTTTGAAGAATTGCCATGAGATTTAGGTGCCAGAATCGTTGTAACAGTTCTGAACGTTAAGGCCAAGCCACAACCTGGTAATAGTTGATGTATGGCAAAAAACAAGGAAGCGCTTGTGAGCTCTTCCGACGGGAACATGCAAATAAGCGTTGCGAATGTCGATTGACCAAAAAGTCGTTCTGCGGCAGAGCTGCCATAGCGGAGCGAAGCGGCTCCATGCAGAATTATCTGGTGTGGACAAGCCGATTCAATCTTTTCCAGAATAGGGTGAAATTTGTCCTCCTTCTTGGGGACTACTAAGAGGTCGAATAAAAAATCCTCTTCCCCGGTCCTCTGCGGAACCGGTATCACCACACCCTTCTGCAGAAGGGAATCGACCTCTCGCAATAGAGAGGTAAAAAGTTCGGCTCTGACGGAATGCGAGATTGGCAAAAAAAAAACTGTCCGGGGGTCGAAAAAGAAGCTCCATTAAGTAGCCTGCCAACACAACCTGTGTCACCCAGGCGTCCGACACACGGGAAACCCAAGTCGATTTGAAATGGAGTAAACAACCCCCCACTCGAGAGCACTCGAGTGAGATTCAGATGTCAGTCCGCCTTAGCGGATTTTTTTTTTTTTTTTTTGCCAGATTCTGTCTTACCAGAAGTTCTGTTTCCAGGGTATGCGGAATTTCTGAGAATTCCCCCTTTCTTTTTTTTTTTTTTTAAAAAAAAGAGAGAGACGACCCAAAACCCCCAGAGGGTTGGCCGGATCATCCCTTGAACCGAAAGGACCGCCGATAACTATCGGCACTAGTCCTGCAGACGCTGAAGTCACAGCTCTGCGCTGCGGTAAAGCTGTTTCTTTTGCCTTTGCCTTGGCAATCAGCTCCGTGAGGTCAGAATTCAAATAGCTGACCACTTTCTAAGCTAAAGATAGCAAATCCTGCTTGGAAACCGCGTTCCACTGTTCAAGTCACAGTGCTCTTCTGACTGTGACTGCCGAGGATTGCGCCCTGAATAGCAGTGACGCATCATCCTTCAACTTGAAAAGCCCATCTACCTCGATAGAGGAGATCCATCTTGCCACGCCGTCCTTAGACGGTCCAACCGGCTCAGGTGAGCTTAACAAGTACACCTAGATACTTAATACCGAATCTATGATCCACGGCCTCGCAGGTGGATATTGTTGCCATCTCCGTTTTTCTGTCCAGCGTGTCCTGCAGACTCGCCTTCCCTTTACCAGGAAGATTTGCTAAGCTGGAATAAAGTGACATTCACTTCAGGAGAAGGGGTCTAATTAACAAACAACCCCGTAGAAAAAAAAAAAAAAACGGATACAGTCTGCAAAGCCGTCGCCATGCGACTCCTGAAACATCCGGGCCGACTTACCAGTACGTTTAGTTACCTCCTCCGGTAACTGTAACGCCCTCATAGCCATAGAAATTTTAGTACGGCCCATGAGAGAGGCAGAGTGTCCCTGCCGATCCTCCTTATCCGAAACGGACTCTTCGCTAAGCGAAAAGGAAGTCACCGATTTGTGTCGCTTCCTTGAGAGGATCTAGCTGACACTCATAATCTAAAAAGTCAGACAGGCCATCAATAGAGGCTAGTGGATTGCTGGAACCTCCGAGTCGAGGTCTGTGCGCCAGAAACGCGAGGTTGATCCGTAGCGGATCTGGGAGATGGTATCTGACATGCCCGCGCACAGTATATGGCAGGTTAAACCTGTCCGTAACCAGAACAGTGTTTCTTAAAGAAAAAAACAAAACGCTGAAGGGTTAAAGCTCTAAAGAGAGAGCTACCCCAGCTGTCTTACCACTAAGAGTTAACCGCCTAAGAAGGGGTTAAAGTAGCAGACTCCCCACAACCCTGATAATGGAAAGGGTGTGAGCCCCAAGCGCCTCTTATAAGGTCGCAGCTGCAGGATAGCTATGCCACACTATACAGAAAAAAGTTCCACAAGATCGCTAAAAAATTGCGCTGTTTGTATAACGCAATGACCGCCAAAGTTGTTAAGGAGATCACTAATCGCTTATGCGATGTTAATGAAATCGCCCAGATTGGCAGCTACTAGCGACATTAAAAAACGATCACAAACGATCGCATAGTATGCGTCGTTATTAGGATCGTTATCGGGAACGTATAGTGGCAGTATTAATGTCGCAGACTCCCCACAACCTCTTTTTTAACATTAAAAGAGTGTGCGAGCCCCATATACGACAAAACAGCTGCAGGACCGCGCAATCTGTCACTCAGTAGCGCCCCAGACGGCGCCCGCGCTGTGGAGGTGAAAGGGTTAAGCTTCTGCCCGGCGGGCTAGAAGCGACTCACCAAGCTGGTACCGTTCCTGCCGGGAGGGGAGGGGAGCGATCCGGAGAGCTTTCAGCCTGCTTTCTTATCAGCAATGGCCGTCGCGCTCTGTCTCCGACGTGCTCCATGTAGAGGAGTCGGAAATGGAGACTGCCGTAAAGCGCGCGCGCTCAGAGCGGCGCGAAATTCAAAAAAAATAAATAAAAAGAGCGCGTACTCCTCTTCTTTCCCCCGTCCTGCAGGCATCCACCTGCGGACATAAAAAAACTAGTCACCGGCATTGTACATGTACAGTGGCTGCCGCAGCAGTCGCTAAAGCACTCACACACTTTTAATAAAATGTGAGTACTCACCAGCCGAAGGCGCCACAGGGACCCCCAGGGGTTTCTGGCGCGTGCCCATGCTTCCCCCCAGGGCGGGGGACGCAGTGACCCCTGCAGCGCGGTGTGCGCCCCCGCCAGTGAAGCCATCCTCATCCCCCCGGGCCGGCAGGTTTCTGCAGGGACCACCCTTAGGGTAATACAGATCCGCCAAGGGAGAGGTGGGAGTCCAGCAGCGCTGAGACCTCTAGACCACATTTGGTGATCCAAGTCTCTTGTCCGATAAAAAATAATAAAATCTTCTGAGGAGCTGCTTCCAGCAGCGACTGTCCTCTGGACCTCAAATTGTAAACTGGAGAAAGCTGAGTAGGAGGAGCCCGAGCTGGAGGAGCCAGCCAGTCAACACGCTTTTAATCTGAGGTGTCATCGTGATCTGGGCTCCGCCTACCCACTAGTAATGCCTAGTGTGTCTCCCTTCCTTCATCTGCAGCTGAAATGCCCCATCACGATCCCCTTGATGCAGAAATGTGCCCCATTATGATCCCCTTCATGCAGAAATGCCCCATTATGACCCCTTCATGCAGAAATGCCCCATCATGAGCCCTTCATGCAGAAATGCCCCATCATGAGCCCTTCATGCAGAAATGCCCCATCATGAGCCCTTCATGCAGAAATGCCCCATCATGAGCCCTTCATGCAGAAATGCCCCATCATGACCCCTTCATGCAGAAATGCCCCATCATGAGCCCTTCATGCTGAAATGCCCCATCATGAGCCCTTCATGCAGAAATGCCCCATCGTGAGCCATTCATGCAGAAATGCCCCATCATGACCCCTTCATGCAGAAATGTGCCCCATCATGACCCCTTCATGCAGAAATGTGCCCCATCATGATCCCTTCATGCAGAAATGCCCCATCATGACCCCTTCATGCAGAAATGCCCCATCATGACCCCTTCATGCAGAAATGCCCCATCATGACCTCTTCATGCAGAAATGCCCCATCATGACCCCTTCATGCAGTAATGTGCCCCATCATGACCCCTTCATGCAGAAATGTGCCCCATCATGATCCCTTCATGCAGAAATGCCCCATCATGACCCCTTCATGCAGAAATGCCCCATCATGACCCCTTCATGCAGAAATGCCCCATCATGACCCCTTCATGCAGAAATGCCCCATCATGACCCCTTCATGCAGAAATGCCCCATCATGAGCCCTTCATGCAGAAATGCCCCATCATGAGCCCTTCATGCAGAAATGCCCCATCATGACCCCTTCATGCAGAAATGCCCCATCATGAGCCCTTCATGAAGAAATGATTGGTGGGGTTCTTATATTGACCCATCACTGGCCCTCTCCCAATCACCGCCATAACTCAGCACACACACACACAGACACACACCACAGCGGTCACACACACACACCACAGCAGACACACTCAGCACACACACACAGACATACACCACAGCGGTCACACACACCACAGCGACCACACTCAGTGCACACACACACCACAGCAGCTTCACTGGCACAGTGGCCGCACTCACCTCTCCGCGCGCCGGCAGCTTCCTTCCTCTCTCAATTCCTCTCACACATTGAGTGGCGCTGACGGTCGCGGCTGGATTACATCATCTTTTAGCTGTGCGGCCGCGCCGCTAAATGTGTGAGGCAGGAAGCTGCAGTCAGGGACCAAAGATGAGGCGAGGCCGCGTGCCAGCTGAGAGGGCTCTGCGTGCCCTCTCTGGCACGCGTGCCATAGGTTCGCCATCACTGATATAGGGTAATACAGATCCGCCAAGGGAAAGATGGGGGTCCAGCAGCGCTGAGACCCCTGAGACCTCTAGACCACATTTGGTGATCCAAGTCTCTTGTCCGATAAAAAATAATAAAATCTTCTGAGGAGCTGCTTCCAGCAGCGACTATTCTCTCTGACCTCAAATTGAAAACTGGAGAGCTGAGTAGGAGGAGCCCGAGCTGGAGGGGCCGGTCAACACTCTTTTATAATCTGAGGTGTCTATCCCATCTGGGCTCCGCCTACCCACTAGTTTTGACTAGTGTGTCTCCTTTCCTTCCGTTCTGCTGCTGAAATGTGTGTATACTGCTCGGCTCTGAGGATTGTATTATTTCAAAGTTACTGCATCTATTTGCAGAAGTGACATCAAAAATCTTGCTCATGGCAAAACAAACTCATCCATGTAGAGTTTTCCAACTCTAGAGGTAAGGAGATTACCTGTAGAGTTACCTGTACACTATGCACATCAAGATCCTCTATAGGTACATAGTGTCTTGACTAATTACTGAACCACTCTAGTACATTTTTCCACTTGGGTGACTAATTTGATTTGTCTCCACATTAAAAAAATGTCTTTTTGTTAGCAACTTTTTATGACTCTTGCCTTAAAGGGGATATCTGGGACTACTTGTATTTTTGCAAGTTGCTACCTACCTACCTGTTGTGTCCTATGCAGATTTCTGCCAACACAGAGTGGCCACAGAGCGCCCCTACCAGAGATACAGTGGCTTCTGCTGATGTCCTCTTGACAGAGCAGCAGTTTCTCTTCCACCCTTCCCTGCTGACAGGGCGTCACTGCAGACCTCATGCTGATTGACAGCCGGCTCCCTGATGCCTAACTGCGGCGTCATTCAGCATGTCATTGGCAGTCATGCTCCGTCAACAGAACAGCCAGGAAGAAAAAGAGCTGCACTGCTGACATGGAGCAGCTGAATCGGTGACTGAGTGGTCGGTGACAGCGGTGAGTCAGCGCCGTGTAGAATAGGTAGGTCGTTAGCAAATACATGCCTAATACAATTTAGGCCCATAGTAAGAAAAACAAACAAGCCCAGAACAACCTTTTTAAACAAGTAATGCAGGCTGGCAGAGTGAATCCTAAATCAACAGATTGTTTACTGGCAATTAAAGAAGGGCAAATCACACCTAAAATTATCTAAGTTAAAGATTAGCTAACCATTAAATAATATTTTTTTTCCCTTTACTACATACTACTGCAACTCAAGCAAAACTTTTCAAACCGATGCATGTCTTACACCAGGATTTAATGTCGTCTGAGTGACACTATGACATAACATGAGCTTCCTGAACAATTTCCATCCACTTCACTCTTGATCATGAGAAGAAACAAAGTCATTTAAACAATCACATGGAAACATGCATAACATGTGGCTTCTCTTCCTCCATCCACTGGGTCTGAGAACACCAAGTGTCCTGAGAATTCCGGCTTCATTATTTCATTGACTATGTAAATAAGAAAATGCTGGCCCAGTCAGTACAATACTAGCACATCTGCCAACATTTCAACTGTGGCGGCATTTTTAATGTAAATGTAGGACAAGTGACATTGACAGTGGTGGAGATATGTGTGTGTACGATTAAGAACGTCACATTAATGAAAAGTTCAACACTGAATAATTTATATAGGGAGGAAATAATTTCAAAAATGAAACTATAACCCTTTCTGCTAAAAGTTAATGGCCCTTTTATAATAGTTCAAAGCTAGCAGAGGTTTTCTGCTGCAGATTTTGCAATGCGGTGCAGAGGTAAAGTCCGCCACAATTCTGTAATGTTCTAGCAATGCTGAGGACATACGTATCACGCCCAACATCTGGCCAGATTTATTCTCCTAAATGTTAATAAGGTTTCCCAAGCTCAATTCCTACATATTCCACTAGATTTTCTCATCATTTTGATGAGCACTTGGTGCTGAATATTGTGACACAAGCGCTGCGTCTGATCAAGGCCAGTCAATTTGGTCTCTTGCATTGCTGTTTTCGTAGAATTTAGTCAGGTTTTTGGGGAATTAATGAAAATTATAGTGTTTCTTTTAATAACCCGTCATCTAATTTATGTTTAGTTTGTAATGTTGTATTTAAAGATTACTGAGAAGAGGATAGAGGCTTTCTGATTTTTATGATGTGCAGCATAAGTTAGTAGGTATTGTATTTCTGAATGAAGAATTGTGTCCATCACCAAGGAAAAGAGATCTATATAAACGAGTACAGCACGCACCTTCATCTCGAGAGTAGTCCTCCCCGGAATGTGGTTCAAATAAATAGTCTCCAGTTGCTAGTTCAAATGCCTACATAAAGAAACAACCAGAAAGTCATGTGACAAAAATAAAAGCCAAATTTTGTTATGTTACAAATATAAATCCTATACTGCTGTGTAAAAAAAAAACCCAAAACGAATGTGTTTTCCATACAAAAGCTGAACTTCTCTGCATTGCTTAATGCTGTTGCAGCAATTTTGTCGTCTGCAGGATTAGAGGTTTACAATAATCAGTGGAATTCATGGAAACTCGTGCTCTGTTTAACTCTGAATGGGAAACTATGTCGCAGTATCAGATCCGTTGTATTATTGAACAACAACCCAACACATCTCAGTGACTTACAACAAGGTCTATTGTTTTGATGGAAAAAATAGTGCTCTGATACAAGTGTGAACAAAGCCTAATAAAAAACTGGTCTTTGTTGTCCACTGTAACCAGGCAGCGCAGGTTTCATTTTTTTTTTGTTGCAAAGTTTTCATTCATTTCCCATCTGTGTTCCTATTATTAAAAAGGGGCTTTCTGCAAAGAAACAAAAAAAAAAAACACAACAAAAAAACCTTAAATAATTGTGAAGCAACATGTACACACCATGTTAAAGCAGCCTGCATAATGACGGGTTGTATGAGGATGGGTAGGAAGGAGAAGAAATGAAGGACAGGTCTCTTGCTACCAGGATCAAAAAACAGACAAATTATTTACCATATTTTTCGGACTATAAGACACACCCAGGCTTATTAAACAAGAGAAAAAAGGAAAATAATATGCAATGCTAATTAAAACTACCCTAGTGATGTAAAAGTTGTGGAGATGTAAGCGTCACTAACATCGGTGGTCTAGGCCAGTGCTTGTTTCTAGGTGCTCTAGGGTAGAAGGAGGAGGTCATGTATTATTTTAAAGTAGTAATAGAAGGATTCATACCTGTTGCTCTAGGGGGAAAAAATATTAGGGGGGGGGGGGGTGAATTAAAAAATAAAGAGTAAAGAGACTTAAATATTGTCCCCAACAGTGACATAATAAAGTCCCAATACAGTTAATTTTACGAAATTTGATACAAAAGTTCCCAAGAGAACAAGTAGCACAAGGGTTCGATATTAATGAAGCCAAACTAGAGCGGATCATTTCTGACTACCTTAACTACAGTATAAGCCAATCCAGCTTGGAGGTTTTTTTTATTTTGTCACCATGTAATATGGATAGCGGGACTTTCTGAAGTAATTTCGGTCTTTACTTTTGGTTGATCGGAAAATTCTGATATAAACTGAAAAGCGTCCTTTAAGTAATGCTTTGGACTTACATTTACTCCTATTTTCTCCTCCAACTCTGTTTTGTTGGCCATCTTTGTATGTTTCGGTTTAGTTTTTTTTTTTTTTTTTTTTACAATACAAAGGGGTACCATGTTTGTAAAAAGGGAAAGATCTGGTTTAGTTCCAGGTGGTCTTACAATAATCTCCTGCTTCCATGTGGCTAAACTTGTAATAGCACGAATGTGAGGGGTATGGGAAAGGTGTGCAATTTATATTCTTGTGTGCCCGTCAGAAACTCATTTGCTTCACGAGACGAAACAAACTATTAATAGAGCTTAGGTGGGTCATGTGTTCCATACGTATATTCTTCTCATGCTAGAGGGGTCAGTGTTCTGGTTCACAAATTAATCCCGCTCCAGTGTTTTAAATTGGTCATTGATGTTGAGGGTCGCTATTTTTGCTTATTATGATCTATATACGGGGTTAAATTACTGTAATTTTAGTGGTTATCTATACTTCTCCTCCATATAAGGGTACACTTCTTTAAAAATACTGGGTTTTACACTGAATTCTTCTACGACCCCAGTTAGTTAATAGGCGATTTCAACAATTATCTTCATCCACATTTGGACAGATTCCAAAAAGGCAGGATACCCGTTTCTGCTTTCCCTACAGCTCTGTCTAGATCAGGGGTCGACAAAGTTGTTCAGAATCTAGGAGCCAGCCAAAAAATTTAAGAGCCAGAATTTTTTTTTCATTTCATCATCATCGCCTCCCCATCATCATCATTGACTCCTCATCATCATGGCCTCCCCATCATCATCAATGCCTGCCCATCATCATCATTGCCTCCTCATCATATCATCGCTTCCCCATCATCATCAATGCCTGCCCATCATCATTATTGCCTCCTCATCATATCATCGCCTCCCCATCATCATCAATGCCTGCCCATCATCATCGCCTCCCCATCATCATCATCGCCTCCCCATCATATCAATTCCTCCCCATCATCATCAATGCCTCCTCAACATCACCAATGAATCCCCATCATCATCAATGCCTCCCATCATCTAAATGCTGCCATCACATCAATGCCTCCCCATCATCATCAATGCCTCCCCATCATCATCAATGCCTCCCCATCATCATCAATGCCTCCCCATCATCATCAATGCCTCCCCATTATCATCAATGCCTCCCAATCATCATCAATGCCTGCCCATTATCATCAATGCCTCCCCATCATCATCAATGCCTCCCCATTATCATCAATTCCTCCCCATCATCATCAATGCCTGCCCATTATCATCAATGCCTCCCCATCATCATCAATGCCTCCCCATTATCATCAATGCCTCCCCATTATCATCAATGCCTCCCCATTATCATCAATGCCTCCCCATCATCAATGAGTCCCCATCATCATCAATACCTCCCCATTATCATCAATGCCTCCCCATCATCACTGCCCTCCCCCCACCACCATCACACAAGCACTCTCTCACATACATCACACACACACACACACACAGATGCACACAGACAGACAGACACACGAATCACATCTCACCTGTCTGGCGTCCGCGCTCTCTGCCACAGCCGGCCGCTGAATGATGACGTCATTCAGCGCCGCTGCTGTGAGAGGAAGCGCCGGCGCCCCCTGGAGCCCGGAGCTGCAGCAGCGGAGGCACGGGAGAGGTAAGTATTGTGCCAGCCGCTGCCGGGGCCCTGAGCAGGCGGAGGCGGCGCTGACACCGCTCTCCTCCGCTAACGGGCGCCAGGGTGCCCGACGGCGAGTGGGCCCCCCCGCCTGCTCAGGGCCCCGACAAATCCGGGCGCCAGGCATGATTTTCTAGGCACCACTGGCGACCGGGTTTGTCGAACCCTGGTGTAGATAACTATCTGTAATGGCATATTTTGACAGTATTCTTGCTATTCTTTGTCACATCACTCTCTGTCAAGGATTGATATGATAACTGGAACAGAATCTTTGATCCCACTAATCCATGATATTGAATATTTAGCTAGGGGAATTTCTGATCATTCTCCAATACGAGTGCAACTAAAAGTGGGTGAATTGGAGGGGGGCACCAGATGTCCTTGGCGATTAAACCCTTGGTGGCTCACGTTGATAAATGACTTCATGAAGCAGGAATTAGAAGAATTCTTTGTAATGAATGAGGGTTCGGCGTCAGTAGCAACAATTTGGTACACAATGAAGGAATATGTTAGAGGAATTTTTATAAGGGACATTTTTCAGACACAAACCTAAAACTAGTGACTTCACCCAGTGGTTCCAATGTAGTGTTCACCAAGCTGAACGTCAATACAACTTTTCTAGACCTCAAGCTAAAATAAGCTAGAATATAAAGATGCCCTCTTTCCCCCATCCTTTTCGGGGTAGCTACTGAAACTTTGGCCTGCCTTTTGCACGAAGGCCCAGATATAGTAGGTTTTAAGTATGATAATCTGGACAAATGGGTATTTCTATATGCCAATGATTTGTTCCTTTATATTGGAGACGTCCAGAGGTTTATCATGATTATTATCGAGGAGTTCGGAAAATGGTCAGATCTCTCTATTAAGTTGGCCACATTACCAGATGATTGCCTCCCAAGCACTAGCTCATTGTTTCACACCCAAATAGTCGAGAAATTCAAGTACCTTGGAATAATTACAAAAAGCCCTCAGGAATACATTTCCCTAAACTTATCCCCTTTACTGGAAAGGTTAAACCTGAAAACAGATGCATGGTGTAGACTTCCATCATCAGCAGTGGGTAGAGGGAACCTACTAAAAATGGTCTTATTGCGCTAACTTTTATACATCCAATGTAATGCCCCTACTTGGATTCCTGCATTTCATTTTCAAAAAATTCAGTTTATTTATCTCACTTATATGGAAGAAAAAACAGACAAGAATAAAACTTGAACACTTACAAATTGACAAGCAATCAGGCAGTTTGGCAATTCCTCATGTACGAATATACTTTTTGGCAGCTCAACCACCGCACTTTAGAGGGTGGGGTCATAATAAGAATTCGAGCAACATTAAACAGTTAATTACTTCAGAAAGACCATGGAAAATCCCCATACATATTATTGAACTAAGTAATCTTATATGCAAGAAATCAACAAAGCAAACTCTTGCATTACTTTAAGGCTACGTTCCCATGATCAGGAATAAGCAGCGTTTTGGATGCAGCATATTTTCACTGCGTCCAAATGCTGCCGTCTACTGAATGCAGGTAAACCCCACATGTACAGTCATGGCCAAATGTTTTGAGAATGACACAAATATTAATTTTTACAAAGTCTACTGCTTCACTTTTTCTAATGGCAATTTGCATATACTCCAGAATGTTATAAAGAGTGATCAGCTTAACAGCAATTACTTGCAAAGTCAATATTTGGCTAGAAAATGAACTTTATCCCCCAAAACACATTTCAACATCATTGCAGTCCTGCCTTAAAAGGACCAGCTAACCTCTTTTCAGTGATTGCTCCATTAACACAGGTGTGGGTGTTGATGAGGACATGGCTGGAGATCAATCTCATGATTAAGTAAGAATGACACCACTGGACACTTTAAAAGGAGGCTGGTGCTTGGCATCATTGTTTCTCTTCTGTTAACCATGGTTATCTCTAAAGAAACACGTGCAGTCATCATTGCAATGCACAAAAATGGCCTAACAGGGAAGAGTATCGCAGCTAGAAAGATTGCACCTCAGTCAACAATCTATCGCATCATCAAGAACTTCAAGGAGAGAGGTTCCATTGTTGCCAAAAAGGCTTCAGGGCGCCCAAGAAAGACCAGCAAGCGCCAGGACCGTCTCTTAAAAGTGTTTCAGCTGCAGGATCGGGCTACCAGCAGTGCAGAGCTTGCTCAGGAATGGCAGCAGGCAGGTGTGAGTGCATCTGCACGCACTGTTAGGCGGAGACTCTTGGAGCAAGGCCTGGTCTCAAGGAGGGCAGCAAAGAAGCCACTTCTCTCCAGAAAAAACATCATGGACAGACTGATATTCTGCAAAAGGTGCAGGCAGTGGACTGCTGAGGAATGGGGTAAAGTTATTTTCTCTGATGAATCCCCTTTTCGATTGTTTGGGACATCAGGAAAACGCCTCATTCGGAGAAGACAAGGTGAGCGCTACCACCAGTCTTGTCTCATGCCAACTGTTAAGCATCCTGAAACCATTCATGTGTGGGGTTGCTTCTCAGCCAAGGGAATCGGCTCTCTCACAGTCTTGCCTAAAAACACAGCCATGAATAAAGAATGGTACCAGAATGTCCTCCAAGAGCAACTTCTCCCAACCCTCCAAGAGCAGTTTGGCGATCAACAATGCCTTTTCCAGCATGATGGAGCACCTTGCCATAAAGCAAAGGTGATAACTAAATGGCTCAGGGAACAAAACATAGAGATTTTGGGTCCATGGCCTGGAAACTCCCCAGATCTTAATCCCATTGAGAACTTGTGGTCAATCATCAAGAGACAGGGGGACAAACAAAAACCTAAAAATTCTGACAAAATGAAAGCATTGATTGTGCAAGAATGGACTGCTATCAGTCAGGATTTGGTCCAGAAGTTGATTGAGAGCATGCCAGGAAGAATTGCAGAGGTCCTGAAGAAGAAGGGTCAACACTGCAAATACTGACTTGCTGCATTAACTCATTCTAACTGTCAATATAAGCTTTTGTTACTCATATGTTTGCAATTATATTTCTGTCTGTGCTAAAAACTTCTGTCAAACACACATAAAAACCAGCGGGCAGCAGATCATGTGAAAATATAATATTTATGTCATTCTCAAAACTTTTGGCCATGACTGTATTCGCTGAACCATGCAAATTTGCTGAATTCAATACATTCTATTGAGTAAATTCGGTTGCAGGGATGAGCATCTCCGCAAGAGAAATGGACATGCTGCGGTCTTGAAAGACGCGCCACGTATCAGTGTCCGCGGGTGATCCACAGGTGCACAGACACACATACTGTACAGGCATCCACTATGCTGCAACATCTGACGGTGTCAGAATCGCAGCAATTACTGAATGTGGTATAGAAGTAAACATATAATGGGTATGGGAGATTGCAATACATTTACTCCCATCTGGTTTAATAATGAATACCCAGAGTTTAACAAATTAGAGGGGTTTCAGGATTGGATGAATAGGGGCTTATATTTGATTCATCAAGTATTATCTGAAGGTATTCTAAAAACCTTTGACCAAATAAAAGAGGAGTTTGGGTTGTCAAATAACCAATTTTATAAATATTTGCAATTTGGGCATGCATTCAATAACAGATAATATTTTCTTTGTTAACCCCTTAACGACCAGAGGTATTTTTGGTTTTGCATTTTCATTTTTTGCGCCATAACTTTTTTATTTTTTGGTCAATATGGCCATGTGAGGGCTTGTTTTTTGCGGGACGAGTTGTACTTTTGAACGACATCATTGGTTTTAACATATAGTGTACTTGAAAACGGGAAAAAAATTCCAAGTGCGGTGAAATTGCAAAAAAATGCAATCCCACGCTTTGTTTTTTTTTCCACCATGTTCACTAAATGCTAAAACTGACTCACCATTATGATTCTCCAGGTCATTACGAGTTCATAGACCCCAAATATGTCTAGGTTATTGTTTATTTAAGTGGTGAAAAATAATTCCAAACTTTGTTTAAAAAAAAAAAAAAAATTGCACCATTTTCCGATACCCGTAGCGTCTCCATTTTTCGTAATCTCCGGTTGGGTGAGGGCTTATTTTTTGCGCGCCGAGCTGACATTTTAATGATACCATTTTGGTGCAGATACGATTTTTTGATTGCCCATTATTGCATTTTAATGAAATGTCGCATTGACCAAAAAAACGTAATTCTGGGGTTTTGACTTTTTTTTCTCGCTACACCGTTTAGCAATCAGGTTAATCCTTTTTTTTATTGATAGATCGGGCAATTCTGAACGTGGCGATACCAAATATGTGTATGTTTGATTTTTATGGTTTTATTTTGAATGGGGCGAAAGGGGGGTGATTTGAACTGTTATATATTTTTTTATATTTTTAAAATGAGCGGGTGGCACTCATAGCAATTCGGCAGTGACAATCATAGAGGTCTCCAGGAGACCACTGGTTGTCATGCCAACCTATCGGTGACCTGCGATTATGTGACGGGGTCACTGATGGGCGGATTGCTGGGCCGATGGCTGGAAGCGCGAGTTAAATGCCGCTGTCAGTTCTGGGCACATGTCAGATGTTCAAAACAGCTGACATGTACCTAGAAAGATGTGGGCTCACCGCTGGAGCCCACACCAAAGGGAGAGATTCCGTCATCGGCGTAAATGTATGCCCGATGTCGGAAAGGGGTTAAACTAGTTTTGGAAAGGGGACATTCTAGGGGTTGTATTTCTCTTTTATACCTGGTTAGAAAACAAATTTCACAAGACTGGCTGCAGTACTGCTGATTGTCCACTAGGCAGTCCACACGCCACAGTCTTGTGTTACTATGCTGCTTTACCTGACCATGAACTCTTTCAGCACGGAAAAAAAATGCACGAGGCCCAGACCCAAGGGGAATAGAACTGCAAAGGATGCTACTGCCTTCGCTAAAATTAGGAACACACAAAACCACTAGAATATGCCGAGACCACTATACCAGAACAGTCCTACAGTAAAATGCCTTAGAGATTTTTTTTAATGTTGTCTAAAGCCCCCGTCACACACAGCGATCTCGCTAGCGAGATCGCTGCTGAGTCACTAGTTTTGTGACGCAACAGCGATCTCCCCAGCGATATCGCTGTGTGTGACATTCAGCGACGATCAGCGACCCCTGCTGGGTATCACTGATCGTCGCTGAATGTCCTGGACATTTTTTTGCTCGTTGGTCTCCTGCTGGCCAGCAAGCATCGCTGCGTGTGGCAGGCAGGAGACCAGCGATCAGCTGGTAACCAAGGTACACAGCGGGTTTCCAGGCGCCGGGCGGCGCCTGGAAACCCGATGTGTATGTTGGATACCAGCGCGCTGCTGCAGGGGAGCTGGTAACCAAGGTACACTGCGGGTTTCCAGGTGCTGCGCAGCGCCTGGAAACCCGATGTGTACCTTGGTTACCAGCTCCCTGCACCAGCGGGCTGGTATCCAACGTACACTGCGGGTAACTAAGCGACGTTACCCGCAGTGTCGCTGTCCTGATCGCTGCCTGTTTGGCAGCTCAGCAGCGATCAAGTAGCGACCCACCAGCGATCCTGACAACTGCATATCGTTGTCGGGATCGCTGGTGTGTCGCTATGTGTGACGGGGCCCTAAGAAACCTCAACTAATTTTTTATTATTTAAAGAAGTTTAAAAAAAACAACACACTGAGTTAAAGTGCCAACAGTAATCAGACAGTTTCACTGGTGGAGTGTTTTGATAATGGAGGTGCTTCCCCATACACCATAGATGATGGCTCACCGGTCCTGCATCGTTCTTGCATTTTTCTCTGTAGATTGAAGCGATGTAATTGTGTGCACATGTCAGTATGAAATCTTTGCACAAGGTTTAGGGCTCATTCAGACATGGGTGATTATTCTTGTAGACAAAAAGAGATTTTCACCAGCATTTGGTCAGTGTCAGTTATTACCATCAGTGTCTCAGCAGTGATTTTCTCAAATACAAAAATTACAAAGCTTTTATCTATCACTTTTTTAAAAAAAAAAAAAAGGACCGCACACACGCTGCACATGGATCGCACAGTGTGTGCCATCTGTGATTTTTACTGACCTCTAGACTTGAATGGGTGATTTTTATAGGCGACTGGTATAAAAAAAAAATCGAACATGTTATAGTTTGCAAAAAAAAAAAAAAACACATGTGAAGATCACCACAGACTATAATGGGTAGGTGTTCTATCCATAAAAATGTACATGAAAAATAGACTTTTGAATGAGGCCTTACATTGATGAAATTCCGGTCCGCGTTCCGACAAATAGGTGTAACAAAGGATTGGGCATGTTGATGTCAGCTTGTGACTATACACACTGATTGGATAGCGGAATCTACTAATATCTGTAGAATACAATCTAAGGTGAGACTCTTACCATACAAGCTGTACTCCAGATGTCAGCAGGAGTGCTATACCCCGCTCCTATAAGAACTTCTATGGAGCGATACTGTCTGGTCTGTATGTCTTCAGTAAAGTGCTTGTGCTGGACAAAGAAAACATCCCTTTACAGATAGGTAATACACGTGATTGTATAGTCTCTACACATAATATTGGTTGTGGTACATACCACCCAACAAGCATTTCCAAGATCTGCTATTTTAACCCTAATGTTGTCAGCGTTTCTAGGATCCAGTGGATTCACCAGTAGATCTGCGGCTCGCATTTTATCTGCAACATAGAAGTAATTCAAAATTAAATACTTACTAAAGAATCAGAATGACCTTCAGGTTCATTTTCCAAATACTACTGACTATCCCTAATGATGCTAAATGGCCATAAGTTCGGTCTAACCTACTCGAACTAGTGTCCTCCTTCAGTTGCAGTCTTGGCTCCACTGCCAATATGATAAACTGCCCTAACTTATTAAACGGATAATGAAGATAGGAAGTATTGGGTTATCTTTTGCTGATTATCCAGAATTCCCAACCTTAGGCTAAATTTACAATTTTCTTTTTAGAAATTTTTGAGAGCATATCATCTCCAAAATCTTGAAATACTCCTTCAATTCAATGTTCATTTTTTTTTCCTAAAGAGGTTTTGAAAAATATCTAGTATGAAAATGAAAGTACATGTCATTTCTTTGAAGTGGATCCTGAATGAGAACATGCCAAATGAGACACTATCCAATCAAAAGGCTGCAAAAATGTTTTAGGGAAAACTTTTTGAAAACGTTTAGAAACTGCTTCAGGAAAAGAAAATCTCCAAAAACATTATGACGATTTTTAAGATATTGGCAGCCTGAAAGTTTCCTAGTCAAAGTATTTTCTCTCTAAAAAGTTGGATGTCTTTTCCCTGAAGCGGCTTTGTTGGCGATTTTCGCTCTGCTGTGGACGTCGTTTTTGCTTTGATTTAAACTATAGCTAACAAGTGGCTTCTAAGCAGAGGTTTCCAGGAGAATGAACAAGCTACTTTTACCCACTTCATGGTTTGCGAACGTTGAAGTGGTTAAACGGAATCTGTCACCCCCTTTTTTGTGATATGAGATTAAGATATCACTCAAGAGTGTGTCCCATAAGTAATCTAGTCGTACCTTTCATAGCCCCTGACACCCCAGCTTTGATGAAAAAATACCTTTGTAATGTGCCTCTAGCTGTATGCACATTGCCGCGTTCAGGTCCGCTAGGTGGGGCTTGTTCCAGCTTCTCCACCCCCCTTCTGTCTTGCCCTACGCACTTTTTTAATCTTTAGACGGCGTTCACGTCGGGTTTACCGAGCGTGCGCATTGAAAAGGGACCTCGCGCGTGCGCAGTATGCTTTGACAAACTGTGGGCAAAGCATAATATCAGTATTGCGCATGCGCCGGTATTTTGCATCACTATCTATGCCCCGGAAGTCTTCCATGGCAAGCTTTCTGTTACTGGACGCCGGAAATCATACTCAAGCCTTGCATATTACACCGGAAGCTTCGGATAACAAACCTCTGTCTGAAAGCTTGTTATCCGAAGGTACCGGTGTAATGTGCAGGGCTTCAGTAAGATTTCTGGTGTCCAGGAACATACAGCTTCCCTGGAAGACTTTCGGGGCATAGAAAGTGAAGCCAAATTCAGGCGCATGCGTAATACTGCTTTTATGCTTTGCCCACTGTTGGGCAAAGCATACTGCGCTCGTGCGAGGGCCCTTTTTTCAATGCGCACGCGCAGAAACACAACGGAATCTGTGATATTCACAGATGAAAATACGTACAACAAGCCGAGGAGGGGGGGGGGGTGAAGGAGAACAAGCCCCGCCCATGACGGACAGCGGCAATTTGCATACAACTAGAGGCACATTACAAAGGTACTTTTGCATCAAAGCTGGGGTGTCAGGGGCTATGAAAGGTACGACTAGATTACTTATGGGACGCACTATTGAGTGATCTCTTTATCTCATATCACAAAAACGGGGTGACAGTTTCCCTTTAAAGCCCTACTCTGATGGGGTTTTATTTCATTTATGTCTTCTGATAGTTGCAACCTGTCAGATCGCTCCAGTGTTTGTTGGGCGGATGGAAAGTCACTTCTTAAAGTAAGTCTAAGAGTCAGAAGGCTTCCATAGACTTACACGAAGAGCTTGTGACCGTTCGCTCTGACGTCCGGCCAGCCAGGAGCTGCGGTCACAAGATGGCAGAGTTGGACTGGGAAGAGCAGAAGACGGCGTCTCGGAAGCATTTTATTAGGAGCATGGAATAGACATTAGTGATAACACTTGGGCGGTGAAATTGGAAAAAAATAAAAACACGTCAGAGTGGTTCTTTAAAATAATAGAAAATTGAACATATGCACAGTAATGTTGTTTTTCCATTGCTGTGCATAATGTTCATTTGTAGCGGTAGATTTGTGCTGCTTTTTCAAGCATGATCTATGCAGATTCCACCTGAAAAATATGTCATGTGCAAATAAACTTCAGCAGAATTCACACATCAGATGTAAATTAATAAGTCAGATCCATTTTTATCCATTTTAGGCCTATGTGTCCATTTTTTACCATTCAGGTCATCAATTTATTTTTGCATGCAAGCCCCCATACAATCACACAACTACCAACTAGTTAGTTAAAATGGACAGACAGATCCAGGTTAGATGGCATCATTGTGCTCTCCTTTCATTGACTAGTTCACTGACTGGGGACAGTTTGGTCCATAAGTCAGACCAAACCAGTAATTGTCCTGTTTCCTCATGCCTATTTGTCGGAAAAATAAAATGACACGTGAAAAGACAAAAGGCATACAGTAAGTAAAGCATTGACAGCACACGAATGTGAAAAACTGACCTGGGAATAAGCCCTTGCTGTGTACCAATATTAAACAGGATTACTTGGATTTGGTATCTAGATACTTTTACATGTTTATTAGAAGCAGACGGTCTAAATACGTCTCTTATTAGAAGACCAGAAAGCTGATAAAAGGACAACTACCTTCATGAAGCCCCTTCCATGGAAGCAGAACTAGCAGCCAACCTCATTAACTGAATCACAGCAACAAACTAACTAGTTTATAGTTTGTTGGCGTTCACTTCCACAGTCTTTCCACAGACGGGGTTTCACCAGTATAATTTATGGATCAAGACAAAATCAAAGTCCCTGACTAAATTAGCTAAAATAAAGGCTTTGCTTCTGCTGCAAATTAGATTACAGTGAAATGTGTAATTTTCCAATACAAACTTCAATAGATCAGAAGTTTTTTTCTTAAAGTGCCTTATATGTAGTACATATATAATCCTTTAAACAATATTAAATGAGATTGGAGTAGCACAGTGATTTTTTTTCTTAAAAGGGAACCCGTCATGTCCCCAAATGCTTTTATCCTGCAGATATGGGGTTAATCTGTAGTTTAATAGCGTTCTAAAGCTGTCCGGCCGCTGCACTGAAAACCCAGCTAGCGGGAGGCAAGTTCTAGTTTTCAGTCAGCATGGCTTTAATCACCGCTCATTACAGTGAGCAGCAGATGTTAGCATGCCCAGGCTTTTGGACTAACAGCCAGCACTGCACTGATGCGCTGGAGACATGGCTGTCAGTCAATGTACCGGGGTGTACTTACAGCCACTGCTCAGTGTATATACAAACTGAATTTCGTCCCGGTAACTGTGCTTTCAGTACAGTGGTCTCAGGTTAATGCAATTAATTATGTGACACAATAAATCCTGTTTTTAAATCTACACTAATTTTCAGCCATCAATCCAAAATGATGACACCACAGGACTCACGTCATCCTCCATTGCCACTGGATCTGTGCTCCAATAGTTCTAATGCTGTTGGTTGAGCATGCTCAGATGCACCTAATGACCCTGTCTGATAAAACATGTCAGCCGGTTGGTAACATAGCTCAGTTATGCTATGCTGAAGATTCCACCGATACCAGATGTCCATGTCTAATTCATGAAAAACAGGTGTATCTATGATTGTGTTTAATAAAATCTCCCCCAAACCACTTCATAGCATCTTCATGCAGAGCAGATATAGCATCAGCTCAGCTATATCTGCTCTGCATGAAGATCCCCATGAACCTTCCCAGAAATTTGGAATTTGTAAATAAGAGATATTGGTCAAATAGTGGGTCACATCATCAACAGAAATAAAAATTGCACATTTTGAAATATATCACAACAGAGCAAATCAAGGGACATGAAGCACTGAGAAGAAGCAATGTGCTGTTGGAAAACGTAGTTTAAGCAGATAAGAATAGAAACGTCCATTGAGATCTGTGAAGCTGGATACACAGCAGTTAAGGAGGAGATGAAAAAAGACACAAATGTGCAGAAAGTGTATGTTGGGTTGTCCTGTATATTAAGAATAGTCAATAAAGTTACTGCGCTTTGTAAAAAAATAATTGACATAGCGGGAATAACTTGTAAACCCTAGGACACTCAAAGCTTGTGAGAGCAAAGCAGCACTCACGTATCTTTTGGTACTTTCAGTGTCATACACTTACATTCACAACCTACAGACGGGGGCTCATAGCATGGGCTACTTTTGGTCAGGGTAGGGCATCAACATCCGGTCACCAAACTGCCTGCTTATAACAGTAAAATTCCATACATTAAACCTTATGAAATAAGAGTCATGATCAGGCTTGATCGTGGTGGAATGGAAATACACGGATTTTGGTAAAGACTTACCTGTAAAATCCTTTTCAGCGAAGGAAGGAAGAGAGACACAGTATTCATTACTGATGGGTAGGCGGAGCCCCAGATCAGGATGTTACCTCAGATCAAAAGAGTGATGACTGGCTGGCCCCTCCAGCTCGGGCTCCTCCTACTCAGCTCCAGTCGTATCAAAGCTTTTAGGAAAAGAGCCAAGATCACCAGCGGAGCAACATAACCCCTTCTGAAGGAACTTCAGAGAAAAAACACAAGGATACAGGTTATGCATGCAAAGAAAGCCAAAAACCACAGAGTTCCAGGTACTACTCACGGAACCTGACTACTGCGATGAGCTGGCGATGCTGGAACAGAGCCTTAGCGCGCTGACCTCAGCCCAGATAATCGCTATCAGATAAGGGTCGCGCTGCATCTGAAAACATCAACACACTTCTGCCGTGGGAGGGTGCTGTGTCTCTCTTCCTTCCTTCGCTGAAAAGGATTTTACAGGTAAGTCTTTACCAAAATCCGTGTTTCAGCTGCAGATGAAGGAAGAGAGCCACAGTATTCATTACTGATGGGACGTCCCAAAGCAGTTCAAAAATAAGGGTGGGAAAAAACCAACAAAAGGCAGAAACCCAACAACCTTAACAACAAAGCGCAACCAGCGCTAAACACAAGTTCATCCAGAACTTTAAACTACAGCTGCCTGCAGGACCCTACGTCCGAGGGCTGCATCAGCGGAAGCACTGACGTCCACTTTATAAAATCTTGTAAACGTGTGGACAGAGCGCCAAGTCGCCGCTCGGCAAAGCTGCACTGCCGAAGCACCTTGATGAAAAGCCCACGATGAAGCCACAGCTCTCGTGGAATGGGCTCGAATCTTAATCGGGCAAGATTCACCCCGAAGACGGTAAGCTTCCAAAATAGCTGACCGGATCCAACGAGCTATAGAACCCTTGGAAGCTCGTTGACCACGCCGACGACCTGCCGGAACCACAAACAGGGAGTCCGTCTTACGAAAACCTTGAGTAATAGATAGATAAAACTTCAAGGCCCGCACTAAATCCAATGTGTGTAAATCTCGCTCTTTCGTATTCTTCGGATCCGGACAGAGTGAAGGCAACACAATATCCTGGTTAACATGAAATTGTGACACCACTTTAGGCAAAAAATCACCCCGAGTGCGAAGCACTACACGATCCGGAAAAAACTCCAGAAAAGGAGGCGAGCAAGAAAGAGCTGCCAATTCAGAAACTCTCCTCAAGGAAGTGACTGCAACAAGGAAAGCCACCTTCCAAGAAAGTAAAGAAAGGCTAGCAGAAACCATAGGTTCAAAAGGTTTATGCTGAAGAGCCTCCAAAACAAGGTTGAGCCGCCAAGGAGACACGGGTGCCTTCCGCGGCGGAAACTTACGAGAGATACCTCGGAAAAAAGAGATCACGTCTCTATTCGAAGCAATGGTTCTCCGGAACAATAAGGACAGAGCAGAAATCTGACCTTTCAGAGTGCTAACTGCCAAACCCTTGTCTAGCCCATGCTGCAGAAAAGCCAACAGGTTGGGAATGGAAAATTTTCTCGGATTCCGAGAAGACCCCAAACACCACGAAAAGAAGGTTTCCCAAATTTTGTGGTAAATCCTAGAAGTAGCCGGACATCTTGCAGCACGAAGGGTAGCAATGACCTCGGCTGAAAAACCTCTACGGGTCAAGATCTCGGTCTCAAGAGCCACGCCGTCAAACGCAGGGACATCAAGTCCGGATGACAAATGGGCCCCTGAGTCAACAAGTCCGGTTGAAGAGGGAGTGGAAACGGAGGTGCCGCCAACAGCGACATTATTGTCGAGAACCACACCCTTCTTGGCCAGTCTGGAGCTATCAGAATAGCTGGAATTCTCTCTAGTCTGATCCGACGCAGCACTAGAGGAAGTAAGGATATCGGCGGGAATACATAGATCAGCTTGAACTGATCCCACTGAGCCACTAGAGCATCCACCGCCACCGCCTTCGGGTCCTTGTACCTGGACATGAATGTCGGTAACTTGGCATTGGACCTGGAAGCCATCAAATCCACTTGGGGGGTTCCCCAGCGAGAGCACAGTAGTGCAAAGACTTCCGGGTGGAGGCTCCATTCCCCGGGATCCATCCTTCTGCGACTGAGAAAGTCCGCTGTAATATTCTGAACCCCTGGAATGTGAATCGCCGAAATGGCTGGTACATTGGCCTCTGCCCAAATCAGAATTCGGGACACCTCTACCATGAGTCTGGAACTCCTTGTCCCACCTTGGTGATTGATATACGCGACAGCCGTCGCATTGTCTGTCTGCACACGGACTGGCAGACCGCTCAAAGGGACCGTCCAATGTTGGAGGCAAAGAAAAATCGCCCTCAATTCCAGGATGTTGATCGGAAGCACAGACTCTTCCGGTGACCATACCCCTGAATCCAGAGATTGTTCCAAACACCCCCCCAGCCCGTCAGGCTGGCATCGGTGGTTATGACTGACCACTTCAGAGGGAGGAAAGACTTCCCCAGGGAGAATGCCCCTGGACGTAACCACCATTCTAGAGAATCCCGCACCGCGCGAGAAATGGTGACACTGCAATCCAGCGATTGCGACTGATTCCATCGACTCAAGATGAACCTTTGAAGAGTCCTGGAGTGGAACTGGGCAAAAGGAATTGCCTCCATGGACGCCACCATCAGTCCCAGAAGACGCATACACTTCCGTAGGGACATTGCCGTTGAGGATGTCATAATCTGTACATGTCGAAGAAGACATGACTGTTTGTCTGGTGGTAGGGAAACTACCGACCGAAACGTGTCGAGATGCATTCCCAAAAAGAGAATTGTCCTCGATGGTTCCAGGGACGACTTCTCCCAATTGACCAGCCAACCGAAGTCTTTCAGAAACTGAAGAGACAAATCCCGAGCCGTCAATGCCTCCTCCTCCGAGGAAGCCACGATCAAAAGATCGTCCAGATAAGGGAGAATCGTAATCCCCTGTCTTCGAAGGAGTGCCATGAGGGGCGCCAGAATTTTTGTAAAGACCCTTGGCGCTGAGGCTAAGCCGAACGGCAGAGCCACGAACTGGTAATGATTCTGACCTATGGCAAATCGAAGAAAGCGCTGATGAGCCTTTCCGATGGGAATATGCAAATAGGCGTCGCGAATGTCGATTGACACCAGAAAATCGTTCTGTGACAGAGCTGCCACAACGGAACGAAGCGACTCCATGCGAAATTTCCGGGCATGGACATGCCGGTTCAATCGCTTGAGATCCAGAATCGGGCGAAATTT
>JARQOD010000004.1:285487403-285520993 GCA_033576555.1 Oophaga sylvatica | reverse complement strand
CCACAGTGCTCTTCTGACTGTGACCGCCGAAGCTTGCGCCCTGGACAACAGAGATGCAGTATTCAGACCTGCATCATAGCTATAACGAACTGCAGTCTCCAATAAATCGAGAAGCCCATCTAACTCGGACAACGGAGATCCATTTTGCAACGCCGTCCGTATACGGTCCAACCAGCACAGGGAAGCCCTACAAGCACACATGGATCCCAGCACCGCTTTAAATCCATGACCCGAGGCCTCGTAGTTGGATTTCGCCACCATCTCCGTTTTTCTGTCCAGCGGGTCCTGCAAACTCGCCTTCCCTTTAACAGGGAGCAATGAAGATTTACTGAGCTGGGATAAAGGAACATCCACTTCAGGAGAAGAAATCCAATTATCCGTCAACTCCGTAGAACACGGATATAGTGCCTCAAAAAAACGTGTTCCTTGAAAACGTTTATCTGGACACAGGCATTTTTTCTCCACTGCTCCATTAAGCTCATCCAGAGCTGGTAATGTCGCTCGCGACTTACGGTACTCCTGGTACATCCGAGTCGACTTACCAGGACGTGTAGCTACCTCCTCCGGTAACTGTAACGCCTCCCTCATGGCTTCAATAAAAGCCTCTGTTCGGTCCAGAAAAGAGGCAGAATGCCCCTGCCGATCCTTATCCGAATCGGATAACTCAACATCTGAATTTGAAGGGGAACCCTGTCCGCATTCCATATCAGAGAGTTCTGATTCGCTATGCGGGAAGAATGATACCGGCCTGTGTCGTTTCCTGCCATGCGAGGATCTAGCTGACACCCAATGACCTAAAAGGTCAGAAAGGCCATCAATAGAGCGAGCGATGGCATCCAATTTGGCATCGCTGTGACCTCCAATTGCTGCGCTTGACGTCGAGGTTTGCGTATCAGATACGCGTGACTGATCCTGAAGCAGATTTGGAACACGGTCCGCACCTTCTGGACCCTGATCCGACATTCCCTCACACAGTATGTGGCAGGTCAAAGCCAGTCAGTAACTAGAAAAAAAGTGTGGCTTCTCAAGCGGACGCAGCAAGCACACTGAAGGGTTAATGCTCTTAAGGGAGAGAGCTACCCCAGCTGTATCAGCAGAATATTCAGTGATATAAATAACCCCTATAAGTTCTGATCCCAACTGAGATAGAACCTATGGCGGTTGTGCTGAAAGGGTTAACCCTTTAAAAAGGGTTAATGTCGCCGGCTCCCCACTACTCCCTTATTAGAATAGAAGGGGTGTGCGAGTCCCAGGCATAATAAGGTCTCTATATGAGACCGCAGCTGCAGGATAACGCTATCTGTCCTTTGTTACACAGATAGGTCCTGCGCTGTGGGGGTGAGGGCGTTTCACTCACCCAGCTGGCCGCAGTGATGTATATAGTATACGGGAGGAGCGGAGCAGGAAGGAGCCCGTGGAAGCCTTTTTCTAATGGCCGCCGCGCTGAGAGAAACCGGAAAAGAAGCACATAATCGCGCGCTTCTTGCACAAAAGACCGCCCCCCGCCGGCTTCAAAAAAAGAGCGCGAACTCCTTCGCTCTCTGCTACCCCTGTCCTGCAGGCATCTGCCTGCGGACAAAAATACAGTCACCAAACATGTCATATTACATGTAACAGCGGCTGCCACCGCAGCCGTTGAAAGCACTCACATACATATAAATGCGGAGTACTCACCAGCCGAGCGCCACAGGGACCCCCAGGGGTTTGTGGCGCTGTGCCCATCGCTTCCCCCCCGGGCGGGAACGCAGTGACCCCAGATGCGCGGTTTGCGCCCCCGCCAGGGAAGCCATCCTCATCCCCCCGGGCCGGCAGGGTTCTGCAGGGACCACCATTAGGGTAATACAGATCCGCCAAGGGAGAGGTTGGGGTCCAGCAGCGCTGAGACCCGAGACCTCTAGACCACTTCTGGTGATCCAAGTCTCTTGTCCGATAAAAATAATAAAATCTTCTGAGGAGCTGCTTCCAGCAGCGACCATCCTCTGGGACCTCAAATTTTAGACTGGAGAAAACTGGAGTAGGAGGAGCCCGTGCTGGAAGGACCGGTCAACATTCTTTTTAATCTGAGGTGTCAATCCTATCTGGGCTCCGCCTACCCACTAGTTATGAACTAGTGTGTCTCCTTTCCTACCATCTGCTGCTGAAATAATTGTTACATAAAGGGGGACAGAATTAAAGTGTATATTTTAGTAGTCCTATGTGACCACAAGAAAAACAACCCCCCCCCCACACCTAAGCCTAATCTTGCCTACAACTAACAGTTATAAAAAGCAGATCATTGTATCTAATTATAATTTTTTCTTTTCAGACATGTTTCCACTATTTTGTCATGTGAAAGCAATATATTGAGTAGAGATGGGAGAACTTTAATAGTAAAAGTTCGGCGTCCATACCGAACACCTACTGTTTAGGCACGGACCCCGAACACTGACTTCACCAGGAGGTCTGTGTTACTGTTCAGGTTCGGCCCCTCGAACACCGGGTGTTTACCGTGTTGTCATGCATATGACAACACAACAAACACCGCTTCTGATTAGCGGTAAAATAATCACCGCCAGTCAGACAGCCGCGGTTCCCACGCGGTCAAATGACAGTGTGAGCGCGCAGCTGTGATCAGAGGTATAAAGTTCACCTCCGGTCATTGGTGTCAGCTGATAGGACTACTGCTCCCATCAGCCGACGGCTGCTGCCGCTAATAACAGTGAGAGCAGGAGCGGCTGATGGCAGTTTTTATCAGCCCGCTCCTACGCTGTAAATAAATAATGAAAAAAAAAAACGGCGTTGGTTCTCCGGTATTTTTGATAACAAGTCAGGCAATACTCACAGGTGGAGGTTGCAACCCTCAGCTGTCAGCTTTATCAAGACTGGTTATCAAGAATAGAGCATTCCACATGCTGGATTTTTAATTATTTAATTAAATATATAAAAAAATGGCGTGGGGTCTCCACAATTTTTGACAACCAGCCTTGCTAAAGAAGACAGCTGGGGGCTGGTATCCTCAGGATGGCAAAGGGCAATTACTGTAAGCAGTCTAAGGGTACCGTCACACTCAGCGACGCACCAGCGATCCCGACAACGATATGAACTTGTCAGGATCGCTGGTGTGTCGCTACATGATCGCTGGTGAGCTGCCAAACAGGCAGATCTCAGCAGCGATCAGGACAGCGACTATGCAGGTAACAAGCGATGCACGTTGCTTAGTTACCCGCAGTGTACGTTAGATGCCATTTTGCTGGTGCAGAGAGCTGGTAACCAAGGTAAGCAGTGGGTTTCTAAGCGCCGCGCGGCGCTTAGAAACCCGCTGTTTACCTTGGTTACCAGCATCCCTGCACCAGCGCGCTGGTATCTAAGGTACACATCGGGTTTCTAGCCGCCGCGCGGCGCCTAGAAAACCGATGTTTACCTTGGTTACCAGCTCGCTGATCGCTGGTCTCCCGCCTGTCACACGCAGCGATGCGCGCTGGCCAGCGGGAGACCAACGATGAAAAAATGGTCCAGGACATTCAGCGACGATCAGCGATACCCAGCAGGGGGGCTGATCGTCGCTGCGTGTCACACTAAGCGAGATCGCTGGCTAGGTCTCTGTTGCGTCACAAAATCGGTGACGTTTCAGCGATCTCGCTTAGTGTGACTGGGCCTTAAGCTAAAGTCAGTTCAATTAAATTGGTGTCAGATTACCAAATACATAAGTCTCTAAGCACTGAGAGGGTAATAAGATCACTGATCACAGGTCATGGCAGACTAGGAGACCAGCGTGCCTATGACAAATTGCAAGATGGTTTTATTTACTAGATTTTTCCATTAAATATAATAATATTATAGCAGATCACCAAAAATAAATTCCTAGGAATTAAAAACCAATAGCAGGTAAATAAATGAAACCTAAAAAAAACAAACAGTAAAGAAATCATATTAAAATTTGTTGACCTACTGTATATTAAAGGTTAAACACAGGAGAAGCTTACCTTTAAAGGGGTTGTCCACTACTTTGACAACCCCTTCTCTATCAGCATGTTTGCACCAGTAAAACACCACTTATAGTCCCCTCCAGGTGTGCCTGTACTCGCTCTCCGGGGCTTGCGTCGCATTGTTATGTCACGCAAGCCCTGCAGCCAATCAGCGCTAGCTTCACTCTCCCAGCCTTCAGACGAATTAAACAAGAGAAAGTGAGAGGCCAGTCCCACCTCTGACTTCTTTTTGATTCGTCCAAAGGTGGGGAGAGTGAAGCCAGCGCTGATTGGGCACCAGGCTTACGTGACATAATGTAATGTGAGCCCCAGAAGAGCGAGGGCTGACAATGCTGGAACAGCACCTGCGATAAGTATAAGTGTATATTACTGGCGGAAACATGCTAATTGAGAAGGGGTTGTCCAAGTAGTGTACAATGCCTTTAAGAACTAATACAGTTAAAGAAATAAAATGTAGGTCAAGGACAATATCGGAATATATAGCGATGCATAATACTACACATACATTTATTTGTAAAAATTGTCTTTCCAAGTACTTACTGGTTTTTGTTGTGGAGCTGTGCTGACTAAAAGAAAAAAGAATAAAAATATTAATAACCCTCAGAATCTAACATACTAAGTATTTATTTTACTCACTTCTATAACGCCACTAATTCACACAGTGCAATGCAGACATCATCATCACTGTCCCCATTGGGGCTCACAATCTAGATTGCCTATCAGTAATGTCTTTGGAGTGTGGGAAGAAATAAGAGCAACAAAAAAACAAACAAAAAACAAACTGGCTTTATAATATAAATGTAGCACACTTTAGAATGGCTTTACCGCAGTTGCTCACACCAATTGATTATAGTCCATATAAAGAAATAGCACAACAAGTAATTTTCTTCATAATTTATTAAAAATATTTTATCCAGTGTACATGCAAATAATTTCATAGCAATATGTTCACCACTGTGAACAATACATCCAGGCTTCAATACAGGCTTCAGCAAGCGTCAGAGCTGCAGACAGAGCCTCGGTGTTGTTCATGCAGACATGAGCGCTTCCATGAAATGAACAGGAGCGCAGAGTCCCCAACGTTGAGGGGAAACACACCTGCAGTGAAGTTTCGAGGGATGTCCGCCTTTCTCAAGCCTTGGGTTCCCCGAAACGTCGCTGCAGGTGTGTTTCCCCTCAACGTTGGGGTCTCTGCACTCCTGTTCATTTCATGGAAGCGCTCATGTGCGCATGATGAGGGAAACACACCTGTAATGTTTTGGGGGACCCGAGGCTTGAGAAAGGGGGAGGTCCCCCTGAAACATCACTGCAGGTGTGTTTCCCTCATCGCTGGTCAGTATCTCTGCGCTCCTCTTCAGTTCATGGAAGCGCACGAACAACACCGAGGATCTGTCTGCAGCTTTGACGCTTGCTGAAGCCTGTATCGAAGCCTGGATGTATTGTTCACAGTGATGAATATATTGCTATGAAATTATTTGTATGTACACTGGATAAAAATTTTTGATAAATTAAGAAAAAAATTACTTACTGTGCCGTTTCTTTATAAAGAAATCAGAGTACCAAGCGGAGACGCCCGGCAAACACGGTTAGAACATACAAACACCATGTAGATGTTGTCCTTGGTGGGATTTGTACCCAGGAGTGCAACACTGAGCCCCCGTGAAGGAACATTTCAAGATGTCTAAAATGTATATGCTTTCCTGTTTGTGCTATTAAAAGCTAGCTGAGAAAAAAAAAATATATACTGAAGATAAGTTAGATGGATGTATGAATCTCAAAAGAGAACTATGGCACGCGCTTACATACGGTTTTGACGTTAATGTAGACTTAGCATGACAATTCCATCACACTCAGACTGCACAAACACGGATGTATGAATCCTGTTTGAGTGTGGACTGGAATGCAGACACCAGCCGTGTGTTTCCCGAGCTTAATAGCCATATAAGAGGCTTTTGCCTTCTGGTCAGGAGACCGGTCACCGGTCCTTTCATTGTGGTTCATCCTCGCAATGTAAACAAACATGGATGTGTGAATCTAGATTTAACATCTACGGACCTAAAGGGAACATGTCATTAGAGTCATGGTACCTGACGCACAATTGCAGGCAAGGATGTTTTACCCTGACACACTGGGGCATTTCAGAGAAAACATGGTTGAAAAGCCAGTTGGGGACCATAAAGAGAGCCCTGACTAGTTTGAGGACATCTCAGGCTAAGTTTGATACATTTCTACTACTTACATGAGAGAAAAAATAGAAATACACTAGTAATGCGCACACCTAGAATAAAAACAGCTTTTATTGGTGCATCTAGTGATACACGCATCTCTACTACTGTACTCTATACATACACCCATGTCCTCACCTGCTGAACCAGACGGAGGCGGTGCACCGGCTTTCTGCCATTCTGTGGCTTCTGCTGCCATTCTACGGACATAAGCATCATCAACGCACATCAAGATGTTTTCCGGTTTTATATCTGTATGGATGATTTTACATTTGCTATGCAGATAGTCCAAGCCCTGAAGGACCTACAAAATACAAGCAATTACCGGTTTATTTGGAAAGATTCTATATTTAGATAAAATAAGCTTTCTTGAACATAGATGGATTCGGCACACGTAAATATCTATTCTGAAGCTCAAGTCTAGTAATATTCATTATGGTAATAGTAGGATGATATGATCACAGATGGGGAAGACATTTCATAGCTGTAAAATCACTTATAACTTCTTTTTCCTACTGTGAAATAATACATGTCACATTGGAAAATGATTTCACAAGACTTGATTTTTCATCTTGTAGTCTTGTGATATAAAGCGACCAAAGAGGCACAAGTCAAACAACAAGTACAGTAGATTGCCCTGCCATCATATAGACTTCCTCTACATAGAAAAGTACTTCCAACAAAGAATGGAGAGGTCCGTAATTTTTATCGTAGGTACACTTCAGCTGTGAGAGACAGAATCTAAAAATAAAAACCAGAAAAGTCACATTTTATGATTATTACCTAATTAAATTGCATTTTATTGCATGAAAAAAGTATTTAATCACTTACCAACCAGCAAGAATTCTGGCTCTCACAGACCGGTTAGTTTTCTATAAGAAGCCCTCCTACTCTGCACTCATTACCTGTATTAATTGCACCTGTTTGAACTCGTTACCTGTATAAAAGACACCTGTCCACACACTCAATCACACTCCAACCTCTCCACCATGGTCAAGACCAAACAGCTGTCCAAGGACACCAGGGGCAAAATTGTAGACCTGCACAAGGCTGGGATGGGCTACAAGACAATAGGCAAGCAGCTTGGTGAGAAGGCAACTGTTAGCACAAGGATGCAAGGATGATTCTGAGAAAGGTCAGGAATCAGCCCAGAACTACATGGGAGGACCTGTTCAGTGACCCGAAGAGAGCCGAGACCACAGTCGCACATTACACAGTCATGGATTAAAATCCTGCAGAGCACGCATGGTTCCCCTGCTCACGCCAGCACATGTCCAGGCCTGTTTGAAGTTCACTAATGACCATCTGGATGATCCAGAGGAGGCATGGAAGAAGATCATGTGATTAGATGAGACCAAAATACAACTTTTATGTATCAACTCCACTCGCTGTGTTTGGAGGAAGAGGATGGGTACAATCACAAGAACACAGTCCTAACCGTGAAGCATGGTGGGGGATATATCATGCATTCGGGGTGCTTTTCTGCAAAGGTGAAGGATGACTAAACTGTATTGAAGGGAAGATGGATGGGGTCCTGTATTGTGAGATTTTTTTTACACCAACCTCCTTCCCTCAGTAAGAACACTGAATATGTTTCGTGGCTACATCTTCCATCTTGACAATGACCGAAACACATAGACCGGGTAACCAAGGAGTGGCTCCATAAGAAGCATTTCAAGGTCCTGAAGTGGCCTAGTCAGTCTCCAGACCTGAACCCAATAGAAAATCTTTGGAGGGAGTAGAAACGCAATATTGCCCAGAGACAGCCCCAAAACCTGAAAAATCTGGAGAAGATCTGTATTGAGGAGTGGGCCAAAATACCTGCTGCAGCGTGAGCAAACTTGGTCAAGAACTAATTAATTAGGTAAAAGTCATACAATGTGATTTTCTGGATTTTTTTTTTAAGATTTTGTCTCTCACAGGTGAAGTGTACCTACGCTAAAAATTGCACACCTCTCCAATCTTTGTAGGTGGGAAAACTTACAAAATCGGCAGTGTATCAAATACTTATTTTCCCCACTGTATCTTATAGTGTCCATCTTAAAATCAGCAAGATTGTGAAATCCTGTATGGAATCTTAGGTCATATCTTTTGAGCTGAAGAACAAGCAGAGATGCTTTATATGGTAGAGACCCTGCTTGCTCTTGAGCTGAAAAGATAGGAGTTGAATGATTGATATAAGATTTCACAGTAGCTTGCACGGTCATAATATTCACTGTGTATGTGCCCACTGTTGGTGCACACTCTCAAGGCCTGTGCTCGACAGTGGCCGCAGGCAGGTTGGATGCTGAGTATACATCCATCATAGCGAACCACTGTATACACAAAAAACCCAACACATAATATAGATTTTCTTTGCAGTGGCCAGCTGTATAAACTGCTAAGCTTTCCTACAAGGAAAAACAAAAAGTATGGAAGACCAATCCCTGCCAGACGAAGGTCGAAAGAACACACTTTTGGCCTCTGTCTGGTGAATAGGGGCCTATGGGGACATTACAGTATACGTCAGGAAAGGCTCCCGATGTATAATGCAGGTTAAGTGTACAGACACTGTGTTCACTTAGCCTTAGTGACATACACTCCCTTACAGTGCATATCATACCAGAGACAAAAGGAAGCCCTACTACAGGCCACGGTGCCTCGAGGGCGAATTCCTCCGATTTAGTTGTCACCTAAGCCATTTCAAATATTTGACTTCTTTATATTGAAACCAATTTACAGAGCTGACACCTTGTAATAAATCTATGTAAATATAGTCATGGGCCCCAATTCATCATTTGCGGTTTTCCTTAAGTCACTTTTCTTTTTTGTCTTGTATTAGTTGCTGTTATTGGCACCAAATTCTTCAAAATGGCACACTATTCATGAATTTGGCGAAAGTAAAAAAATGGTATATTTTCTGTCTTGTGACTGTTGGCAGCAAAAATCTTGTGTTTCACAAAATGATGCAAAAAATGCGCCAAAATAGTGGCGTATTCCAAAATACACAAGGGTGAAGTTGCGCAAATTTGGGGACTTTTCAAAATGTCGCAATTGAAATGAATCAGGCTAAAACATCTGGAATTGCTAGACTCTGCCCACAAAGGGGAAAACAAAAAAAAAAACAAAAGAGCACATATAATTAACAAAGTCGAAAATAGAATAACGAATTGGGTGCAACCAAAACAGGTTCAAAATAAACAAAAATAGACAAAAAAAGCCGTAAAGTCACTGATGAATCAGGACCCTAGTTTCTCAAGCGCTACATTATCTTATTATTAGTAAAAACTTGCTGCAAAACATGAGAGAAAGATGAACACACATAAGCACACTGTATATGTATTAGTACTTGACAAGCCTTGCACACAAATGTCTAGCATGCATAAGCAGAGAGAAAAGTTGAAAAGTGTAAAATTGGAGAAACTGGGTTATTTTCTAAGCAAGAACAGTTCTGACAAATAATGGTTAAAGCACCACTCCAGTGTTTTTTTTTAGTGCTGGAATGGTGCTTGTAATCTTAAGATCCCTTGCCCTGGTCTAATTCTCACCTTCCGGCGTCTTCACCTTTTTTCAGCGTTGTTCCTGTTCCAGGGCGCCATCTTGTAACAGCAATATTCTGACTAGCCAGAAGTTATGTCACAAGCTTTCAATGCAAGTCCATGAGAGACAGAACGAGGCTCTTAAAAGACTTGCATTGGGGAGCGACCTCCGGTTTGCTCCGTGAAACATTGGAGCGATCCGGCAGGTCACAAACTGCAGGAGACGGACATGAGATGATAAAACGTGAAAGTGGCGACGTGTAAGTAGGGACCTTAGATTAAAAGCACCACTCCAGTGTAAAATAAAAAAATGCTGAAGTGGTGCTTTAACAGTCAAGGGAAGTAAAGAACAACATATTCATTACCTGACAGATAATACTTTTCACACAGCGAATAGGAAGACCCTGATAGTTGGACTTGATGATCCACTTTAATAAGTGATGACCCAGAACTTCAAACACCATACAGACATCTGGTATCATATTAAGGAAAAAATTATGGTATTCATAAAAGTAGGGCTACAATTTCAGAAAGTATTCTGGCTGCATAATTCTGCAATGTATTGGTCTCAAAGTTAAAAGTGAGTGCACAATACGTCCAAATGGGTTGGACATGCTGTGGATTTTCTGTATCTCGAAAAAAAAAAAGAAAAAAAAAAAAAGAAAAGAATTTACTGCACATTTCACTCTTTACATAGCAAGTGGTGGATTTTGCTGCTTAACATTCACAGCCCACTGGTCAATTCCTGCTACGGGATTCTCCGCAACATGTGCATGATACTTTTTAAACTCTCATCCAGTGGACAAGGACACTCAATTCTAAGTTGTTTTATTTCCTCCATGAAGCCTTTATCTAGCTAGAAAAATGCTCTATGAGGTATATGCATACTGAGGTTTTTTTCCCAGTGTTTTTGGAACATTGGAACATTTTTTCTTATTATTTTTTTCCTTACAATTGTTTTTCAAGGGATAGAACTCATACCTATTACAGTCTATAAAGCAGTTCCCAAGCCCTTGTATTTTTCTGAAGCAAATGGTCAGCACAAATTCAAGGAGACATGTACAATTTTTATTGGAGTCTCAGCTCACACTTGCCAATGCAAGTCTAGGAGTCCATGAAAAACTGACATCAGAAGGAAGGCATCAGAGTGCTGATTTTTTTCCCACATAAAATTTCATAGAAAGTTGAGAAACTTCTATTAGTTTTTTTTTTTTTTTTACAGCGGAGATAAACTGATGAAACTTTGAAGGTAAAAATTGACACTGACTAAACTGAGAATAATCATTGATGAAACTCGGACCGTTTTTAGCACTGTAGAAAGATCACTGATGGTCGTAAGTGTGGAAATGCAAAGTCACATACATATGCTCCATATGTCAGAAGGGTTCCTGTGGAACAGTTCCATGCTGCTGAAGGTATGAGGACGTCAATCTACACATAAGTTGAAAGAAATTCGAGGATTATTCAATGCATTTCGAAGTTATAATTACTTCTTCATCAGGAAGCAACCACACGTCATTTGTGGTTATTTCCTGATGAAGCAGCAATTATAAATTCGAAACGCGTAGAATAAAGCACAAATTTCTTTCATCAACTCATGTCTGGTTTGTTGTCCTCATACCTTCAGCAGCGTGGAACTGTTCCACAGGAATCCTGATGTATCACTAACGGTCACTTGCTGACTCGTGGATCTGCTGCAGCTGTCACTTACTTTTAAAAGCTCAAACAACAGATACATCAGGTTAGTATAATCTAATAAAGACAAATTTAAGTCTATCAGATAAGACCCTATTTGCGGTATTTCTCCCAGTTTTCTACATTGATACATATACTCCAGATTGGGAAAATACATAATTCACAAATCAGGAGCGAGTATATTTTCTGCCATTTCTCACTTGGGATTACTTCACTAGCAGCCCACAGATTTGTTCTGTGAAGGATACGTATACCGTTCATTCCAGAGATTTTGAAGTCATCAATTAACTGCACCACCATGTCTTTATTTGGATCTCCAGGGTCACTTTCACGCACCTGCAAGGAAAAAGATTCTTACTTGAAGATAAAGGTTCTGGAAAGATTGCTGTCGCCAGTACATTATACGGATGCTCATCGATTTCAATGGGTGTTTTGTAATGCTCCCTATCCCTTGTCCCTGGAATGTTGCTTCAGGGACAACAAACATTCTTTTTCTGGTTCCAACATAACAATAGATGGTGACGGTTATTGGGAAAAAGTCGATAAAAGGAATCAAAGGGGTACAATAGCTACCACTGAAGTGCTTATTTTCTTAATCAAATTTTTCATTGTACCAATGTTAATGGTCATATTAAACACTACTTAAAGGGAATCTGTCACCCTAAATTGGCGGGATATTTAAATGATGGCAGTCAGGTCAGATGGGCGGTGTTTTGGGTACTTGCCTTAACATGTTGTTCGCCGCTGTCTCCATTATTTCTGGGAATTGTAGTCGTTGCCCTCCATATAACGCGCCTGCGCATTGCAATCTGCGGGCAAAGCATACTGCGCGTGCGCAATTCAAGATTGCAATGTGCAGGCGCGTTATATGGAGGGCAACGACTACAATTCCCAGAAATAATGGAGACAGCGGCGAACAACATGTTAAGGCAAGTACCCAAAACACCGCCCAGCTGACCTGACTGCCATCATTTAAATATCCCGCCAATTTAGGGTAACAGATTCCCTTTAACAGACTTTACAATATTAATATATTTTGTACTTAACTTGAAGCATTCAATTAGCAAATAGTTAAAAATCAAACTCCCATACCAGGAAAAAAAATAAAACTGCAACTACTTAGCAAAAAAGAAAAACAGTTTGTAAGAATGAAATCAAGGGGGCAGAAAATATGCTTCGGTAGTGAAAGGGCTTCTACTTACACATCTGAGCAGCTTTATTTCATCCAAAGCCGTCTCCGTATAGTGTTGAGCACTTTTTACTACTTTCATTGCGACAAATCTCTTCCCCCTAGGAGATAAATTATTTTACATGTATGCTGATAATCTGGAACTATAAATTATTCTCTGGGATTTAAAAGAAAAATTTCACCCAGAATCTACAAGTCATATTTAGATAATCTGTACCAGAAATTTAGATTTTTTTTTGCAAAATATAATATTAGAGTCGCTAACTAGACATGACAGGTAACTGATCAGTCATGATGCCTTCTATAGATCTACACAGTCACATGATGTAATAGTGGCTGCGAAGCGGAATAAAACATTTTTTTCTGTTTCATTTCGCCTCTTTGTTGCGGAGATATTAGCAATCAAAGTATTGGCTCCAAAAGAGTTAACTTTACTTTAGTTGACTCCAAATGGGTGTTTCACTGTACTTCTTCTCCCTGTATGAGTTATTATTTGATAACACACACTTGGACTAGGGCAGCAAAGGTGGCTCAGCGGTTATCCTGCAGCACTGGGTCCTGGTTCAAATCCACCAAGGACAACATCTGCAAGGAGTTTGTATGTTCTCCCAAGTTTTTGTGGGTTTCCTCCCACATTCCAAAGACATACTGATAGGGAATTTAGATTGTGAGCCCCATCGGGGACAGTGTCAATAATGTTTGTAAAGCGCTGTGGAATTAATGGCGCTATATAAATGAGTAACAACATCTACAAAGAGTTTGTATGTTCTCCCGTGTTTGCATGGGTTTCCTCCCACATTCCAAAGACATACTGATAGGGAAATTCTAGATTGTGAGCCCCATCGGGGACAGTGCCAATAATGTCTGTAAAGCGCTGTGGAATTAATGGTGCTATATAAATGAGTAACAACATCTACAAGGAGTTTGTATGTTCTCCCCGTGTTTTTGTGGGTTTCCTCTCACATTCCAAAGACATACTGATAGGAAATTTAGATTGTGATCCCCATCGGGGACAGTGTCAATAATGTCTGTAAAGCGCTGTGGAATTAATGGCGCTATATAAATGAGTAGCGACATCTACAAGAGTTTGTATGTTCTCCCCGTGTTTGTGTGGGTTTACTCCCACATTCCAAAGACATACTGATAGGGAATTTAGATTGTGAGTCCCATCGGGACAGTGCCAATAATGTCTGTAAAGCGCTGTGGAATTAATGGCGCTATATAAATGAGTAACAACATCTACAAGGAGTTTGTATGTTCTCCCCGTGTTTGCATGGGTTTCCTCTCACATTCCAAAGACATACTGATAGGGAATTTAGATTGTGAGCCCCATGTGGGACAGTGATAATAACGTCTGTAAAGCGCTGTGGAATTAATGGCGCTATATAAATGAGTAAAATAAATAACTAAAATAAACTAAAGTAGACACATTAGGAGTCACATACTTTGTTAATATCTCCGCAAAGGAGGGGCGAAATAAAAAAAAAAAAAAGTATTCCGTTCTGCAGCCACCATTACATCGTGTGCCCAGTTCAACGTGAACAATGTAGTGAAAGATCCTTAGAGATGAGCAAGAGGTCTTTAGACATTCTATCGCCAATCCCAATTACTATTATTTGCCTTCAGAATTACTGTAAGAGGCAAAATTATCCAAATTTAAAGGAAGATACATCCTTACCTCTGAGTGTCTAAGAATTGTTACTAAGATGAAAATCCTATCTAAATATACACATTGAGATGGAGTTCTCCTTTAAATCATCAAAGCAAAGCAGACAAAAACAAATGATACTGGCCTGCTTCCTATTTTTTTGCTTTATGTTAAACTATAAAAGATACTGAATGCAGAACATTCCTAGACGCACACTAATAAGGAGGTAGCAGTATAATGAAGCTGCAGAGCACCGCGCAAGCGAATGTGAACAAAAAACAAAGCAACAAGCCACAGCGCTGGTAATCCGATATAGCTTCATAGTTCTACACGTGGGATGCCCACGTATTGAATACAAAATGTATGGAATAATGAATCTGAGAAGGCATTCAATTACGTATGTAATCAGGGAAAGGGATGGGGTGGTCTGTGATAATTACAGTTTATTCAGAAAAGTCTCCTTAACCCCTATCAGCCATTGGAAGCACTATCCCGTCCATGTGACCTGGGCCCCTATGACCATGGACGAGATAGTACGTCATGTGCGATCGGCCGCGCTCACGGGGAGAGCACGGCCGGGTGTCAGCTGATTCTCACAGCTGACACCAGGCACTAAGTGCCAGTAGCAGTCACAGACCGCTCCCGACACTTTAACCCCCGGAACACTGTGATCAAACATGATCGCAGCGTTCTTGAGCCAGCACAAGGGCTGACAGTCCCTCTGCCTTTGGATCGGAGACCCCGCGGCACCCCGATCGCTGCTATGGAGTCCCGATGTCGTCATGACAACATCAGGGTCTCCAGAGCTGTGAAACTTCCTGTCATGCACAGTGCATGTCAAGAAGTCTCACAGGTCAGTGTAGAGAAGCTGCAGTGCGACAGCTTCTGTAGCATGCAGATGGCTGCTTCATCTGCATGCTATAGAAGAAGTCAGCCTGCACAAAATCATAGCGTAAAATCAAAATCAAAGCGTAAAAGTAAGAATTATATTAAAAAAATTATTAAATAATTGTAAAAATATTTAAAATAATAATAAAAAAACAATATTTATTCTATCACTAAATAAATATTTGAATAAAAAAAAATGTAAACAATAAAAGTACACATTTGGTATCGCCGCGTCTGTAACGACCCAGCCTATAAAACTGTCCCATTAGTTAACCCCTTTAGTGAACACCATAAAAAAATTAAAAAAAAAACAGGGGAAAAAAAAATAATGCTTTATCATCATACTGCCGAACAAAAAGTGGAATATTATGCGATCAAAAAGACGGGTATAAGAATGGTTCCACTGAAAACGTCATCTTGTCCCCCAAAAAATGAGCCGCCATACAGCGTTATCAGTGAAAAAATAAAAAAGTTATAGCTGTCAGAATAAAGTGATGCAAAAACGATTTTTTTTCTATAAAATAGTTTTTATATAAAAGCGCCAAAACATAAAAAATTATATAAATGAAGTATTGCTGTAATCGTACTTACCCGACGAATAAAACTGCCTTAACAATTTTACCACACGAGGAACTGTGTAAACGACCCTCACCCCCCAAAAAAAAACATTCATGAAGTGCTGGTTTTTGCTCATTCTGTCTCCCAAAAATCGGAACAGAAAGTGATCAAAAAATGTCATGAGCCCAAAAATGGTACCAATAAAAACGTAAATTCATCCCGCAAAAAACAAGACCTCACATGGCTCTGTGGGCCAAAATATGGAAAAATTATAGCTCTCAAAATGTGGTTATGCAAAAACTATTTTTTGAAATAAAAAGCATCTATTACTGTGTGACAGCTGCCAAACATAAAAACCCGCTATAAATAGTAAATCAAACCCTCCTTTATCACCCCCTTAGTTAGGTAAAAATAATAAAATTAAAAAAATGCATTTATTTCCATTTTCCCGTAAGTGTTGGGGCTAAAGTTAGGGTTAAGGCTAAAGTTAGGGTTGGGGCTAAAGTTAGGGTTGGGGCTAGAGTTGGGTTTAGGGTTTGGATTATGGTTAGGGTTGGGATGGGATTAGGTTTATGGTTAGGGGTGTGTTGGGGTTAGGGTTGGAGTTAGAACTGGGGGGTTTCCACTGTTTAGGTACATCAGGGGCTCTCCAAACGCGACATGGCGTCTGATCTCAATTCCAGCCAATTCTGTGTTGAAAAGGTCAAACGGTGCTCCTTCCCTCCCTTCCGAGCTCTGCCAAGTGCCCAAACAGTGGTTTACCCCCACATATAGGGTATCAGCATGCTCAGGACAAATTGCACAACAACTTTTCGGGTCCAATTATTCCTGTTACCTTGGGAAATTAAAAAAATTGGGGGCAAAATGATCATTTTTGTGGAAAAAAATATGATTTTTTTTATTTTTACGGCTCTACGTTATAAACGTCTGTGAAGCACTTGGGGGTTCAAAGTGCTCACCACACATCTAGATAAGTTCCTTAGGGGGTCTACTTTCAAAAATGGTGTCACTTGTGGGGGGGTCTCCACTGTTTAGGCACATCAGGGGCTCTCCAAACGCGACATGGCGTCCGATCTCAATTCCAGCCAATTTTGCATTGAAAAGTCAAACGGCGCTCCTTCACTTCTGAGCTCTGCCATGCGCCCAAACAGTTGTTCCCCCCCACATATGAGGTATTGGCGTACTCATGACAAATTGCACAACAACTTTTGGGGTCTAATTTCTCCTGTTACCCTTGGGAAAATAAAACAAATTGGATCTGAAGTAAATGTTTTGAGAAAAAAAAGTTAAATGTTCATTGTTTAACATTCCAAAAATTCCTGTGTAGCACCTGAAGGGTTAATAAACTTCTTGAATGTGGTTTTGAACACCTTGAGGGGTGCAGTTTTTAGAATGGTGTCACTTTGGGGTATTTTCTATCATATAGATCCCTCAAAGTGACTTCAAATGTGATGTGGTCCCTAAAAAAAAATGGTGTTGTAAAAATGAGAAATCGCTGGTCAGTTTTTAACCCTTATAACTTCCTGACAAAAAAAAATTTGGGTTACAAAACTGTGCTAATGTAAAGTAGACATGTGGGAAATGTTATTCAATAACTATTTTGTGCGATTTATCTCTTTGATTTAAGGGCATAAAATTAAAAGTTTGAAAATTGCAAAATTTTCGCCAACTTTCTTTTTTTCACAAACACAAGTTATATCGAGGAAATTTTACCACTAACGTGAAGTACAATATTAAACAAATAAACAATCTCAGAATCACCAAGATCCGTTGAAGCATTCCAGAGTTATAACCTCATAATAGGACAGTGGTCAGAATTGTAAAAATTGGCCCGGTCATTAACGCGCAAACCACCCACGGGTTAAAAGGGAATCTATCAGCAAGATCCATCATCCAATCTGCTTAAATGTTAATGGTCCTCTCTGAAAGATAATATCATCCACACCTTTATACTGATGCAATTTGTATCTCCCTGACTGGTAACAAATCTTTGATTTAAGTAACAAATCTTTGATTTAAGTAATATCCACATAAAGCTTAAGTGCTCTGGAAGTGTCAAAAGCACTTTTCAACGTTCTGCCTCCCAGGCTCTATTCCCCAACAGCCTCTGCTTCACTGACAACCCACTGGCTTGACTACACAGTCAGCAAGCTACCAGTCATGTTAGAGAAAGGTGGGAATGGGTGGGGAATGGAGCCAGAGACATGGGAAGTGCTTTGACACTCCCAGAAAACTTACAGCTCATTTTCATATAACATTTAAAACAGTGATTTTTCAGTAACAGAGCAACTGATTACTTTAAGTAGTGGTGTGGATGATATTATTTTCCAGAGAGCAACAATATCATATCAGTTTGGGGGTAGGGGGTGTGGATCGTGTTGTAAGTATTAAGAAATAAACAAAAAAAAATTTAACCTTTTTAGAAGCCTACAGTACTGCAATTTAGGGTTTTTATCATTAAAGAAGCACTCCCATCAAAGTTTTATCCTCTTAAAAAGGTGCAATCATCATATTATGTAGCACTGTGCACTCACAATTGCTTATTTTGCCTTTCTACCCAGCTAATTCTTTTGTTTTCCTTTATGTCTATGATATCACGTGATTACCGTATATACCCATGTATAAGCCGAGATTTTCAGCCCATTTTTTAGGGCTGAAAGTCCCCCTCTCGGCTTATACGGGGGTCGGCGGGGAGGGGGAGCGGGGTGTCGGATCATACTCACCCCTCCGCCGGCGCGGTCTCTGCAGCCCCCCTGCTTCTCCCACGATCTCCGGCTCCTTCCTGCAGCGGTCACATGGCACCGCTCATTAAAGTCATGAATATGCACATATTCATGACTTTAATGAGCGGTACCATGTGACCGCTGCAGGACTGAAGCGCTGCGGAGAGCGCCGGGAGAAGAGGAGAGGCTGCAGAGACGCGCGGCGGAGGGGTGAGTATAGTGATATTTACCTGTCCCTCGGTCCACCGCAGCGCGCTGCTCCCTCGGTCCGACTCCTCTGGGTGTGAATGTTCAGGCAGAGGGCGCAATGACGTTGTTAGTGCGCCCCCCGCCCCCTGCCTGATCATTCACAGCCAGAGGAGTCAGACCGAGGGAGCAGCGCGCTGCGGTGCAGAGAGGACAGGTAAATATCTCAGGTGCCGGGGTCCTGAGCGAGCAGTGACACCGGCACCTGTCCCCCATAGCGCGCCGCTGTCACCGCCTGCTCAGGACACCGGCACCTGGCCCCCAGCGACGAGAGGTGAGTATGTCATTTTTTATTTTTGCAGCAGCATATGAGGCCTATACTATGGGCATAATTGTGCAGCGTATGTGGGCATAATCTGGAGCATATGGTGGCATAAGCTGTGGAACATATGGGGGCATAATATGGAGCATATGGGGGAATAAGCTGTGGAACATATGGGGCATAATCTGGAGCATATGGGGGCATAATATGGAGCATATACGAATTTTGGTAAGAACTTACCTGTAAAATTCTTTTCAGCAAAGGAAGCAAGGGGGACACTTCATTACTTCTGGGTAGGGCGGAGCCAGATAGTAGGACTAACCTCAGGTTCTAAAAATGGGTGTTGTCCGGCCCCTCCGGCTCTGGCTCCTCCTGCCGTACACTCCAGTTTTGTACACAAGCTAAGGAGAAAGAAATCACCAGCGGAGTGCCATAACCAATCTGAAAGGGTTCAAAAGACCAAAGTTATGCACATAACATGAATACCACACAGCTCAGGTACCACTCACAAAACCTGACCACTGCGATAGCTGGCGATGCCGGAAAGAGCCGTAGAGCGCTGACCTCAGCTCAGAAACTCACTTATCAGAGCGAGCCGCGCTGCATCTGAAACAACACCTTCTGCCTTATGGGAGGGAGAAGTGTCCCCCTTGCTTCCTTTGCTGAAAAGAATTTTACAGGTAAGTTCTTACCAAAATTCGTATTTCAGCTGCAGATGGAAGCAAGGGGGACACTTCATTACTTCTGGGATGTCCCAAAGCAGTACAAAAACAAGGGTGGGAAAAAACCTTAAACAGGCAGAAGCCAACACCTTGATACATGCGCAACAGGCGCAACATAAACTTAACTAGAAGTTTTCAAAATACAGCCGCCTGAAGGACTCTGCGTCCTAAGGCCGCATCAGCGGAGGCACTGACGTCCACCTTATAAAACTTTGTAAAGGTGTGAACAGAACGCCAAGTCACTGCTCGACAGAGCTGGGCTGCCGAAGCCCCTTGATGAAGGGCCCACGAAGAGCCCACAGCTCTCGTGGAATGAGCCCGAATATTAATCGGGCAAGGTTCGTCCATAACACGGTAAGCTTCCAAAATAGCTGACCGGATCCAACGAGCTATAGTATCTTTAGAAGCTCGTTGACCACGACGACGACCTGCTGGAATCACAAAAAGAGAATCCGACTTCCGGAAACTCTGCGTAACTGACAAGTAAAACTTCAATGCCCGCACTAAGTCCAATGAGTGCAAGGCCCGCTCCTTCGCATTCTTTGGTTCTGAACAAAGCGAAGGCAACACAATATCTTGATTGACATGGAATTGAGATACCACTTTAGGGAGAAAATCATGTCGCGTGCGAAGAACAACACGATCCGGGAAAAATTCCAAGAAAGGTGGCGAACATGAAAGAGCCGCCAACTCGGAAACCCGTCTCAAGGAAGTGACCGCAACTAGGAAGGCAACCTTCCAAGAAAGCAAAGAAAGATTAATAGCATCCATAGGCTCGAAAGGAGCACTTTGAAGAGCTTTCAAAACCAGATTAAGCCGCCAAGGCGACACAGGAGTTTTCCTTGGAGGAAACTGACGGGCTGCTCCGCGAAAAAAGGCACATACGTCCCTACGCGAGGCAATAGCTTTACGAAAAAGCACCGACAGGGCAGACACCTGACCCTTCAGGGTACTGATTGCCAAACCCTTATCCAGCCCGTGCTGCAAAAAAACCAACAAGTTGGGTAATGAAAATTTCTTTGGATTCCTGGAAGAACCCAAACACCATGAAAAGAAGGATTCCCAAATCCTGTAGTAAATCCTAGTCGTAGCCGGACTTCTTGACGCTCTCATGGTGGCAATGACCTTTTCTGAAAACCCTTGACGGGTTAAAATCTCGGTCTCAAGAGCCAAGCCGTCAAACGCAGAGACCTCAGGCCCGGATGACACACGGGACCCTGAGTGAGCAATTCCGGTCGAAGAGGCAGAGGAAAAGGAGGCGCCGCCAGAAGCGACATCAGCGTGGAGAACCACGTCCTTCTCGGCCAATCTGGGCTATCAGAATAGCCGGAACCCTCTCCAGCCTGACCCGACGTAACACAAGCGGCAGCAAGGATATCGGTGGGAACACATAAACCAGCTGGTATTGGCTCCACAGAACCACCAGCGCATCCACTTCCACCGCGGTCGGATCCCTGTATCTGGACATGAAAGTTGGTAACTTGGCATTGATCCTGGAGGCCATCAAGTCTACTTGAGGAGTCCCCCATCGGGAGCACAGAAGTGCAAAGATTTCCGGATGAAGACTCCATTCTCCTGAATCCATCCTCTCTCGGCTGAGAAAGTCTGCCTGGATATTCTGAACTCCTGGTATGTGAATCGCAGAAATGGCCGGCACATGAGCCTCGGCCCATATCAGAATCCGAGATACCTCCGACATGAGTCTGGAGCTCCTCGTCCCGCCTTGATGGTTGATATACGCAACCGCCGTAGCGTTGTCCGTCTGAACGCGAACTGGTAATCCGCTCAAAGGGACCGTCCAATGTTGGAGGCAAAGAAAAATTGCCCTCAATTCCAGGATGTTGATCGGTAACACCGATTCTTCCGGTGACCAAACTCCCTGAATCCAGAGATTGTTCCAAACTCCCCCCAGCCCGTCAGGCTGGCATCGGTGGTCAAGACCGACCATGACAGGGGAAGAAAAGATTTTCCCAGGAAAAACCGTTCCGGACGTAACCACCAGTCCAGAGACTCTCGCACTTTGCGGGAGATTAAAACCCTGCAATCCAGTGTTTCCTGTGCACGATTCCATCTCTTCAAAATGAAGCTTTGAAGCGTTCTGCAATGGAACTGAGCAAACGGAAGAGCTTCCATCGAAGCGACCATTAACCCCAGAAGGCGCATACATCTTCGAAGGGATACTGTCGTTGAGGACTGCACAGTCTGTGCCAGACAATGGATACTGGTTTGCTTGTCCTTTGGCAGAAAAACTACCACTTTCGCTGTGTCGAAAATCATGCCCAAAAACAGGATTGACTGAGAAGGCTCCAGGGATGACTTCTCCCAGTTGATCAGCCACCCGAAATCCTCCAGGAGCTGAAGGGATAAATCGCGAGCCGTCACTGCCTCCTCCTTTGAGGATGCCACAATCAGAAGATCGTCCAGATAAGGAAGTATCATGATCCCTTGTCTCCGAAGCATTGCCATAAGAGGTGCCAGCACCTTTGTAAAAACTCGGGGTGCCGAAGCCAACCCGAAAGGGAGGGCCACAAACTGGTAATGGTCCTGACCTATGGCAAAGCGTAGAAAGCGCTGATGAGATCTTCCGATGGGAACGTGTAAATAGGCGTCGCGAATATCTATGGACACCAGAAAATTGTTCTGTGACAGGGCAGTCACCACTGAGCGAAGCGACTCCATGCGGAACTTTTGGGTGTAAACATGCCGATTTAACCTCTTGAGATCCAGAATGGGACGAAACTTTCCCTCCTTTTTGGGGACCACAAAGAGGTTGGAATAAAATCCCCTTCCCCGGTCTTCCGGAGGAACTGACACTACTACACCCTTCTGTAGTAAGGAATCGACTTCCTGCCGCAGAGCGGTCAATAAGTCGGGATCTGACGGAACGCGAGACTGACAGAATCTTTCTGGAGGGCGAGAGAGAAACTCTATGAAATAGCCTGCCGACATTATTCGTGTCACCCAGGAGTCTGAGACGCGGGAGACCCAAACCGCTTGGAACAGGAGCAGGCGCCCCCCCACTCGAGAATCCTCGAGTGAACTTCTGGCGTCAGTCCGTTTTGGCGGGCTTTTTGTCAGATTCCCGCTTGTCATTGCGCGGGTATTGTTTCCAAGAAGCGTTAGACTTTTGGGAAGACTTTTTCCCTGAAAAGGTGGGACGACCCGATCCCCAAGAGGAGTGACCGGCTCGCCCCCTGCCACGAAAAAAACGCCGGTTACCGTAGGAACCGGTCCTGCCAAAAGCAGCCGTAGCTGCCCTACGCTGAGGCAACGCTGACTCCTTAGCCTTAGCCTTAGCAATCAATTCCGTGAGGTCAGAGCCGAAAAGCTGACCACCTTTGTAAGGCAAAGATAGCAAACCTTGTTTGGAGACCGCATCTCCAGTCCACTGTTTAAGCCACAACGCTCTTCTAACAGTGATTGTAGAAGCCTGAGCTCTGGATATTAGGGAAGCCATATCCAAAAGAGCGTCACAGACATATTGGTCTGATTCTTCTATTAACTTAATGATCTCATCTATTGCCTGTAAAGACGACCCATCTTGCAGGGATATCCGCAGGCGAGCTGTCCAACCCATGGAAGCTCTAGAAGCACAATAGGAAGATAAAGCCACTCTAAAGGCCTGACCAGCAGCTTCATAGCCGGCCTTGGCCGCCATCTCTGACTTTTTGTCCAGCGCATCCTGCAAAGTAGCTTTCCCTTTGACGGGAAGCATAGTAGCTTTGTTAAGCTTAGATAAAGAAATATCCACCTCAGGGGACGGAATCCAGCTAGCAAATAGGTCTGCTGGACAAGGATACAAGGTTTCAAACAACCTTGTCCCTGAAAACGCTTATCTGGACAAACGCGTTCCTTTTCTACTTTCTTAGAAAACTCACTCATAGCTGGCATCGCTAAACGTGATCTTTGCGACCCATGGTACCATCTGGGTATACCTTCATCATCATTCATCTCCTCAGGTACTTGCAGTACCTCTCGTATGGCCCTGACAAAAGCATCTACACGGCCCGGCAAGGAAGCAGAGTGCTCCTGAAAATCCTCTCTGCCCGAATCAGAACATTCTCCCTCAGAAACTGAAGGAGAACTCCCCCTCGCAGACAAATCTGAGTCACTTAGTGGGGAGGGCATAGCAATCCTGGGACGCTTTTTGCTATGAGAAGGTCTAGAGGATACCCACTGACCCAAAAGGTCAGAAAGCCCACTAATAGCAGTAGCGAGCATATCAAACTTGGCATCATAGCGACCTCCAATAGCAGCGCTAGAAGGTGCAGAGGATTCCATCGTGTCAGAAACGCGGGGCTGGTCCTGGAGAGGACGAGGAAGACGATCAGCCTCCTGACTCAAATCTGACATGCCGGTTATTGGGATGGTATAGTGATGAGAATAACCAGAGCAGTGTGCTCTCACACAGTAGCAAAACGCTGAAGGGTTAACTTCTTTTAAAAGCAAAAGAATACCCCAGCAGTGAAAAACGGCGCCCCCCCCCGCTGCAGACAGCTCACAGACCGTTACTGAGGGATACAATGTCCCAATGATCAGAAAACTGCAGCGCTGCGCTAGAGAGCGCAAACAGCAAAAAATGCTGCAGGAGGCTAAAGGGTTAAGCTGCTACCTAAGCGATAGCAGCGACTCACCCGGCTGGCTTGGTGTTGTCTCAAATGCCTGTGTACAGAAACGGAGGAGAGGAGACCAGGAGAGCTGTAATGGCTGCCGCAGAGAGCAGGAAGAGAAGGAGCCAGTCACTTCCTGTAATCAGAAAGCCGGGAAAGCCCGAAGCCACGCCCCCTCTCTGCTCAGTCAAAAAAGTGCGGGAAATCTTTTGCACTCCTCTCCCTGTACACTGTAACGGCGCTGCAGCGCCAAAAACACATATTAACCCCTCTCTGACATTAGACGTACTATCCCGTCCATAAAACCCGTGCCATTCTGACCATGGACGGGATAGTACGTCATAGGCGATTAGCTGCGCTCCCGGAGGGAGCGCAGCTAATCGCCGCCGGGTGTCAGCTGATTATCACAGCTGACACCCGTGACTGTGTGTCAGGAGCGGTCACGGACCGCTCCCGGCACATTAACCCCTTGCACACCGCGATCAAACATGATCGCGGTGTACTGGGGGCACAGGGGAGGATCGCGCAGGCAGGGGGCTCCCTGCGCGCCCCCCTGAGACCCTCAGACCAGCGCGATGTGATCGCGCTGCTCTGAGGGCTTCCTCCCTCCCAGGACCCGGATCCAAGATGGCGCTGGGGTCCTGGAGGGAGGCGGCTTCCTCAGTGCCTGCCGAGAGCAGGCATGAGGAAGCGTCCTGCACTGCCTGTCACATCGCTGGTGTGACAGAGTGCTGTGCACACTGTCACACCAGCGATCTGATGAAATACAGTGATGTCCCACCCTGGGACAAAGTAAAAAAGTAAAAAAAAGTAAAAATAAACATGTGTAAAAAAAAATCCAAAAAAAAAAAAAAAAAAAAAAAAATATTCCCCAATAAATTCATTACTTATTGTAAATAAAAAAAATAAAACAATAAAAGTACACATATATGGTATCGCCGCGTCCGTAACGACCCCCCCTATAAAACTGTCCCACTAGTTAACCCCTTTTGTGAACCCCTTAAAAAATAAAAAATAAAAACGAAGCAAAAAAATCAGTGCTTTATCATCATACCGCTGAACAAAAAGTGGAATAACACGCGATCAAAAAGACGGATATAAATAAACATGGTACCGCTGAAAACGTCATCTTGTCCCGCAAAAAACGAGCCGTCACACAGCATCATCAGCAAAAAAATAAAAAAGTTATAGCTCGCAGAATAAAGCGATGCAAAAATAATTATTTTTTATATAAAATTGTTTTTATTCTATAAAAGCGCCAAAACATAAAAAAATTATATAAATGAAGTATCGCCATAATCGTACTGACCCGAAGAATAAAACTGCTTTATCGATTTTACCACACGCGGAACAATAAAAACGCCTCCCCCAAAAGAAATTCATGAATTGCTGATTTTTGTTCATTCTAACCTCCCAAAAATCGAAATAAAAAGCGATCAAAAAATGTCACGTGCTCAAAAATGGTACCAATAAAAGCGTCACCTCGTCCCGCAAAAATTAAGACCTCACATGACATTGTGGGCCAAAATATGCAAAAATTATAGCTCTCAAAATGTGGCGATGCAAAAAACTACTTTTTGCAATAAAAAGCGTCTTTTAGCGTGACAGCTGCCAATCATAAAAACCGCGATAAATAGTAAATCAAACCCCCCTTTATCACCCCCTTAGTTAGGGAAAAATAATAAAATAAAAAAAATATATTTATTTCCATTTTCCCATTAGGGTTAGGGTTAGGGTTTCGGCTAAAGTTAGGGTTGGCGCTAAAGTTAGGATTAGGGTTAGAGTTAGGATTAGGGTTAGGGTTGGGATTAGGGTTGGGACTAGGGTTAGGGGTGTGTTGGGGTTAGGGTTGGAGTTAGAATTGGGGGGTTTCCGCTGTTTAGGCACATCAGGGGCTCTCCAAATGTGACATGGCGTCTGATCTCCATTCCAGCCAATTCTGCGTTGAAAAAGTCAAACGGTGCTCCTTCACTTCTGAGCTCTGCCATGCGTCCAAACAGTAGTTTATCCCCACATATGGGGTATCAGCGTACTCTGGACCCCAAGAGTTATTGTGAAATTTGTCCTATTTCTTCTGTTACCCTTGGGAAAATAAAAAACTGGGGCGAAAATATTATTTTTGTAAAAAAAATAAGATTTTTTTGTTTTTACGGCTGTATGTTATAAAACTTCTGTGAAGCACTTGGGGCTTCATAGCGCTCACCACACATCTAAATAAGTTCCTTGTGGGGTCTATTTTCCAAAATGGGGTCACTTGTTGGGGATTTCCACTGTTTAGGCGCATCAGGGGCTCTCCAAATGCGACATGACGCCCCCAGACCATTCCATCAAAGTCTGCAATCCAAAACGTCACTACTTCCCTTTCCGAGCCCTGACATGCGCCCATACAGTAGTTTTCTCCACATATTGGGTATCAGCGTACTCAGGACAAATTGGACAACAACTTTTGGGGTCCAATTTCTCCTGTTGCCCTTGTGAAAATAAAATATTGGGGGCGAAAAAATCATTTTTGTAAAAAAAAAAAGGATTTTTTATTTTTACGGCTGTGCGTTATAAACTTCTGTGAAGCACTTCGGGGTTCAAAGTGCTCACCACACATCTAGGTAAGTTCCTTGTGAGGTCTATTTTCCAAAATGGGGTCACTTGTGGGGGGTTTCCACTGTTTAGGCGCATCAGGGGCTCTCCAAATGCGACATGACGCCCCCAGACCATTCCATCAAAGTCTGCAATCCAAAACGTCACTACTTCCCTTTCCGAGCCCTGACATGCGCCCATACAGTAGTTTTCTCCCACATATTGGGTATCAGCGTACTCAGGACAAATTGGACAACAACTTTTGGGGTCCAATTTCTCCTGTTACCCTTGTGAAAATAAAATATTGGGGGCGAAAAAATCATTTTTGTAAAAAAAAAAAGGATTTTTTATTTTTACGGCTGTGCGTTATAAACTTCTGTGAAGCACTTCGGGGTTCAAAGTGCTCACCACACATCTAGATAAGTTCCTTGTGGGGTCTATTTTCCAAAATGGGGTCACTTGTGGGGGGTTTCAACTGTTTAGGCGTATCAGGGGCTCTCCAAATGCGACATGACGCCCCCAGACCATTCCATCGAAGTCTGCAATCCAAAACGTCACTACTTCCCTTCCGAGCCCTGACGTGCACCCATACAGTAGTTTTCTCCTACATATTGGGTATCAGCGTACTCAGGACAAATTGGACAACAACTTTTGGGTTCCAATTTCTTCTGTTACCCTTGTGAAAATAAAATATTGGGGCGAAAAAATCATTTTTGTAAAAAAAAAAAAGGATTTTTTATTTTAAGGCTGTACGTTATAAACTTTAGTGAAACACCTGGGGGTTCAAAGTTCTCACCACACATCTAGATAAGTTCCTTGAGGGGTCTAGTTTCCAAAATGGTGTCATTTGTGGGGGGTTTCCACTGTTTAGGCAGATCAGGAGCTCTCCAAACACGACATGGCGTCCAGCCAATTCTGCGTTGAAAAAGTGAGATGGCGCTCCTTCCCTTCCAAACTCTGCCATGCACCCAAACAGTGGTATACCCCCACATATGGGGTATCAGTGTACTCAGGACAAATTGCACAATAACTTTTGGAGTCTTGTTACCCTTGGAAAAATAAAAATTCGGGTGAAAAGATCATTTTTGTGGAAAAAAATATGATTTTTAAATTTTACGGCTCTACGTTATAAACTTGTGTGAAGCACTTGAGGGTTCAAATTGCTCACCAAAGATCTAGATAAGTTCCTTAGGGGTCTAGTTTCCCAAATGGGGTCATTTGTGGGGGGTTTCCACTGTTTAGGCACATCAGGGGCTCTCCAAATGCAACATGGCATCCAATCTCAATTCCAGCCAATTTTGGTTGGAAAAAGTCAAATGGTGCTCCTTCCCTTCCGAGCTCTGCCGTGCGCCCAAACAGTGGTTCCCCCCCACATATGGGGCATCAGCGTACTCAGGACAAATTGGACAACAACTTATGTGGTCCAATTTCTCCTGATACCCTTGGGAAAATAAAAAATTAGTGACTAAAAGATAATTTTTGTGGGAAAAAAATAGGATTTTTTATTTTCATGCCCGGGCATTATAAACTTGTGTAAGCACTTGGGGGTTCAAAGTGCTCACCAAAGATCTAGATAAGTTCCTTAGGGGGTCTAGTTTCCAAAATGGGGTCACTTGTGGGGGATTTCCACTGTTTAGGCTCATCTGGGGCACTGCAAACGGAACATGACCCCCATCAACGTCTGCATTCCAAAACGTTACTACTTCCTTTCCAAGCCCTGCCGTGCGCCCAAACAGTTTTCCACCCCCACATATGGGGTATCAGCGTACTCAGGACAAATTGGACAACAACTTTTGGGGTCCAATTTCCTTGGGAAAATTCAAAAATTTAGGACTAAAAAATCATTTTTGTGGAATTTTTTTTTTTTTTTTTCACACCCAGGCATTATAAACTTTTGTGAAACACTTGGGGGTTCAAAGTGCTCACAACAGATCTAGATAAGTACCTTAGGGGGTCTAGTTTCCAAAATGGTGTCACTTGTGGGGGGTTTCCACTGTTTAGGCGCATCAGAGGTTCTCCAAGCGCGACATGGCGTCCAATCTCAATTCCAGCCAATTTTAGTTTGAAAAAGTCAAACGGCGCTCCTTCCCTTACGAGCTCTGCCGTGTGCCCAAACAGTGGTTTTCCCCCACATATGGGGTATTGGCGTACTCAGGAGAAATTGCATAACAACCTTATCTGTCCATTTTCTCCTTTTACCCTTGTGAAAATAAAAAAAAAGTTTGTAAAAGATCATTTTTGTGGCTAAAAAGTTAAATATTCATTTTTTCCTTCCACGTTGCTTTAGTTCCTGTGAAGCACCTGAAGGGTTAATAAACTTCTTGAATGTGGTTTTGAGTACCTTGAGGGGTGCAGTTTTTAGAATGGTGTCACTTTTGGGTATTTTCTGTCATGTAGACCCCTCAAAGTGACTTCAAATGTGAGGTGGTCCCTAAAAAAATGGCTTTGTAAATTTTGTTGTAAAAATGAGAAATCGCTGGTCAACTTTTAACCCTTATAACTTCCTAACAAAAAAAATTTTGATTCCAAAATTGTGCTGATGTAAAGTAGACATGTGGGAAATGTTATTTCTTAACTATTTTGTGTTACATATTTCTCTGTTTTAAGGGAATAAAAATTCAAAGTTTGAAAATTGCTAAATTTTCAAAATTTTCGCCATATTTGCGTATTTTTCAAAAATAAACGCAAGTTATATGGAAGAAATTTTACCACTAACATGAAGTACAATATGTCACGAGAAAACAATCTCAGAATCGCGAAGATCCGTTGAAGCGTTCCGGAGTTATAACCTCATAAAGAGACAGTGGTCAGAATTGTAAAAATTGTCCCGGTCATTAACGTGCAAACCACCCTTGGGGGTGAAGGGGTTAAATAAAAAAATCGCTCTTTTTTTTTTTTTTTTTAAATGCCCAATCATGAGAAAATAGTGGGAAACACCAATAACAGTCAGCGCTGTCACCGCAGACGCTGTAATCACTCGCACATATCAAAATATAATGCAGAGTACTCACCAGCCAAAAACGCCACAGGGACCCTCCACGGATATGTGACGCTGTGCCCATTGCTTCCCCATGAGGACAAGGAACGCAGTGACCCAGAACGTGGTGTGCGTCCTGTCAGGGATAGCCACCTCTTCCCCCCGGGCCGGCAAGAAAATGTAATGACCACCATTTAGGGAATACATTTCTGCCAGGGGAGAGGATGGGGTCCAGCAGCGCCGGTACCCCTGATCCTCTAGACATAAAGTCCAGGACCCTGTCCGAGTAAAATAATAAACTCTTCTGAGGTGTTTTCTGAGGAGCTGCATTAGCAGCCGTCCTTCCTACTTGGACCTCAAGTCGAAACTGGAGTGTACGGCAGGAGGAGCCAGAGCCGGAGGGGCCGGACAACACCCATTTTTAGAACCTGAGGTTAGTCCTACTATCTGGCTCCGACCTACCCAGAAGTAATGAAGTGTCCCCCTTGCTTCCATCTGCAGCTGAAATGGGGGCATAAGCTGTGGAACATGGGGGGGCATAATATGGAGCATATGGGGGCATAACCTGTGGAACATATGGGGCATAATCTTGAGCATATGGGGGCATAATATGGAGCATATGGGGGCATAAGCTGTGGAACATATGGGGCATAATATGGAGCATATGGGGACATAAGCTGTGGGACATATGGGGCATAATCTGGAGCATATGGGGGCATAATCTTGCAACATATGGGAGCATAATATGGAGCATATGGGGGCATAATCTGGAGCATATGGGGCATAATCTGTGGATCATATGGGGGCATAATCTGTGGAGCATATGGGGGCATAATCATTTTTCACCCTAGGCTTATACGCGAGTCAATAAGTTTTCCCAGTTTTTTGTGGCAAAATTAGGGGGGGTCGGCTTATACACGGGTCGGCTTATACACGGGTCGGCTTATACATGAGCATATACGGTAAGTTGAATCCTTCTAATCCATGTCGAAACTGGAGGTCAATTTTCCCTGTACAAGTTATGAGTCACGGCAAAAGCCCCTGGAAGTGGGGGAACGATAGCAGCTGGGTCAGAAGTTGAAGAGGGGAATGATTTATGAAGGGAAAAGAGACTTCCTTTTGCCTCATAAAGCAGAGAAAAAAGAAGAATTTACTGGGTAGAAAGGCAAAATGAGCAATTGCAAGTACATAGTGCTATTTAATAAGACGATTGCAATGTAAACATTTTGATGGGAGTGCGAGATCATATGATTGAATATATGTAAAAGATATCATTCTATTTTAGGGAGAACAACCATAAAATGAGATTGATGCTCATACAATTAAAAAAGAAAAAACGTCTTACTGCATGTCCCAACAGAGCCACACCGTAGAGAAATGACCCCATCCTAGCTTCCGAATAACGTGGTAACGCCCATTAAACAGATCTCCTATTTTCACCGGATGGTAGCCACCTGTAGAAGAGAGGTAATAATGTAACCCATTTCATATACAAATCTCGGAAAATTACATAAAACATGTTCACATGATCTTCTATAAATTTGCATTGTATAAATGTCCTCCGTATACTTTAAGGATGGATATTTTAGGGTTTACATAAAAATTAGGGAGCCTCTTAGTAGGAGGCAATTATCAACACCTTCCTAACTATAAAGAATGTGATGCTGCCACTACTTGTAGCCACCACACCTTGCACTAACTTTCAAAGCTTGGTAAAAGTTAAAGCACTTTACTCAGCATTTATATTGATGTGCCAAAGTTCTACTCCTCTGTTCCATAAGTTTTACCTCTAACAGTTTTGATGATTTCTTTGGCCCCGAAAAGAAACTTGCCACAAGGACAACTTCCCTTTAGATTAGGTAATCTGCATTAACGTAATTAGCGTCAATAAAGTAGTCGTCTTCTTGAATCTGTTTATTTTGTCTATGGAAATATTTTAACGGAGTAATGTGTCAGGCTTATTTGCTAATATAGTACATATAACTGGCCAAGGGGAGTCTGTACTAGCTCATAATATCAGCTTAATGAGTACTTGTCATTTCAGTTGACTTTTTGAATACGCTGTCTTGCTTGATTTCTGGCCAAAAAAACAAAAGAAATGCAATACAATACGGTGTAAAAAAATAAATTTTTTTTTGCCAAAATGATACAAAATCAATCAATATATTTACACCTCTAATTGAAATCACACCTCTAAGTGCGGATGGATGACCATCCAATTAAATGTAATGAACACCCAAGTGCAAAAGAAACAGGGGCAAAAAACACCACCAAGGCAGGATTAGACACAATATGTATTTTTATTGAAAATATAACATAAAAAATTGCACATACATAATATATTAAAATGATGTTAAAAAAGGAAGCAAAAACACCACCCTACAGTACCCAATAACCGGTGTAACAAAATATGAACAACAGTGTGCTCAAAATACTATACCTAATGTTGTGAATCATAAAATACAACCAAAAGATGCTGAGTGTGCAGTGTATAAAAAACTAAATGTGCCCCGTTCTTGGAAGCACTCTCATCCACCCTCGTTTCCCCCCCCCGGGATTTTCCAGGTATAGTGATTTCTGCCTCATTATTTTTCATGGTAGCATAGGTTGGATTCGTTTTTACTTAGTTGTAGCACTTTTTTGGCCCTTGGTGCCTTATTCCTATTGGTGTGTCACATTTAGTTTTTTATACACTGCACACTCAGCATCTTTTGGTTGTATTTTATGATTCACAACATTATTGGGCACATATGTCATTTGTCAGATCACAACTTTGTGATTAGGTATAGTATTTTGAGCACACTGTTGTTCATATTTTGTTACACACATAGTACGTATTTTCTTTGATACACAATATTGGCACACTGTGCCTTATATGCTTTTCCATTTGTTATGTTATACATATGCCTGGTTATGTGGATATAAATCCCGGTTATTGGGTACTGTAGGGTGGGGTTTTTGCTTCCTTTTTTAACATAATTTTAATATATTATGTATGTGCAATTTTTTATGTTATATTTTCAATAAAAATACATATTGTGTCTAATCCTGCCTTGGTGGTGTTTTTTCCCCCTGTTTCTTTTGCACTTGGGTGTTCATTGATTTCTGGCCATTATATGACCAGTTCTACCATCTGCAGACTCGTTCCCTAACCTTCTCTGGTGGGTGACTAGCTGCTATGAGATCTGCCTCAGCTAACACACAGAAAAAGGAGGGATTCTGGCTTCTTCCTTGGTTTAGCACGTTTAGAAGTACAGCCAAAGAAATAAAAGGAACTATAAAAATTCCCCAAATAACTCAATTATAGATATAGCAAAAAGGCAATGGTATTTAGCAGCCAAAGTCACAAACAGGATGCAGCAGACCACCTTACTAAAAGGAGGTAACACAGGTGCAAAACACTGATGAAAAAAACACTCACTGCCTTTTTGCTGTGGCTTTCCATGTTTAGAAACAGTGGCAGCAGCATGGAGGTAATTACATAGCAGTACCGAGTTGTATGGCTGTGAATCCAGCTCTCGGATAAGCTAACTCACTCACAAACTTCAGCACGACCTGCCTGTCTAACAATGCTTTTTTTTTGCCTCCCCTCTCTCCAAAGAGTATAATAGGAGTAGTAACCCTTCTTTTACCAAGGCAGAATTTGGAGGAAGTGGCTCATAAGTGGAGAAATAAAAATATTTCTCTAACAAAACAAGATATATCGCAAAATGTATTAATTTGCACTTTTTTTTTTAACTGACTTTGAAACTTTTAGTAGCATGCTGAGTTTACATGTTATCTGAGCAGA
>JARQOD010000004.1:285216054-285487303 GCA_033576555.1 Oophaga sylvatica | reverse complement strand
ACAGTCAGAGGACCCGGGAGACATCGCAGCGGTGGAACGGGGACAGGTGAATATGTCATGGCTCAGTAGTGCTATTCACCCTCCTGGCGTCTGCATATCAGGCTCTGCTACATCTCAGTCCCGGCATCTCTCTTCCTGTGTGGTCACGTGGTACCGCTCATTAAAGTAATGAATATGTTTTCCACCCCTATGGAGTGGAGACGCGTCCATATTCATTACTTTAATGAGCGGTACCACGTGACCGCACAGGAAGAGAGATGCCGGGACTGAGATGTAGCAGAGCCTGATATGCAGACGCCAGGAGGGTGAGTATGATGTCTCCTGCTCACCCGCACCCCCTCGCTTTCTGGCGTTATGACTCATGTATAAGCCGAGAGGGTCTTTTTCAGCCAACAAAAGGAGCTGAAAAACTCAGCTTATACACGAGTATATACGGTAAATGTATGGGATCAAATAACTAAAAAGTGGCATGTGCAAATGTATTCACCCCTTTTGTGATGAAGCCCCTAAAAGCTGCAATACCATTAAGCAAGAGGCACCACTAACCAAGCACCACCATGAAGACCAAGGAGATCTCCAAACAAGTCAGGGACAAAGTTGTTGAGAAGTACAAGTCAGGGTTGGGTTATAAAAAATATCCCAATCTCTGATGATCCCCTTGAGCACCATGGTACCACAACAAACCTCCCAATAGAGGGCTGCCCACCAAAGCTCTCAGCTCGGGCAAGGAGGGCATTAATGAGAGAGAAAGCACAGAGATCAAAGGTAACCCTGAAGGAGCTGCAGAGTTCCCAAGCAGAGACTGAAGTATCTGTTTATAGGAGGCTTGTTTTGAGTTTGCCAAAAGACATGTGGGACACTCTCCTTACTGTATGGATGAAGGTGCTGTGATCTTATGAGACCAAATTTGTACTTTATAGTGACAAAGGTAAACGACATGCGTGGTCTCAAACCAACACAGCTCATCACCCCAAGAACATCATCCCCACAGTGTAACATTGTGGTGGCAGCATCATGCTGTGGGGATGCTTTTCGGCAGAAGCGACAGGGAAAATGGTCCAAGTCGAGGGGAAGATGGATACAGAAATATTCTTACGCAAAACCTGTTTAAGTCTGTCAGTGATATGATACTGGGAAGGAGTAAAGTAAGAGTAAAACAAGACTATAGAAAACTGCTAAAGCAACACTTGAGTGGTTTAAGGTCAAACATGTAAATGTTCTGGAACGGTCTAGTCAAAGCACAGACCTAAATCCAATTGAGAATCTGTGGTCAGAAGATTGCTATTCACCTGAGGAAACCATCCAACTTTAAAAAGACAGAGCAATTTATCCTTGAGGAATGGGCAAAACTCCCAGTGGCAAGATGTGGAATGTGCAGCGACTTATCAAAAGAGACTTGCAATAAAAAAAAAAAAAATACACACATTTTTAGCAACAGAAAATACTGAGTTACTAATTTCTGGGTACAAATATATACCCAGAAATATGTGTATGTATGTAAACGATTTTGGTTATCTTGACCTCTATAACGCAGGAAATAAACTCAGAAGCAGAGTATACGTATCCATAGAAATACATTGTGTATATAACCATGTATTTTTATGGTGCCTGTATGATGAGGTGAAGAAAAATATATATTTTTTTGCTCCTCTAAAAATATTAAAAATAATAAGCAATTACAAACATTTTTTTGTAAGTCCCCCAAGTCTTGAACCCATGACCTTAACATTATAGAAAGGTGCTTTAGGCTATGTGCGCACGTTGAGTATTTGCTTACATAAATTTTCTGCATCTCTTAGAAGAAAAATAAATTTGTTCCAGCTTCTTTAAAAAGTCCAAATTTTATTTATTAAAAATTAAAAATAAATGATGGCAGATAATGCACACATCATGCGTGGCTACGCATTTCGAACACTCAAATGTCCGCTTTGAGAAAGGACATTTGAGTGTTCAAAACGCGTAGCCACGCATGATGTGTGCATTATTATCTGTCATTATTTATTTTTTAATAAATAAAATTTGGACTTTTTAAAGAAGCTAGAACAAATTCTTTTTTCTTCCAATTGCTGCACGTGTGGCTACATGAGCTGGTTGTTTTTTTTTCTCTTTCTGCATCTCTTGGCAGGAAAAACGCGCGTTTTTATACAGCAATGAATGCGTTTTTGAGCTAAATAAATAGATTTAAAACAAAGTTTTGTGATGTAATTTCTTGGTTCAACACCACCTTTTTCATTCTGATGCATTAGCATCGGTAATGGGATTACAGCTTGATTTCAGGAGCTGTTATTGACACCAAGCCCTAGGTTTAGTAATGAAGAGGAGTCAGCGAGACACCCTCATTACTATGCCGGTAAGTAAACACACAAAAACACACATACACATTGTCACCAGCCTATGTAGGATCATTAACAGAATGAACCTACATAGGCTGTAATCAGACAGCAACTGTTAATTTTGCAGAAAAAAAAAATTGCATGAGCTCCCGCGTAATTTTAATAACCAGCAGAGGGAAAGCCACAGCTGAGGGCTGATGTTAATATTCTGGTAAGGAGCCAATAGCCATAAAGGTTCACAGGCTATTAATATTGGCTCACAGCTGTTTGCTTTACCCTTTACTTGCTAATTTACAGAGGGAGCCCAGAAAAAAATTGACAGTGTCCCCCTATAAAATCTAACGAGCAAAGGCTAGGCAGACAGCTGCGGGCTAATATTATTAGCCTAGGAATGGGCCATGGATATTGGTCCCCTTCCAGACTAAAAACATCAGCTCTCAGCCGCCCCAGAAAAGGCGTATCTATAAAATGTGCCAAATCTGGCGCTTAGCCTTGCTCTTCCTGCTTGCCCTGTAGAGGTGGCAAGTGGGGTTCATATTTGTGGGGTTGATGTCACCTTTGTATTGTCAGGTGACATCGAGCCTATAGGTTAGTAATGGAGAGGCGTCTATAAGACATGCAACCATTAGTAACCCCATAGTCATATTGTATAAAAAAACAGACACCCAGAATAAAGTCCTTTATTTAACACAGATGAAAGCGTGGGGAACACCATAGGAAGTACGTGAAAACGCAAACAAAAATACAGCAAATCTGCAAACATTTTTATACCTGCGTTTTTGCTGTGGGTTTGAGGGACTTGATAGAAGTCAATGGGTGAAAAATACTGCAGAAACGCACAAAGAATTGACATGCTGCCGAAAAAAACGCACCGCAAATATTCAAACGAAATTTACTGATCATATGCACAACACTTTAGGATTGTCATTGAATTAGCTTCCATAAGGATTCCATAGCGTTACTGGCCCATTTCCAGGCGGAAAAACCGCTGCGAAAACGCATAAAAAACCCACCGTGTGCACACAGCCTTAAGCTGCTGAGCCATAGGCTCTAGTGAGGTCATTATGATCTGTATTCACTGTGCCCAAAACGCTGAGTTCTAATCACACAGGTAAATCTGCATGTGTTCACTGAACCATGCGGATTTACCGCACACAAACACATTCTATTGTTGACATTTCTGTTGCCGAAAGTAGTGTCCTGGACAGAAAAATTGACATGCTGCGGCCCGTAAACCCATGGGTGATCGGCAGGTGCACATACACGCATAGTGGACATGAATCCCATCCACTATGAAGGAACATCTGGCTGCTGAGTTTTTGATGCTGCATAAATACGCACAATCAAAACCGCAGTAAATACTGATCGTGGACAAACACCCTAAGATATCCTTTCATCCTATAAAATTAGTAAAAAAAAATTATGAAAAACACTTGATGATGAAAAAAACAATAATTTTTAATATATTTTTTTAATAATAATAATAATAATAATAAGCATCACTAATCAGCAAATAACATGGACATATTTGGTGTCAATGTAATCATAACTACCTGAAAATCACAGCAGTCAGATTATTTATGGGAATCGGTATAAAAAATGGCGTGATTGATATTTTTTCTCCATTAAACCCATAAAGAAATGTAATAAAACTGTAATGTTGGGGCCATGCTCTCACGTAGTGTAAATGCTGCGTGCTTTCTGCTGCTTTTTTTCTGCAGGTGTTCGCACCAGACGACGCAATAACAATGTTCTCTGATTATTGCGTGCTCGTTGCTGTTTCTTTTATGCCTTTTCCCCTTATTTGTTGTGATTTTTGGGCAGATATGAAGGTGCATTTTTAATATTTTTTAATAGTACAGAAAAGCTTTGATTCTGCTCTAAAAAATACAATGGTGTTTTTTTCTTCATGCGTTTTTTTCACAAGAAGCTTATTGAGAAAAAAACGCACCAAAACCACAGAGTTCAGCAGCGTCTTCAGACCACAGGGTGCGAAGCCTTCATGGAATTACATCCACTTGGCGTTGAAATTTAGACATGTGGCATAAATGCTGTGTATTTTCTTCTGGTCTTTTTGCACAAAAATTCTACTGTGTTTAACTGTCCAAGCAAAGTGGATGCGATGTCATGAAAACTGTGCCGGCTATTAGAATTCAACAAACAGTATTTTGCATTACTTAAAAGTTACTTTTTATCTATATGCTGGTCTCTCCATCTGTTTTACAGGTGTTTTTTTTCTTTCTCATTCCTTTTCTTCCCTTCCAACCTCTTAAATGTTTTATATATAAAGAATCTTATTTGTGTATCATAACCCCTTTCCCTTGCCCATCCTGTACGTGTCAATCTGTTTAATTTTCCTTCTATACCTTTAATTTTTTTCCCCCATTTTCCTTAATAAACCAGATCATCCTTAACCATTTATTTTGCCTATATCTCTCATCCCTTTAAATTTCGTTTTTTTTGCTTTTATTTTTATTTGCGTCTATATTACTGTGTATTTATAATATGTCTCCTCTTTTTTCTTTTCCCAATTTATGTGCGGTTTTGGTGTTTTTTACTCTTGTCTACTATGTGGAGCCTAATCTATGTGGAGATTCAAGGCCTCCCATCCAGCTGCCAGGTAGCACTGTCCTGGACGCTGGACCAGAGACCTGTGAATCCATCCGCTCATCTCTAGTACCAGCTGCCTGGATACAGCAGACAGTTCTGGATTTGAGTCTACGCCCTGCAGTCTTAGGCTGTGGTTTCACCGTCAGGAAACAGCGCTTTGGGCGGAGCGGAAAGTCCGCTCCGCCCAAAGCCCCGCCCCCTTGTGAACGCACGGTGAATCCGGATGTGCTCATGGAACACATCCGGAATCACCGCAGCGCTACATAGCCTGTGTTATTTCCCTTGTGGTGACGGAGCGTCGCCACAAGGGAATAGGACATGCTGCGATCTAAAAAGACGCGCCGCATGTCCATTAACGCAGGTCTACCGCCTGCGTGTTTTTACGCATAGTGGAGACAGGATTTCTTGAAATCCCCTCCACTATGCTGTAACATCTAGACGCTGCGTGTTTGACGCTGCGCCAGCGCACAGCGTCAAACACGCAGCAATTACTGACCGAATACTGATGGTGGAAACACATCCTTAGGCGTCTGCTGAACTTCCCTCACTACCAGCGACCCTCTGACAACTCCTCCTGCCAGTGTAGAATGGGGCGCGGCCCAAACTTGCAGCTACGCGCGTTGCCATAATCTGTCCCTCTTCCTGTTCTTCAAAAGTTGGGAGGTATGATTAAGCAATACAATATTAATAGAAAATAATTAATATTGAGCAGTGTTAATTTCAGCCTATTGGTTCGGTGCTCCACAGCAGTCACGGCCTCTCATGTGGCCCCTTGAGAAAATTAATAGCCCACCCCTGTCTATTCAGTCTCAGAGAAATATGCATGCAAAATAATAAACACAAAGTGGATATTAAAACCCAGAGCATGTATAGTATTGCCAGGATTTCATGATGAACCGCTGTGAATTAGCTCATTGAATTACACTGGGGTTAATCCATGCACCGATAAGCTGGACATGTTTCAGTTTTGGATTTCTGCCACAGAGCTTCTAGGGCTATGTTTCCATGGTCAGGACTGGCTCAGTATTTGCTCAGGATTTGACGCAGGTAAAATCTGCACCAAATCTGCATCAGAGGTCACTGGCAGGTCACCTGCGTTTTTTACATGCATTTTTTTCATGCGGATTTGTATGCGTTTTTGTAAGCTAAATATATATTATTTAACAAAACAAAAAGATTTGTGATGTCATTTCTGGTCCAACCTCCTTTAACATTTGTCCAACCCACACTCCATTACACACACAGACAGAAAGACAGATAGATACATAGATCTATCTATAGCTCTATCTATCTAGAGATCCATCTATCGATAAATATATCTGTCTATCGATAGATAGATAGATATATCTATAGAAAAAAAAAACAAAAAAACACACAAATACTTCCTGTCCGACGTAGTCCTTAATAACGAGTGTCCCACGACGAGTCCAGCTCTGCCACATCTAGATGCATGACACCCAGAGATAGCAGAGCTTGTAGATGACCACCTGAGATCTCCGGCGGTCACCTACACTGTAGTTCTCACTGTCAGCTGACTGGCAGTTCTCGCAGTAACACGGCAGTTCTCGTGGTAAGCCAAGTTATCGCGAGAACTGCAGTGGACGGGGACTTCCGGCGGTGGGAGGAGGTAAGATCTTATTAAAATTAGTAGACATGTGCAGTAAGCGGAGTTTACGCAGTTATTACGCATGTGACTAATCATTAGATGCGGCTTTACCGCATCTAATGATAGTATATGGTAAATTTAAGGTGCGGCGACAGAGCGTCGCCACATTGTAAATAGACATGCAGCGTTCTGGAAAGACGTGCTGCATGTCCGTTTAAGGGGGTCTGCCGCCTGCGTGTTTTAACACTTAGTGGAGATGGGATTTCATGAAATCCCCTCCACTATACTGCAACATCTGGACGCTGCGTGGTTGACGCTGTGGCTGTACGCAGCGTCAAACACATAGCGCTTCCTAACCGTAGAAACATACCCTTAAAAGCCCATGCTGGATTTGTCATGTGAATCAGGAGCAGCACATAATACTATATAGTTTTGTATATTTATCATTTACAATTCTCTTGCTTCCCATTTACACTATAATTGCAGCACCTTGTCATTATAGAGTATTGTTAGAAAAAATGGCAAATAAATGCTAGCCTATTACTACACGACCTGATCTGCACAGATGCTTTTCACTGCAAATCTGTCTGTGATGATAATGAGTTTACTATTGAAAACTGACACCAATATACACATATAAAACCACATTAAACTATTAAAATAGGTGATGGACACAGCTCATCTCATTTCCCTCCATGCACAACAGTCTCTGCACAGATCAAAGATCATACATAGAACACTATCTTACATAAAAGTTAATGAGCAAGAATGAAAATAAAAAAAGGTCTAGGATCTGAATTTAAAAACAAACTATTAAAAAAAAGAATATGTATCAATACCTAGTGATACATTACTTTTAAAGGGGTATTCTCACGTTATTAACTTTTTTTAGTTAGCACAGCTATGGGAAGTAAAATGGCTCCACAGTATGCAAATCTTTTCATGGCCAAGCTTGAAAGCGACTTTTTGTCCTCATGTCCCATAAGGCCTCGGGCCTACTACCGCTACATTGATGATTTTAATCATCTGGATGAAGTCTGAGCCACAGCTAAAGACGTTCCACGAACAGTTTAACCAATTTCACCCCACCATCAATTTAACACTTAACTACTCCAGCACTGAAATTAACTTTTTGGACACCATCATTAAGGTAAAGAACAATGAAATAGAGACATCCCTGTATCAGAAGCCAATCGACCGTCCAACATACCTTAAATGGGACAGTTTCCATCCAAAACACATAAAAAACTCTATTATCTACAGCCAAGCCATCAGGTACAACCGTATATGTTCCAACCCCATGGACAGAGATGAACACCTTGGTCGCCTTAGAAAGACCTTTTTGAATAAGGGCTACCATCCAAGAACAATTGAAAACCAAATTACAAGAGCCACCAGAATATCAAGGAATCACCTGCTACATTACAATGCTAAAGAAGAAAATAACCGGGTGCAAGCAGTATTATTCGTCAATTGTTTCAAAGTTTTACAGCTTCATCAGGTACAGTCAGGGCCAGAAATATTTGGACAGTGACACAATTTTCGCGAGTTGGGCTCTGCATGCCACCACATTGGATTTGAAATGAAACCTCTACAACAGAATTCAAGTGCAGATTGTAACGTTTAATTTGAAGGGTTGAACAAAAATATGTGTTAGAAAATGTAGGAATTGTACACATTTCTTTACAAACACTCCACATTTTAGGAGGTCAAAAGTAATTGGACAAATAAACATAACCCAAACAAAATATTTTTATTTTCAAAATTTTGTGGCGAATCCTTTGGAGGCAATCACTGCCTTAAGTCTGGAACCCATGGACATCACCAAACGCTGGGTTTCCTCCTTCTTAATGCTTTGCCAGGCCTTTGCAGCCGCAGCCTTCAGGTCTTGCTTGTTTGTGGGTCTTTCCCTCTTAAGTCTGGATTTGAGCAAGTGAAATGCATGCTCAATTGGGTTAAGATCTGGTGATTGACTTGGCCATTGAAGAATGTTCCACTTTTTTGCACTCATGAACTCCTGTGTAGCTTTGGCTGTATGCTTGGGGTCATTATCCATCTGTACTATGAAGCGCCGTCCAATCAAGTTTGCAGCATTTGGCTGAATCTGGGCTGAAAGTATATCCCGGTACACTTCAGAATTCATCCGGCTACTCTTGTCTGCTGTTATGTCATCAATAAACACAAGTGACCCAGTGCCATTGAAAGCCATGCATGGCCATGCCATCACGTTGCCTCCACCATGTTTTACAGAGGATGTGGTGTGCCTTGGATCATGTGCCGTTCCCTTTCTTCTCCAAACTTTTGGCTTCCCATCATTCTGGTACAGGTTGATCTTTGTCTCATCTGTCCATAGAATACTTTTCCAGAACTGAGCTGGCTTCTGGAGGTGTTTTTCAGCAAATTTAACTCTGGCCTGTCTATTTTTGGAATTGATGAATGGTTTGCATCTAGATGTGAACCCTTTGTATTTACTTTCATGGAGTCTTCTCTTTACTGTTGACTTAGAGACAGATACACCTACTTCACTGAGAGTGTTCTGGACTTCAGTTGATGTTGTGAACGGGTTCTTCTTCACCAAAGAAAGTATGCGGCGATCATCCACCACTGTTGTCTTCCGTGGGCTCCCAGGTCTTTTTGGATTGATGAGTTCACCAGTGCTTTCTTTCTTTCTCAGGATGTACCAAATTGTAGATTTTGCCACTTCTAATGTTGTAGCAATTTCTTGGATGGGTTTTTTTCTGTTCTTGCAGCTTAAGGATGGCTTGTTTCACCTGCATGGAGAGCTCCTGTGACCACATGTTTCCTTCACAGCAAAACCTTCCAAATGCAAACACCACACCTCAAATCAACTCCGGCCCTTTCATCTGCTTAATTGAGAATGACATAACAAAGGGATTGCCCAAACCTGTCCATGAAATAGCCTTGGAGTCATTTGTCCAATTACTTTTGGTCCCTTTAAAAACAGGGTGGCACATGTTAAGGAGCTGAAACTCCTAAACCCTTCATCCAATTTTAATGTGGATACCCTCAAATGAAAGCTGAAAGTCTGAACTTCAACTGCATCTGATTTGTTTTGTTTCAAATTCATTGTGGTAATGTCTAGAACCAAAATTAGATAAATGTTGTCTCTGTCCAAATATTTATGGACCTAACTGTATATCGTGGTTTGTCCTGATGAAGAAGTTGTGAAGCTTTGACGAATAAACCGCTTACATTTGGATTCTACATCTCTTCGTTCTTCTCCAACGGCAGCACAGATTAACCCGTTTGTTTCCAGTTTTTATCTTCAGAATTTCCTTGTGAGTCTGCAGCAGACTTAAAGGGAATCTGTCACCCCAATTTTGCCATAACAAGTTAAGATATGGCTGAATAGAGCGTCCCATAACAAAGCTAACAGTAGGTATCATATATCCTGATACCCCCTTTTCATATCAAAATACCTTAGCAAAGTTCGGTTTTTGCGCTGTCAATCAGGGCGGTCAGGTCAGGAGGGCGGCGTTTTCCATGTCCCCCAGCTCCTCGGTATCACTTGCATATCGCCGTCTGTGAATCCCACAGACGGCGTTCGTCTTCCCGCAATTGCGCATTTCAAATTCGGCCCAGCGCATGCGCAGTGTGTTTTGCCCAACAGTGGGCAAAGCATAAAATCATTACAGCGCATGCGCTACTCTTTCCTTGCCCCGGAAATGACTACTTGCCTTGGACGACTTCCGGGGCAAGGAAAGAGTAGCGCATGCGCTGTAATGATTTTATGCTTTGCCCACTGTTGGCAAAGCACACTGCGCATGCGCTGGGCCGAATTTGAAATGCGCAATTGCGGGAAGCCGAACACCGTCTGTGGGATTCACAGACGGCGATACGCAAGTGATGCCGAGGAGCGGGGGGAGGGAGGACATGAAAAACGCCGCCCTCCTGACCTGACCGCCCTGATTGACAGCGCAAAAACCAAACTTTACTAAGGTATTTTGATATGAAAACGGGGGTATCAGGGTATATGATACCTACCGATAGCTTTGTTGTGGGACGCACTATTCAGCCATATCTTTACTTGATATGGCAAAATTGGGGTGACAGATTCCCTTTAAACTATCAGAGGCTGTGGGTATACATCTAAATCAGGTGAGCAACACTGTACCTGTTCTCTGAACAATTATAACCCAGATGACACCCTATTTTATGCTTTTTATCCTTTCCAGTCTTGTTTGAGTTCATTATACTCCCCAGGACTGCCTCTCTAAGAGAAGTGTCCGCCTCGCCAAAAACTAGGTAGTAATGAGACTGCAGAGTGGTGAGCTGCTCACCTTAACAATAACCTTCAAATATATATTATGAAAGGACTGGACAAGGGCTTAATTGTAAACAAGAAAGAGATTTGAAGGAGTATTCTCAATGTGACAGTCGCAAGTAATAACTTAATATATACTGTAAAAGACCTAGAAAAATTACATAATGCAACTGTGCACTCTTACCAATGAAACCTTCTAAATAAATCGGACAGAGCATGTAAGGATGAAGTGAACACATGAAGCTTCAATGACATCCACACTTTAGTAGCTATGACAACAGGCTGAGCCAATCACACGGATCAAGTATATGTCACAACTTGAATCCTCTGGCTGAAAAAGAATAGGACTGAACTAGTACAAATAAATAGTGGAAGAGGATTCCTGGGTGATCAGTCTGCAGGGCTTCCCGCACGGAAAAGAGGCGCTTATATTATCTATAATTCTTTAAAAATAAAAGATAACATCAGTATAATGAGCAATGACCGGATTTCTAAAGATAAAAGCACAGTAATAGAAATGATAGACTATCATATAGATGTAGACAAGAATACAATGCAGACTTGCCATCAACATGACACCTGAATGATTAGGAGCAGACGTTTCCAAATGAATGAAAGCTCACGACAGTATGTGTCTTCATCGGGGGCAGTAACGACTAAGGTTATATGATGTCTGTACATATCTAGGAAAGACTAGGAAATCACAAGGACTGCTCTGGAAGCTCCGTGCGTCAGCTGTCCCTATGGGCAATGAGAAGCAGGACGTAACAAACCATATTAGGCAGCTCATCCGGAAGCCGCTGTGATCACAATGCTCACGTCTCATTGGAGAGGTTCCGCACATACAGACACGTCTTAACAGTCACAATACTTGCACTGCTGACATTCTTCAGAGCATGTACTATGGCAATCAAAAGCAAAAAATGTGCATTGCAAGCAATGACCGTGTCTGGCACTAGTTGATGATTTTTCGGTTATGAGCAGGATCTATATATTTAGCTTTATTTAATTCGTATTTATTTTCCAACTAATAAGCATAATATAGACAACTACATTTATGACCCATGTCAGAAGGAGAAAGGATCCCAACGTAACCTGTGACCTACAGTACCTGTAGGGTTTGATATGTCAAATGGATGTCAAGTCCTTTCCGCAATAGATTAAATAGGTTAACCGAAGATATCATATTTAAAAGCTAAAGCTGCATTAAAACTGCAAGATAATCACAATTATCTTGCAGTGTAAACAGATGGCAGTGTATCTGTTGGCAAGATCGAGATCGTCCCGTGTAAACAGGGTTCGCACTGCTGAGATCTGTGGCAGCCTACATGCTCTTACTGATGTAGTACAGATCAGTGAGCTTCATTTACGTTAGTTGGTATGCCGATTAGTGGTCGTATCGTGCCGTCCGTCCCTAAAATATAAATAGAATAGAAAAAAATATAATAAAATATGTACAGTACTGCTCATCGTTATTAGCACCCATGAAGTACATAATGTGGAATATCTTCTGAAAAAATGAATCAAGTGAAAGTTTTTTGTATAGAGCACTAGTGTTAAATACAAAAAACGATGGGAAGTGAAAACAGAAAAACCCAAAGCTTGCTGTGACACGGGTATTGGCACCCATTACATTAAATTAGTATGGAATCACATTTTGACTCCCTGTGGTAAATCAAAAATGAGAATCACCTGTGATTAATTGTCTGCAAACATGTGACATGAATTAACCAATGAATGATGATTTCAGTGTTTTAAAAAGCCACATAGTAGGCCCTGTTCCTTTGTCACAATGGTAAAGACAAAAGAGTTGTATGTGCACATTAGAACTGCTATTATTAGCAAACAGAAGACTTCCAAAGGGTACAAGGTCATCTCCAAAGACTTTGGTATCCCAGTTTCAACAGCGCGCAATGTTATGCTACGTTTGCCAAGCATGGAACCATCAAGAACTTCCTAGAACGTCGGGGGTAAAGGAAAATTGACGAGAGGTCTTCAAAGGTTTGTGCAAAAGGTTGAAAAACACATCCAAAGACCTGAAGACCAACCTGGAACAGACTGGGATCATGGTTTCAACAAGAACTATATGCCGCACACTAAACCAAGCAGAGCTTTATTGGCGAAGGCCAAGGAAAAAAACATTGCTGAAGAAAAGACATAAAAACGAATGACTGATCTTTGCCAAAGAGTACCTTGACAAACCACAATCCTTCTGGGAAAATGTTCTGTGGACAGATGAAACAAAAATAGATCTTTTTGGCAATGCAAAGTAATAGTTTGTTAACAGATGGCACAATGAAGCTTATAAGGAAGAAAACACCTTAACCAACATTTAAGCATGGTGGAGGATCCATAATGCTGTGGTGTTGCTTTGCTGCGTCTGGTGCTGGAGGCTTTGACCGTATCACAGGAATCATGAAATCAGAGAATTATCAAGACATTTTAGAGCAAAATGTCCTAACCCGTGTAAGAAAACTTGGTTTGAATCGAAGATCATAGGTCCTCCAGCAAGACAATGAACCAAAGCACACAGGAATGGTTGAAAAAGAAACAATGGACCGTTTTAAAATGGTCATTAATGAGTCCTGACCTCAATTCCATTGATAATCTTTGGGGTGAGCTGAAAACTACCATTGGAAAAAGAACTCTGGAAACATTCTAGAGCTTGAACAAACTGCAAAGAAAGAGTGGGAGAAAATACCAGCTGAGCAGTGCAAGAAGCTTACAGATGGTTACAAGAATAAGTTTGGAGGCTGTCATCAATGCCAAAAGGTTTGCAACCAAGTATTAATTAGTGGTGCCTTTATTGCTGCACATGCTGTTTATTCTGTTTCTTCTTTGAAATTGCAACATTTAAGTTGAAAAACAAATGTTTTATTGTTGTATTACTTTGGACCACTAATTAAAAAATCCTGAGGATATAACTTTGGTACATTTACATTCATTTCTGAAGATACTGTACAGTCTATGAAATAAAATAAGGGGTGCCAATAATGGTGAGCAGCACTGTAACTCAACTACAGTGGTGCACAAAAGTTTACATACCCCGGCAGAATTTTTGCTTTCTTGGCCTTTCTTCAGAGAATAGTAATGATAACACCCTGATCAAAAGTACACATACCCTGGTGATTTTGGCCTGATAACATGCACAGAAGTTGACACAAATGGGTTTGAATGGCTACTAAAGGTAACATCCTCATCTGTGACCTGTTTGCTTGTAATCAGTGTGTGTGCATAAAAGCTGAGTGAGTTTCTGGGATCCAGACAGACTCTTGCATCTTTCATCCAGCCACTGATGTTTCTGGATTGTGAGTCATGGGGAAAGCAAAATAATTGCCAACGGATCTACGGGAAAAGGTAGTTCAACTGTATAAAACAGGAAAGGGATACAAAAAAATATCCAAGAAATTGATAATGCCAGTCAGCAGCGTTCAAACTGTGATTAACAAATGCAAAATCAGGGGCTCTGTAAAAACAAAACCACGGTCAGGTAGACCAACAAAAACAAACGCAAAATAGCACAGAGACAAGCCTCAAAAGTTCTGGAATAAGGTAATTTGGAGTGATGAGACCAAAACTTTTTAGCCACAACGATAAAAGTAACATTTGAAGAGAGGTCAACAAGGCCTATGATGAAAGGAACACTATTCCTATTGTAAAGCACTGAGGTGGTTCACTGATGTTTTTGGGATGTGTGAGCTACAAAGGCACAGGAAACTTGGTCAAAGTTGAATGCAGCACGTTATCAGCAAATAGTGGAGGCAAATTTGCAATCATTGGCCCGGAAGCTGCGCATGGGACGTACTTGCACATTCCAACATGACAACGATCCAAAACAAAAGGCCAAGTCGACCTGTCATTGGCTACAGCAGAACAAAGTGAAGGTTCTGGAGTGGCCATCTCAGTCTCCTGACCTTAATATCATTGAGCCACTCTGGGGAGATCTCAAGCGCACAGTTCATGCTAGACAGCCGAAGAATTTACAGGAACTGGAGGCTTTTTGCCAAGAAGAGTGGGCAGCTTTACCATCTGAGAAAATAATGAACCTCATCCACAACTACCACAAAAGACTTCAAGCTGTCATTGATGTTAGAGGGGGCAATACACGGTATTAAGAAATCGGGTATGTAAACTTTTGATCAGGGTCATTTGGATGTTTTGGATTGTCATTATGATTTAAAAAGAGAAAAAAACAGTAGTTTGACAGTAAATGGCTTCACCCAACCACTAACCATGAGTGGAGAAAAAGTTTTGTTATCATTCATATTCTCTGAAGAAAGGCCAAGAAAGCAAAAATTCTGCCAAGGTATGTAACTTTTAGAGCACAACTGTATATCAACTTTCCCTCAAAAATTACATTCTAATTTTTGGAAAGCACTGCAATTTGCCACATCCTAAGGGTTTGTGCAGTCGAACATTATTTTCTGGCCAAGTGCAATCCGACCAAACATTGGATTGTACTTGGACCAAAGTTATTCTATGGGGATGTGCACATGTCCAATTTTTTCCCTCGGACAGTCTGTCACAGTATAAAAAAATAAATAAATAAATTTGCAGTATGCACGATTTATATCCAAACTCACAGAATGGCCACATTTTAGCCCCATCTTTTATACATCTGAGAAAATCAGATCACTGTGTGATCACCCTCTGATCAAGAGTGTGATTAGCATAATCTGAACGATTTTCCAAGATGAGAGAAAATCGGCAGCGTTATGGTGCAACATACATGTCAAGATCTGGCTCTGCTTGCCGGGTTGAGCTGTTGTTACGTAACCACAAGTATGTGATTTGCATACTTGCATTTACATGCCAACTTGCTTCCCATCCGCTTCTCTCAATTGAGTATTTGCATACTTGCAGTCACAGTCGCCTTACCTTCTCATCCGCTTTTCTCAATAGAACATTTGCATTCATGCGGTCACGTCAGGACTAGCTTCTGGTCCATCTCTCTCAATGTTCTATTAAGTCAAGCGCATGAAAGGCTAGTCTGCAAGTTATTGCAAGTATGCAAATCGAATAGTTGTGGTCAACTGCTAAATCCGAAGCAGTGTCAAATTCTAACAGCGTATATACAGTATTAGGCTATGTGCACACGTTGCAGAAATGCTCCGTAATTTCCGGAGCATTTGCGCAACTCCCCGTAATTTGTATGCGTTTTCCCGCAAAACACAAGCGGTTTTAGCTTGCAGAATGCTCGGACTTTTCCAAGCGATTTGAAGCATTGCTTGGATAAGTTATTTACAGGTTGGTCACACTTGTCTCCTCTCCTCCAGACCCCAGATACTAACCGCACATGAAGCGCTCACTTTCCGCAAGATGGGCATAGCCACATGCGTAAAGTGAGCGTTTCAATGCGATCCTATGGCGGCGTAATCGCCGCGATTACGCAAAAATAATAAACATGCTGTGTATTTTACCGTGATGGAATTACGCTCTGGAAAAATACGCAGCATGGGCACAGCAATTGCGGAATCTCATAGGAATGAATGGGATGCGTTTTGTTAGCGATTTTATAAGCGTTTACGCCGCGTAAAACAGCTGCAAAAACGCTTAAAAGACGCAACGTGAACACATAGCCTTACACACAGTTAAGATTCGGCATGCTGAAGTGCTTGCTGAAAATCTGTAGAGAATCTATGTAGAGGAGAGGGAGGAGCTAGAGGCAAAGCTCCTCCTTCCTTCTTCCCCTCCCCTCCTTTTATCTTATCAATAGCAACTGTCATCTCCTATCTCAGTAATGGGAAAAACTGTCTTTACGGAATACAGATTTTACCCAAGAATTCAGAATTTTGAGAATGAATGATCAGTCCTGGCAGAGTAAAGCCCCCGTCTCACATAGCGATACACCAGCGATCCCGACAACGATCAGGATCGCTGGTGTGTCGCTACATGATCGCTGCTGAGCTGCCAAACAGGCAACTCAGGCAGCGATCAGCACAGCGACACTGCAGGTAACGTCGCTTAGTTACCCGCAGTGTACGTTGGATACCAGCGCCCTGATGCAGGGAGCTGGTTACCAAGGTACACATCGGGTTTCCAGGCACAGCCCCGCGCCTGGAAACCCGCTGTAGTACCTTGGTTAACAGCGGATCGCTGGTCTCCCACCTGTCACACGCAGCGATGCGTGCTGGCCAGCGGAGACCAGCGATCAAAAAAATGTCCAGGACATTCAGCGACGATCAGCGATACCCAGCAGGGGGGCTGATCGTCGCTGAATGTCACACACAGCGATATCGCAGGGGAGATTGCTGTTGCGTCACAAAACTAGTGACTCAGCAGTGATCTCGCTAGCGAGATCGCTGTGTGAGACGGGGGCTTTAGAAACCGACTTCTCTGATAAGATATATTAAAAGTTGCTTATATTATTGATTCATTAAATAAAAATTAAAACGACGGTTATTCTTTAAACCCTTCACAACATCTGCCATATATGTACACTACTGCGGGAGATGTGTTCCACAAATCGCCGTGCATGTAGAGTGTGATGTTCGCGCGGGCTCACTCCGAGCACTGGCGAGATCAAAAGCGAGTGTCAGCGCTATATGAGAGCTGATACCCTGTGACAACGCTCACGATCGGTGCGGACGATAGTGACTGCGACATGTATTAGCATAGCAGGGAAAGTACACTCTGTTTGATCGGCACAACGCGATTGCAATGGATGGTCTGCATGGTGACCCCGGGCTAAGAGATGGCCACAGATGCACTGAGCTAATGCCCTGCTATGCAAGAGCATTGCAGAGTATTAGATCAGCAACCAGGGCAGGGAAAGTTGAATAAAAAAAAAAAAAAGTTTTAAAACAACTGTAAAATTATCTAAAAAATAAATAAATCATAAAATAAACAAAAAACAGGAAAAAATATGAATCCAATAAATACATATTTATGCAAAAACACAAATAAACATACAAAGTACACATATTTGGTCTCACGTGCCCTGAATGACCTGACCTTTTAAACTCTCCCACTAGTTATCCCCTTCAGTGAACACTGCAAAAAAAAAAAAAAAAAGACGTTGAAAAAAAACTTTTTTCAAAATACCGCTGAACAAAAAGTGCAATAAAATGTGATCAGTCGAATAGCCCCCTGAAGAAGCCAACGCGAAACGCGCGTTGGGGCTACGTGTCCGTGGAATCCTAGCGAGGCACTGTGGGTGAGAGTGGATGCTATTTTTCTATGTTATGATATTTGTCTTGCGATACTAGTCTTTACTTGGGATAGCCTGGTGACTTCACCGTTTGATATATAGGATTGTGAGTCTTTTTGACTGTTTGAGGGCTTATCCATTTGAGTCTGTGGAAGCACGGTTTTTCATATACATTTATGCATATGAATTTGAGACTATATAAGTATTAGCAGAGCTATTCATTATATAACTGTTAGCACTACCCCCAACCTCGTATTACAGAGGTTAATTTATCTAGGACCTGGATATCACATTTGGTTGTTTGTCTCTTTCCTTATCTATGCCTTATAGGTGATTTTGTGTCATATTTTCTGTATGTACTTTTTGATACTAATAAATATTGTAATTTTTATTATAGTCTAGCCTGATGAAGAGACCTGAGTAGTCTCGAAAGCTTGCAATTTGTTACCACCTTTTCAGTTAGCCATTAAAAGGTATCAACCACTGAGGACTCTCAATTCTAAATATTTTTCTAGGATAGAGATGAGGGAGACCATGCCTATCAGGATAGGGATCAGGGCGCCATGCCTAACAAGCTAGGGATGAGGAGGCCACACATACCAGGATGGGAATGAGGGGGCCGTGCATACCAGAATGGGGATGAGGTGGCCGTGCATACCAGAATGGGGATGAGGGGGCCATGCATACCAGAATAGGGATGAGGACTAAGACTAAGGGACCTTTTTAAATGTTTAGGAAACCTTTGCAGGTGTTTTTTTTGTTTAATTATTCTAATTTACTGAGATAATGACTTTTGGGTTTTCATTGGCTGTAAGCCATAATCATCAACATTACCAGAAATAAACACTTGAAATAGATCACTCTGCTTGTAATGATTATGTAATATATGAGTTTCACTTAATGTATTGAAGAACTGAAATAAATTAACTTTTTGGTGATATACTCATTTTGTGAGAAGCATCTGTAAGTACATGCACTTTCATGCTGTTTAGATCCATATCTTGATTATAGAAATATGCTTTGTAGTTTATGAGAAATTTAGGCAGTACTTAAAGGGGTTGTCCACTACTAGGACAACCACTTTTTATGTAAATGTTCGGCCCGATAATATAAAAAAGCCTATATTCGCCTCCCGTGCCGAAGCTGTTCCAGCAAGCGCAATCCTGGGGCTCTCGTGCGGTTCTTATGACACGTAAGCCCGGTATCCAATCAGCGCTGGCGTCATTGTCCCTGCCTTTGTACAAATTGTACAAGAAGAGGAAGTCAGATCAGCTGCCGCCCGGACCTCCTCTTCATGTTCAATTCGTATGAATGCGGGGACAGTCACGCCAGCGCTGATTGGGCTCCGGGTTCACGTCATTAGAACCGCATGAGAGCCCTGGGACTGCGACTACTGATACTGGGGAACAACGCCGGCATGGGAGGGGAGTATAGGCTTTATTATTTTATTAGGGCCAAACATTTAGATCAAGAAGGGGTTTACCTAGTAGTGGACAATCCCTTTAAGGATGGGACACTGCATTTGCAGCTCTCCTTCCGTTCCTAACACCTGTGTATGACGGACAGGTCACTCTCGTTTCATTGACCTGCCTTCGCAACTTCTTCATCACTGCTCATTCCTACGCCAGTCACTTTTCTTTGATAAGGACTCAAGGTAAGGAGTTAATCAGCATGAAAGCGCCTATACATACACGCCTGAAGTTTGAGGTCAAACATCCTCCCTTTAACAGAAATAATGGCCTAGCAGGACATCTGGCCCGGGATTGTACGGTCCGCAGCCCAGCAGAGTAGCAGGACACAGGATTTTCTCCATATAATGATTTGGCAGGGTGCTCCTGTATATACACAGAGAGAACAATGCCGATGTTATCAGAACTGGTGAGCAGGGAGAGCCTCCGGTACAGGAAGTGGGAGCTTAGGAGCGCACAATAACAATGCTGGACGTGGACTGAGCGGGGCAGGGTTAAGCATTTTAGCTGTCACCATTATGAGGTCACTGGCTGGCACAGTAATGAAGGAAATGTAGCTGGCTGGGTTCATATTCTGCCAGGGCTAAAGTTTACAAGAAAAGGCTTGCTTACGTGACTAGATTTGTAATCTGTTTTGTCACTCTATATTTTGACAAAAACCTTATAGAAAACAGGCAAGAAAATCCATGGGGCACTCATACTGCAAACACGGCAATGTAAATGTATGAACATGTGCGGACCACAGTAAACGTCCCAGAAATATGGCAGGCTGGCAAGCACTGATCTGAACCATATGACCAATCGGTGTATTTCATTTTTCAAGTGCAGGCTCAACCTCTGCTCCATTCATTGTCTGTGGACTGGTGCAGAAAGCGGAGCACTGTACTTTGCCATTTCCAGCAGTCGGACAGATGGAGTGGAGCGGAGACTGGGCATTCGCACTTCTGCATCATTCAAGACAAGGCTGCAGAGGCCTTATTCTGCGGCTCCAAAACCCAATCTCAGGATCACTAGAGGTCCCAGAGGTTGGACGCCAAGCTAACAGAGCGTTAGTCAACATACCATGGATAGGTAATAAAGGGTTATTCAAAAAAATTCAAATTAGGTCCCAACCACCAGCCAGCTGACCTGGAAGAAAAGTAGTGGCTTCACCAGTAACCGTAACGTCATCACACCAGAAGTCTAGGCTTTGCCTGGACCGGTGAATGACACAGAAGGCTTCCAAAACTTTTATTAAGCCTCGATGAAGGGTTGAGATCACAGGATACCTGCCTGCTGAAGAAACACCCAACAGCTATTGAAGAGTAGTGCACGTTGTGCGGGAATTGATAAAAAGGTTATTCTAAAATGTATTCATTATTCCTGTAGCTAAATAAGGAAACGTCCTAAAATGTCTCTCTGGCTCCTATATATAGGCATCTACCGTATAGCGGTTGTCAAAGCTGATGATAGGTTCCCTGTAAGTAGTGTGACAAACACAGATCTTTAGGTACAACGGGTGCACCACAACATCCTTTAAAACACTCCTTTGGTTTCCTGTTTTTGCAACCTTGAGCTTATAGCACAACAATAATTTATTAGTGAGAAAAAAATGAGCTTTATTGCATAAGTATAAAATCCCTCCTGCCCCCACATAGCATTAGCCACTTGAAGACCAGGGCTCTTTGAGCCTTAGCAGGAACCCGTCACCAAGTTTTTGCTTCCATGTCTGACAGTAGCATGATTTAGGGGCACAAACCCTGATTCCAGCAATGTATCACTTACTGAGCTGCTTGCTGAAATTTTGATAAAATCAGTGTTTTATCTGCCTCAGATCTAGCAGTTCCCGGAATGCTGAGCTCTGTATAACCCACCACACCACTGATTGGCAGCTTTATATGTACATTGTGCATGTGTTTATAAAGTGCTCGTGAATATGGAGGACTGCATAGCAGCAGGTTTGCTAGCACTCTAGTGATAATTTCCTGCTGATATTTATATAAAAACTATAGCAAGCAGCTCATTAAATGGAATCTGTCAGCAGATTTTTGCTACCTCATATGACAACAAAGAAGCTGAATCCAACGATGTATCACTTTGTTTACTGGGTGAAGCAGTTCTAACACAAATCAGAGCTTTTAGATGTAGAATGCAGCAGAGCTGAAAAGCTAACACAGCCCGCCTGTGGGAGAGGAGGGGCTGGACTAGTGTAGTCCAGCAAAGCTAATTACAAGGTGATAAAACTTACGCTCCAAGTAAACACCACCACACTGGGTAATAAATGACACATTATTTTGTTATATATTGCTCAGGTAAGTTTTGTAGGATTTATTGTTATTTACATGCACAAGTATGGTCTGTAAATTATAGCATAACAGTCTCATATTCTGATTTTTTTACCCATGCACACCATAGGCTCATGAAGAATATCAGCCATTTGCAGTGAAGCACATGGACAGCACAAGCACATATAATGTACTCATCTGAAAAAGCCCTTAATCAGGCATGTCCAGTTAGGATAACAGGTGTAGAAAAACAGCAGACCTCAAGACCTTCATCTGGCCTCCTTGCTTGCTTAAAACATTGTTATTTTTGTTTTTTGGGTGAAGACGGGGGCAACAGAACCTCTCGCAAACACCTTAGGGTATGTGCATACGATCAGTAAATGCTGTGGGTTGGACGCTGTGTACTTGTGCAGCGTCCAACCCGCAGCATCCAGATGTTACAGCAAAGTGGATGGGATTTCAAGAAATCCCATGTCCACTATGCGTCCACAGACGCCTGCGGCTCACCTATGGAGACAGACAAGTGACGCGTCTTTCCCGACCGCAGCATGTCTATTTATCTTGCGGAGACGCTCAGTCTTGGCAAGATAAATGTCCCTGTACAATGTATCGGATGCGGGGACTCCGCACGGTTCAATGAACACATGCGGAATCACCTGCGTTCAATAGCCGGCAGCACTTTGGATGCAGCGGACATGTGTTGTGTCCAAAGCGCTGCCAATTCCGGAACGTGTGCACATACCTAAAGGATAGAATCCCACAATGAGTTTTTGATGCAGCATTTCTACACATATTAAGTAAAAGATTTTTAATAAAACTTATTATTTTTTTTTTTTTAACACATGCAGCATAAAAAAAACTAACCAAAAATTCAACGTGGGAATGTAACCTTAGGGCTCAGACGTCCATGCCACTCATTCCGAGCACAGACTACTAATGCATTCCCAACCAGAGCGTGACTGCATCATATAAACATCTGAAACGGTCAAGCTCGGGTCGGGAGACCTGCGGCCATATTGTGCGTTGCGGTATGAACTCCGACCAAAATTCACAGACATCTACACATGTGGTCAAAACTCTTGGTACCCCTTGTTTAATGACAGAAAAACCCACAATGGTCACAGAAAGAACTTGAATCTGACAAAAGTAATAATAAATCAAAAATCTATGAAAATGAACAAATGAAAGTCAGACATTGCTTTTCAATCATGCTTCCACAGAATTTAAAAAAAAATAAAACTCATGAAATAGGCCTGGACAGAAATGATGGTACCCCTGAAAATAATGTGACAAAAGGGACATGTTACGGTGGGTACAAAAAGTATTCAGCCATATGGTAAATTCAAAAAAGTTCATTTTTTCTCATTAATGTACACTCTGCACCTCATCTTGACTGAAAAACAAAAAACAAAACAGAAATGTAGAAATTTTTCCATGTGGGGGCCATACACAGTTCTGATTAACATTAAGAATTAACATTAGGAATTGTTTTGCTCAAATTTACTGAAATTGATCTGCCTTTAATATAAAAAAAAATCTTTGATTTTTAGGGTAATTTGGAATTTAGCCCTCAATAGGTTATTGACTGCATAATTCATTGACAACAAAATGACATTTTTTTGAGCAGTGTATAGGAATACAAGTACAATTTTCATTGAAGAAATCAATCTGAACAGCTGAAGAGCACAAACCAGAAGAGTGTTTAGTAAGAACAAAGGAATCGCAGAATGCTCTCATGAAGATATCAATTCGTAATGTGTATTAATAATGTTGATAAATGAACTTGGATACTTAGGAATTGCATCCGAGTTGAGATTTTGACTAATTTCAAAAGATAAAAGGATTCATCAAATTGTTTATGCCAACTGGAATAAAACACTTTGGAAAGTTGCTAAATTTTTGTGCAATGCAAAGTTGAGCAAAAATTTTGCAACTTTTGCAGTTTTCACATCAGTCCCAGCCAGCTCTACCAGTTAAAGCTGCATGTTCAGTTGTGGTTTACCTTATGCCAGAAGTCTTACTCCAGTCACTGACTGGAGTAAGAGTCCTGGGGAGGCGCATGTCGCTTGTAAAATGAGACAGATTCAATAAGTGGTGGGTGCCTCTTAAGGTATGTTTCCAGAGTCAGTAAACGCTGCGGGTTTGACGCTGCGTTCATCAGCAGCGTCACACCTGCAGCAGCCAAATGTTACAGCATAGTGGATGGGATTTCAAGAAATTAATGGAAAGAAAGCCTTCAGCAAGCCCACGGCTGACATGGCAAGCCATCGTATTATGTCACACAGGGGCCATTGAGAGTCGATGCACGCACCTGTGACCACTTCACTTAAATGCCACTCTCAAAGACTGACCGCAGCATCTAAATGGATAAGATCACTGGCTGCTGTTAGTCAACTAGTCGGCCGTGTAAGGCTGCCAGCATCTACCGTGTGGGGAGCAGGATCAGATCCTAAGCCCCCTCCACACCTCTAGACCAGAGTGCAGATATATAGTTCTGCCCATTTGTTTCATTTTTCAAGATACGTTGTCATGTGCGAACATGAGGAATACCAGTATTTCTCACTAGGATTTGTACTCTTTACTTCTACAACGAACCGTTGAGCATGTTTTTGTAACGTAATGACATAGCTGTAACGGTGCTGTAATACTGATTACATTGGTGAAGAAATCGGCTTTGTGGTTCCTCTTTAATCATCAAATGAAGTTTTCTGCTAATTAGATTCGGGTGCACAAGGGCCAGATTGTACCATGGGTCATCTCCTCCCTGCCCGATTCCCCAGCCCCTCCATCTACAAATGACAGGTCACCGCTCATAAGAGCCAGATCATTCACAGACCGGAGGTTGGTGGAAGCCTGAGGAATCAGGCAGGGAGAAGACGACCCAGTTTACCGTCAGGCCTGTGCACCGAAATCTAATTAGCTGAAAACTTCAAATCATGATTGGTGAAGAAATCAGCTTTGTTGTTCTTCTCCAAATGTATCAATTTAATCTGAATGACAGCGCTATTAAAGCCATGGCTTTACTTCACAAAATCGTGCTGACTGTTTCTCTTCAAGCAGTGTTCTCTGTCTCTCACCTCCATAGACTTCTATAGGCAGCAAAGGTAATAAAATCCCTAAATGCGATGACAATCTGTATTGAAGAGATATTTCAAAACTACAATCAGAGCTGTCTGATAAGTTGGGCACGAGGCATTTTTCTCTAATAAGGTACGCTATATTACAAAGTTTCAAATCTTTACTTTTACTTTATAAAAAAAATAAAATATAAAAAAGACAATGAAATGATGGTTATTAGTGATGAGTGAACATGCTCTGAAAAGGTGTTATTCGAGCACGCATGTGTGCTGACCGAGTGTCTTTGGCATGCTCAAAAAATATGCTTGAGTCCCTGTAGCGGCATGTGTTGCGACTGTCTAACAGACATGAGACATGCAGTAGCAGGGACTCGAACATATTTTTCGAGCACGCCGAAGGCACTCTTTCAATACACGTGCGTGCTCGAAAAACACCATATCTGAGCACGTTCGCTCATCACTAATAGTTATTCTTTAAAGAAGTAGCTTGATGTTTTGCTAGAAGATTTCTGCATCCTCACAAACGGGCAGTTGTGGGACCATAAGTATGTGGCCACATTCCGACCAGAAGTGCGCACAGAGTAAGGATTCGGAAGTCTTTTGGCAAAAGACCGGACAACCTCTTTAAGCTTGATGCGAGACTGGATGTGTGCTAAATGAGAATCCCTCACCGTGGCTAAGTTACAAGACCTGAAGATAAATTTCAAACTTGTGTTTTTTTTTCTATTGCATTGTTAAGCAGCTTGGGAACGTTGTGCTCTGTACATACAACAGTGATGTATTATAAAACTGCCTGAAATAAAACTTATTTCATAAATTCTCCTACGAATCGTTTTTGGAATATTTTCCCATGCTCTAAAATTCCATTTTATTATGGAGTCGAGCCACATTCAGATCACAATGTAGGGCCGAATGCTTCGGCATACTGACATGGTAAGAATGCGTCCAGTAATTTTGCAGCAAAGTTGTGAGAACATAATATATTTATAATATATATGTATGACATAATAACAAATCACTTTATGACTCTTCAAAAATGCCAGGAAAATTGCTTGCTCGCTTGTACTTCCAGCAAGACACATTAGTGGTAATGGGTTGGTAAGAAAATGAAAGAGATAGAGGAGTGGCTGTTAGGACTTGGATGTATTCTCCCATATACAAACATACTGTTTGTTTTTTTTTTTCACAAAGATTTGCAATTTAAATATATGGTGTTCATCTCGTATATATCACGTGTATAGTGACGACACTATAGTAAACGGACCCTGACAGTGACTCCAGAGTAGTTACAGCATTTACAGTGCCCGCATAGTAAGGCAACAGGAGCGTCTGATGGCTAAAGTGGCCCCACAAAAGTAATAGTGGCGCTAAAGGTTAAACTGCACCTCCCAATTTAACCGTGGAGATTGTAAGGCAGTCTTATAGTAGTTACTGTGCCCTCACAGTGACCCAACACTATTAATGTGCACCAACAGTGCTGTCACAGTAGGTCCAACCACCCTAGTTTCTTACCCCATTACACCCCTACTCTGCACCCACTGTTGATAGGAAGCTAGAGGTAAGGCCACGTTCACACGTTCAGTATTTGGTCAGTATTAGTAAGCCAAAACCAGAGTGGGTGAAAAATGCATAAGTGGTGACTTGTTTCTATTATATATTTCTCTGATTGTTCCACTCCTGATTTTGTTCTTACAAATACTAATGTAAAAATACTGATAGTATGAACGTGGCCCAGGAAGCGTTTACCTGTAGCTTTCTGCTATATACAATCTCTTGCCCGCTCTTGCCGTCTACACCTAAAGAACATCCCTAGAATCCGCCCATTTCTCACCATGGAAACAACAAAAACCCTCACTGTAGCACTGATCCACTCCCGCCTGGACTACTGCAATGCTCTATTACTTGGCCTCCCCATTACTCGACTATCCCCTCTCCAGTCCATCCTTAATGCAGCAGCCAGGGTCATCCATCCGGCTAATCGGTACTCGGACACGTCCGCTCTTTGCCAGTCCTTACACTGGCTGCCCATTCATTATAGGATCCAATTCAAAGTACTGGTTCTCACCCACAAAGCTCTCCACAGTGCAGCACCCCCCTACATCTCCTCCCTCATTTCTATCTATCGGCCTAACCGACTGCTGCGCTCTGCAAACGACTTTCGACTAACCTCTGCACTAATCCGTACCTCCCACTCCCGACTCCAAGATTTCCACATTGCAGTCACAATCTAGCGAATGCTTCGGCATACATGACATGGTAAGAATAGCTTCGATGTTTTGCAGCAAGCTTAGAAACATATTATTAGATGATATAATTCATAATCAAATCACTTTATGACTTTTAAAAATGCCAGGAAAATTAGCTTCTCGCTTGTCACTTCCAGCAAGACCAATGTGGTAAGGTTGAAGAAATGAATGAATAAGGAGTGCTGTTAGGACTTTGGATTATTCTCCCATTATAGAAATACGTTTGTTTTTTGTTTTCTAAAGATTTGCAATTTAATATTTATGGTGATTCTTTCATATTATACGTGTTTTGAACACTAATAGTAAACGCGCAAACCTAGTGACTCCAGAGTGTTACAGCATATAAAGTGCCCGATGATTTTAACAAAACTACAAATGGATTAATGTTGGCCCCACAAAAGTAAAGTGGCGATTAAAGGTTAAACTGCACCTCCCTATTTTAATCGGGATTTTTAAGGCAATTAATAGGTTTTTGGGCCCATAATTTACCCAACAGTATTAATGCTGCACAACAAGCTGCAAGTGTTCAACTCACTAGTTTGCTTACCATGTAACTCCATCGCACCTCACTGTTGTAGAAGTAGGTAAGGCAGTTCCACGTTTAGTATTAGACTGCTTTATAGCAGTCTCAAAACCAGAGTGCGGGAAAAATGCAGAAGTGTGGACAAATTTTCTATATAAATTCTTGATTGATTCCACTCCTGATTTTGTCTTACAAACTATATGTAAAATACATAACTTTAACGTGCAACCAGAAGTGTTTACTGTAGCTTTCTGTTATACAATCTCTTGCCGTATACACCTAAGAAGAACTCTGAATCTCCCTTTTCTCACATGGAAACGAACGAAAGCAACACGTAGCAACAATGATCCACTCCGCTGGACTACTGCAATGCTCTATACTTGCTGGCTCCCCATTTTACTCGTACTATCCCTGCTCATCCATCCTTAATTGCAGCAGCCAGGTCATCGCCGTAATACGTACTGGACCACGTTCCGATTTTGCAAGACCTTCACTTGCTGCCCATCAATATCTAATAAAGATCCAATCAAAGTACTGGTCCTCACCCACAAAGCTCCACTGAGAATCCCGTAAATCTCTCCCTATTCTATCTATCGGCCTAACAGACATAGACTGTAGTCTTGCAAACGACTTTGGACTAACCTCCACTAATCCGTAACTCCACTACTCAATCCAAGATTTCTCCGCCTGCGCTCAAATTCGGATGCTTTCTCCAAGAAATTAGACTATACTAATTTGATGGTTTCAGCGCTCCTCAAAACACATTTGTTCAAGTGGCCTATCACATTCACTAATCAATTTCCTTCCAGTTCTAAGTTAAGTGGTGTGTGACCCATTCATAATCTCCATCCATCCCTCACTCCTAAATGGCGGAACCAATCATTGTAAATGCATCCATTGAAATATTACACCTTTACTTTGTATCTCCCAATTCAATGAGATTGTAAGCTCACTGAGAAGGTTCATTATTTGCTTAATTTGTATGATACTTGTTTACTTATGACTTGTGTTTAGAATGTTTAAATGTAGCGCTGGAATATAGTTGCCGCCTATATAAAGATTATTATTATTCTGATACATGGTAAAAATATTTTGGTAAGAAACTGTTGTACTCTCGCTTTGTAGAAGGGTGTCTCTGTGGACAGATTTTGCATATTGAGTGAACAGAGCGGGTTGCTGTCAGTGACCAACTGGTTCCATTAATGGATTAGAATGGGTAACCCACGGCTACAGAATGCCTACAGGGATGATGAAAAGATGCCATAGACATTTTTCTGTTGCCATGGCAACTGGGTTTTGGACATTCTTAATAACATATTCAGAGAGGGCAAGAGATACAAGTATCAACAATTGCTTACATTGAAAAAAAAAAATAAAATAAAGGGACATATTCAAGCAATCTATTCAAACCAAGAGAGTACAAAATAAATTAAAAATCTGCACTGCGTTTTGAACAGGTTTCATACGGTCACCTGTCTAATTTGCTAGATTAAAATAAATCTATCAGAAATATAAGGGAATCTGTCAATAGGATCAACCCTCCTCCATCTACATGGTGAAGCAGGTCATAGAAAGTTGTATAAAATGATACCTTGATATTCAGACAACTTATTACTGAGAAATTCAAGTTTTTCTTATATGTAAAGGAGCTGTTTTGATCATTGGATCTAACTCCAGAGCTCACTTAACCCCTTACCACCTTGCAATTTTCAGGCACCCCGTGATCACGTGACGGAGCACTTTAACATGTCGTTAACAGCTGGATCGCGGGTACACTCGCAGCTGTTAGAGGCACATGACAGCTGATCAGATCAGTTTCCGGGGAAGATGCAGAATTAGCGCCGGAGCCCGCATCAAATGCAGGAAGACTACCTTGGACGTACCTATACGTCCACGGTCGTGAAGGAGTTAAATGTAAGGGGGCATTACCAGTGTGAGACATGTAATGATAGACAATTTGTTCTCCCCAACTTACTGTGCAGCTGTGTAGGAATATAAATAACATAGTACAGCAGAGCTAAACAATACAAACACATTTGCAGTTATAGCTCATCTCTCTCTTCTCAGCTGTTTTCCCCAAATCACCCCTCTTTCTTTTCCACTGGCTACCTGTAAGATGGAAGCTGAAGAAGTGTTAGGGCTCATTTGAAAGTCAAGTTTTTCTCAGACAAGCAATATCCATGTTCTTCATGAATAGAACTCGTCGTACCTTGGGCTGTTTACAAGTCCATGTATTTTTTCAGACTGCATAAAATTACTGAAACATTAAATTTTAATTGGAGTCTTAAGTCAAACTCGCCAAGGCAAGACTATGGGTTTGTGGGAAAAAAAAAAAGAAATGGACAGCAGTTTAATACCATCCTTGTGCTGTTCTTTCTACAGACTTTATTTTGTCTTTTTTATGAGAAGCTTGAGAAATATCTGTGTTTTTTGCATCTGAGAAAAACTGATGAAACTCTAACCAAGCTCTAAAAAAACTACCGTAACTTTCTAATCAAACTCTGTGAAACTCAGATTAAAAACAGTGACTGAATGTGGATCGATTTTTGCATACGAGAACAATCACTGATGTCTGATGGGCCCTCAGCTGTAATCAGTCACAAGTCTACAGCAGAGCAAACAGCACAGTGATAGGAGAGCTACAGTTGCATATGGATTTGTATTGAGACAGAGTTCAACTCTGCTGTACTGTGTTTGTTATAATTACACACAGCTCTGCAGCGAGGTCAGGAAAGCAGACTATCAATTATTATATGTCGCCCCCTCAGGGAAATCTATGCACTGCTCAAAGATCTTAAATTGGTTATTCAGGACTTTTATTTAAATTTTCTTACTATGGGCCTTAAAACTAACCGGCAGGTAGTTGCTAACAGAAGCAACAACATGCCTGTTCTACTCAACGCCGACTCAGAGTGGTCACCGACTGCTCAAGCCAGCAATTCAGATGCTTCACATCAACAGAGCAGCTCTTCTTCTTCCAGGTTGCTCTATCAATGAGGCATTACTGCAGACATCATGCTGATTGACAGCAAGATCCCTGCAATTAGGCAGCAGGGAGCTGGCTATCAATCAGCATGACATTGGCATTCACGTCCAATCAACAGTGTACTGTACAGCGGAAGAGAAGCCGCTGCTTTGTTGAGGTGAAATCAGCAGAAGCTGCTAAATTGCCATCAGGGAGCATTCTGTGACTGCTCTGTTCTGGCAGAGATCGTCACCGGGAACAACCTAACTGTTAGTTCTCAGGCCTGTAGTAAAAAGTTTTTTTTAATAGTTCTGGATAACCACTTTAACAGCTCATTCACATATTAAGAAAATTTTATCTCTTAGATAATGCTCTTGACCATTTGCAATCTAGTTTCCGTTCCTTACACTCTACTGAAACTGTCCTTACTAAAGTCTCTAATAATCTACTAACAGCTAAATTTAATGGCCACTACTTCCTGCGGATTCTCCTGGGTCTCTCTGAAGCATTCAACAAGGTGGATCGCCAGCTCCTCCTCACTATGCTCCACAGTACTGGCTACAAAGATAGTGCTCTCTCCTGGCTTTCCTCCTACCTCCCTGACCTTTCCTTCACTGTATCTTTTGCTGGCTCCTCTTCCTCTCCTCCTTACTCCGCAACAACATGCCCGCTGTCTTGGGGTCATATTTCAATCAGATTTTTTATTCACCCCCTACATGCGATAACTCGATCATGTCACCTACACCTATAATAATAATAATAATTTTATTTCTATAGCGCCAACATATTTCGCAGTGCTTTACATTATAGAGGGGACTTGTACAGACAATAGACATTACAGCATAACAATAAACACAGATCAAAGTAGATACCAAGAGGAATGAGGGCCCTGCTCGCAAGCTTACAATCTATGAGGAAAAAGGGAGAACACAAGAGGTGGATGGTAACAATTGCTTTCATTGTTCGGACCAGCTGTAGTGTAAGAATCAGGTGTTCATGTAATTCTGCAAGAACCGGTTAACAGCCAAAGTATGTAACAGTACAGACACAGAGGACTATTAAATGCATAAAGCGTGTGAGATCATAATAAGAGGTACCTGATTATGGTAGAAAATTTTTTTTTGAAAAAACATCTCTAGAATTAGACCTTTTCTTACCTGTTCTAACTCTGCAAAAACTCTTACTGTGGCCCTTATTCATTCTCGTGTAGACTACTGCAACTGTCTACTAAATCGGTCTTCCTCTGACTAAACTCTCCCCTCCTCCAATCCATCCTAAATGCAGCAGCCAGGATCATATTCCTTTCCAACCACTTACCTGATGCCTCTACCCTGTGCCAGTCATCGTCCTGGGTGCCCATCCGCTACAGGGTCCAATATAAACTTACCACTCTGATTCACGGTTCAGCTCCACCCTACATCTCCTCCCTCAACTCCGTCTACCACCCTACCTGTGCCCTCCATTCTGCTAATGACCCAAGATTAACATCCTCAATAATTTGAACCGCCTACTCCTGTCTCCAAGAATTATCTGATGCTGTGCCAAATCTCTGGAATGCACTACCCAGGACAATTCGATTAATTCCTAATAAACACCGTTGTAAGCATGGCCTAGAAACGCATGTCTTTAGACTGACCTATCACCCCACCTCACCTAACTATCCTCATTTTGCCCATACATCTTCTTCAAAATCAGGACCCTCGTAGCATCTGTTTATACACTTAATAACCCTGCACTTGTACAAATACTGGCTGGTGACATGTCATGCAGCGTTATGTGCAAACACCATTTATTATATTGATTGCTGGACCATACAATACAAGCACTTTTTACCATTTACCTTTTGTGTCTCCCCTATTTCCTCATAGACTGTAAGCTTGTGAGCGGGGCCCTCGCTCCTTCTGATATCTGTGAAGTTCTGTGTTATTCTGTAATTCCTTTATTGTCTGTACAAGTCCCCTCTAAAATGTAAAGTGTTGTGGAACATGTTGGCACTATAGAAATAAAAATTGTTATCATGATTTAACTTTCTGTGCCTTTCATGCCAATGTAGATGGATTAGGGGGTTGATTCTCCGGACAGACTCTCTTTAAAGGGGGTACTTCTAATTATTAAGCGTTTGTTCACACATATTTAAGCCATGATTTTGTGAATCCATGGCAAAATCGATTTTACACATGGATTTTGTTGGGTACTTTTGCAACAGATTTCACCTTATGCATTTACAAAGGTGAAATTTGTGGTGAAAAACCTCAAAATGGATTAACATGATGTCGATTTAAAATCCACAACACGTCAATTTCCATGCAGATTTTTCATTTTTTTTCAGCCTACAGTAGGTGGGTGACCGTTGCTAAATTCACTTTTACTTTGCTGCTACTATCAGGATGTAGATTACCCCAAAACGGTAACTTTGTTTTGCTTTTCGGTTGTCCATTCCATCATCTCCAGGTCTTTGCATGCACTTAGCAATATAAACAATGCATCCACCCACACTGGAAATCAAATATTCAGATTTTTAAAACGTAAAACCTGAATGCTTTCTAAACTTCAAAAATAATCAATTAAGCAGCGACGTAATGAATTTCTATTTTAGTATCCGGTATAGACTAGAGGAAAAATAAACGTACATGTATCTGAACGGAGCCATGGCAACCACAATCGAAAACATCCATTGTTTAGATGACCGGTTGCATTCAGAAAGAAAAAAAAAAAAAGAAAAAAAAAAGGGGGGGGGACAACGCAGAATATAAATATTTATGCTCCAAAGTAATATTATTTTAGAACTAGACAACTTTGTATGAAAATAGAATTATTAAATGTTACATTGTACAATTACTCAGTGTACCTTTATCCCAGTTATCATTCAAGTCACCTGCTGTTTTGCTGAAGGTGTCAGATCACATACTATTATATAGTAGTTTCCATGATATAAGAGTATAAGCGCAGAGATGATGATCTAGCAAAGAAAATATGTTTGAAATTCATCGGATGAGCCTGACGAATGTCTCAGGAGGGAAATATTCATTATGCACGTAAGAAAATATGTTTGCGGTGTAAGTGTTAACACTCACAGACTTGTCAAACAGCATCCGTGCTGATGTATATGAGCAACCTACCCATCTCAGCATTTCAATGCAATTTGCAATGGGCGCTCCCTGCATTTCAGGTAGTTCAGCAACTGAGGCAGACAGAGGGTACAGCAAGAGACGCTGATGTGCGGCCAAGACAGTCGACGATCACACAATGAATACCAATCATCACACACTAATAACAATATCCATCTGGGTGCAATACCGACTGTACACTGGCCGGCACTAGCCGTCAGCTCAAAACAAAATCAATGCCAATTCATCCATTGAATGCCAAATAGGTGCCAGTCTACAGCGGAAATTCCCCAGGCCCTGGCTGGACATGTACCTTTCTGAAGAGGACGACTTCTCGGAGTTAACGGACATCAGCAGCTCAATCTTCTCCTTGGTTTCTGGAAAAATCAGAAAATATTTCCCCACCAGACTGTCTGCTGTGTCTTGACTTGCCAAAGGAAGCACAAGGATCCGTGTGATGAGAAGCTGGAGTGTAATCCTGTCTGGAGGACGGAGAAGGCCACTGAACTGATGGCACCCTCGCACCAGGAAAAAAAAAAAAAAAAGGGGAAAAAAAGGGAAAAAAAAAAAACTAACACAAAAAGGCAAATTCACTGGTGCTCTTCAGAAAAAGAAAGCTCCAGAGGCATCAGGCCTGGCTGAACTATACACATGACTGTTTATGAAAGCAGGAAGTACCATTGCTTTCCAGCACAGGGGTGTTCCTAAGCGCAGAATGAAAGCAGCAGCTCTGTGATAATGAATGGCTGGAGATGTGAGCAGAGGAGATGTCATCTCCCCCCCACTGTCATACAAAATGCTCTTAGGAATCAATCCAATCTGATGAGAAAATATATTCCAGAGACAGAATATCCTTGATGGAGGTGAAGCCAAGCCGACTCCTCCGTGGGCTGGTTTATCTAAGGAAGCTTTGTATGGAGGATGTCACCACCATCGTGCATTTGGTGCTTCTTAGATTTCCGGTGGCCACCCCTCCGCAAACACACAATACTCAGAGCCAAGGAGCAGCAACAGCCATCATCAGCACAGTGTACATGCTATATACCAGAGGCTGCGCCTCATATACCAGGGACAGGGGGCGGGGAACAATTGCCAACTGCTTGTCATTTTCATTTTCTTCCCAAAAGTGCTCAAGGTTTCCACAAAGAAAAAGCCACACTTCCATTTTATGTTATTGTGCAGCCTGCAGTAAAGCACAGCCTTCACATTGTGAGAAGTGTTAGCTTCAGGCCAATGACAGTGACTCACTCACAGCAGACAGGCTGAAAAGAAATCCAAAGCCCATACCGTGCCTGAAAACAGATGAAGAGCTAACAATCAGCAATTAAAGTGGGATTTACACGCGGAGAATTTTTTTTATTCCAACGATGCATCCCAAATTCGACGTAACAGAGGTGAAGGTGAAAATAAGAACAGGATTCATCAGATAAGAATATAATAATATGGCCTAATAGAAAATGTAAGATATATTGATATAAGAGGATTGGTGAGAATTCAACCACCTCCGATCACTAGTATAAAGCAGGGCTGTGGAATCGATAAGCCCAAACTTCCGACTCCCCAACTTCCCTGACTCCAACCCCACAGCACTGCCCCCTACTGAGCATGTGCATAAAGTGCAGCATAGGCTCATCTCAACTAAAAGCCCAGATCCTTAGATCAGGAACAGAACAGACATTTATAGGACACTTCATAACTTTCCCAAATTCTTATGAAAACATTTACACCACATTCTGCATTGTAATACTGCACCCAATTTATTATATATTTTAGGAGTCGGAGTAGGTCCACTTTATACCGGCTGCACCAAAATGGACTCAGACTCCACAGCCCTGGTATAAAGGAGTCATGGCGCACCCTACTACTTCGCCTTCCATTTACCATGCAGCATGGCGTGCAATTCTTGGTCTGGGTTTAACAGCCCCTAAGCTGTGCCATCTGATTACACCCCTAAAAGTTGTCGACTTCGACAGTAGATCATTTTTCTAAGCATAAGAATCCCATATTTGTCTTACCAAGTCATTGCTCATATTCTTAAACAGCAGAAACCTGCCCACATCAGAGACATTTGCTGGAGCTTGCGTGTATTGGTTAGGAAAGCAGGAACAGCGCACTGCTGTGATGACTTAGTAGTGAATCATAAACCTGCTACCTACATACACACCTACATGCCTGAGCTTCTTGAAAGGCAACCTACAGAACACTCATGCTAAAAGGGAACAGATTAAATATCTAATTATAAAATGTCTTGTTTATATGCCGAACAATGCTGTAAAGAATGAAAGGGAACATTTAAGGAGGGTACAAAATACTTTTACAGAAAAAGCTTTGCCTCTTCAACAGGTAAATATATCATGGCACATAATATACTGATTATATACAACACTACAAAAAAAAAACACAGAAAAAAGACATGGCGCTCAGAAGTGCAGAACTGCTTTGGAGCAGGAATAAGCATAGATAAAGCTATGTTCACATGATCAGTATTTGGTCAGTATTTTACATCAATATTTATAAGCCAAAACCAGTAGAGGAACAATTAGAGGAAAAGTATAATAGAAACACGTCACCACTTCTGTATTTATCACCCATTCCTGGTTTTGGCTTACAAATACGGAGGTAAAATACTGACCAATACTGAAGGTGTGAACGTGGCCTAAGAGGTAATGTACTCCCCTCGTTTCACGTCCATGTGTTTAGGCATAGATCACTGCTGTGGAACCCTTTATACATGCCTCAAACTGGAATTGCAACACTACTAAGGAAAAGTCAGGAAATTATGGAAATCACGGTACCAAAAGACAGGTTATAATATGCAAATGATGAAAAACATTCAAAATTTTCAAAACAATTAAGATTTATTCTGTAATGAGTAAGAGCCAAGTGTAGAAATGCACGCGCTCACACGAGCGTATAAATCAGACCTGTGCAATCCGATAAAAAAAAAACGATAAAAAAAGAGCGATTGCACAGATCTGCGTATTTCTCAGCTGTATTCGGTATGAAAAAAATAAAAATCGCAGTACAAATAAAAACTGAGAACAACTCCTAAGACCCTGGCCTTAGCATGCCATCAATGAAGGTCATTCATGGTTGTCTGAGGACAGTTCTACCATGATAAATACGCTTAGGCACGGAAATCATCATCAAGATCCACTGCTGGCAGCTACGTTTCCAATTGCCGATCAATGATATCCCAGATGCGCTCGATGGGAGAACGGAGACGCTGCAGGACTAACAACTCAGTGTTGGGGAAAAGTCAGATAGCTGTATAACTCAGGCGAGGATCGCAACACAATGCTCGGACTGGCCATCGGCTCTTCCAACCCAAGTGTGACGACTTCATAGAAATACATGTTGTCACGCTTGGGTCGGGAGAGACAACGGCCACTCCGAGCATTGTGCTACAATCTTCATCAGAGTTTTATGTCTGTCTGATTCTTCCCTTTGTGAACGTGAATATGACTGTTTTCTTTCCATTCGAGAAAAACAGCCCAATTATGCTAATCAGACTTTGATCAGAGTGTGATCAGATTTTTTCAAAGATGGAGAAAAAAAAAAAAAAAAGGTTCTCCACAATCTCCATTATGTCAGTTAGTGAAAGTCATGAATAGGTGAGTGCCATCTGATTCTTGGATGCAAATCATGCATGCTTTGATTTTTTTTCCTTGGATCACTACATCCGGCGAAAAAAGATGGACATGTGCACGGCCCCATAGAATAAAATGGGTACAAGTACTATTCGTTAAAACCTTTACATTGATTAGGTCATCGAACCAATGGTACAGCCATTTAAGTGTTCTAGGAGCCATTTTTCAACACAACGTCAGGAAGAATGTTGCTGGTGCTACTGTGAGCAGCCAATCTAGCCTCGCCTCGAGTACATCTGTGACATCACCAATTGGCAATTGTAAAAGGAGATGCCAGCAGCTGTAAGGTTCTATGTATATATTCCTGAAACTCAGTTTGTTCGTCAGCCATTTTACTTTCTGTCTTGCTGCAGCTATCTTGCCCTCAGTCAAAATGGAGTTTCCAGCTTGCATGTTCCCGCCCTGATTCTCTCCTTTGCTTCTTAAGCAGCCACAGCTGAGCAATCAGTGCTTCAGAATCTAGCCTGCAGTGAACCTGTGACTTGACTCCTGTAAGCCTTGGACCTTGTACTCCAGCTATTCCTACTGAGGAACTCTGAAGCACTTGTGGACTCTGAACCCTGCTCTTTGAAAGACCCACGTTTGCATGGACTTACGGTAACAGAGAAGAAGATCCTGAATCTGTATTGGAGAGTGATTGCTGAGCTTGGATTACTCTGGCCTGCTGTGTCTCCTGTTTCTGTGTCTGCAAACTGTGTGACTATTTCTGCCAACTTGTATGAAGTAATACAGGACTTTTCTATATCAAACCTGTGACTCCTGTGTTTTCATCGCACCCAAGCACAAGACGCTATATGAACTGTACTACAGTCATGGCCAAAAGTTTTGAGAATGACACAAATATTAATTTTTACAAAGTCTACTGCTTCACTTTTTCTAATGGCAATTTGTATATACTCCAGAATGTTATAAAGAGTGATCAGCTTAACAGCAATTACTTGCAAAGTCAATATTTGGCTAGAAAATGAACTTTATCCCCCAAAACACATTTCAACATCATTGCAGCCCTGCCTTAAAAGGACCAGCTAACCTCTTTTCAGTGATCGCTCCATTAACACAGGTGTGGGTGTTGATGAGGACATGGCTGGAGATCAATCTGTCATGATTAAGTAAGAATGACACCACTGGACACTTTAAAAGGAGGCTGGTGCTTGCCATCATTGTTTCTCTTCTTTTAACCATGGTTATCTCTAAAGAAACACGTGCAGTCATCATTGCAATGCACAAAAATGGCCTAACAGGGAAGAGTATCGCAGCTAGAAAGATTGCACCTCAGTCAACAATCTATCGCATCATCAAGAACTTCAAGGAGAGAGGTTCCATTGTTGCCAAAAAGGCTTCAGGGCGCCCAAGAAAGACCAGCAAGCGCCAGGACCATCTCTTAAAAGTGTTTCAGCTGCGGGATCGGGCTAACAGCAGTGCAGAGCTTGCTCAGGAATGGCAGCAGGCGGCAGGTGTGAGTGCATCTGCACGCACTGTGAGGCGGAGACTCTTGGAGCAAGGCCTGGTCTCAAGGAGGGCAGCAAAGAAGCCACTTCTCTCCAGAAAAACATCATGGACAGACTGATATTCTGCAAAAGGTACAGGCAGTGGACTGCTGAGGACTGGGGTAAAGTTATTTTCTCTGATGAATCCCCTTTTCGATTGTATGGGACATTAGGAAAACACCTCATTCGGAGAAGACAAGGTGAGCGCTACCACCAGTCTTGTCTCATGCCAACTGTTAAGCATCCTGAAACCATTCATGTGTGGGGTTGCTTCTCAGCCAAGGGAATCGGCTCTCTCACAGTCTTGCCTAAAAACACAGCCATGAATAAAGAATGGTACCAGAATGTCCTCCAAGAGCAAGTTCTCCCAACCCTCCAAGAGCAGTTTGGCGATCAACAATGCCTTTTCCAGCATGATGGAGCACCTTGCCATAAAGCAAAGGTGATAACTAAATGGCTCAGGGAACAAAACATAGAGATTTTGGGTCCATGGCCTGGAAACTCCCCAGATCTTAATCCCATTGAGAACTTGTGGTCAATCATCAAGAGACGGGTGGACAAACAAAAACCTAAAAATTCTGACAAAATGAAAGCATTGATTGTGCAAGAATGGACTGCTATTAGTCAGGATTTGGTCCAGAAGTTGATTGAGAGCATGCCAGGGAGAATTGCAGAGGTCCTGAAGAAGAAGGGTCAACACTGCAAATATTGACTTGCTGCATTAACTCATTCTAACTGTCAATATAAGCTTTTGTTACTCATATGTTTGCAATTATTATATTTCTGTCTGTGATAAAAACATCTGTCAAACACACATAAAAACCAGAGGGCAGCAGATCATGTGAAAATATAATATTTGTGTCATTCTCAAAACTTTTGGCCATGACTGTACATACATTACAGCAGCAGATCTTGATGATTTACATGCCCGAGTGCATTCAGCATGGCAGGACATTCCTCAGACAACTATTAATAACCTCACTGAGAGCATGCCAAGGTGTGTAAGTGCCTGTATTTCGGAGCATGGCACTGATACTCAATACCGAATAAATAAAGATGTTTTGAAAATTCGTTTTTCATAATTTATATATCATTAACCCATCCATCGGTCCTGTGACTTCCAAAATTTCAAAACTAAATAAATAAATAGCATATTTGTGATTGTCACATTAGTCTATAAAGTCTAATCAAAACGTAAAAATTAGCCCTATGATAAATAGCATGAAGAAAAAAAGATATTGAAACACAAGAATTGCGTATATTATATTATTTATTTTTTTCTTTTACAAAATTCAGATTCTTTTTCATACCCTAAAAGGAGTTGTCCCACGAACAAAGTTAATTTTAATAAATAGATCTTGGAGTAAAAATGAGTTCCACACTTGAATGTATTTAAAAAATAAAAAAAAAGTGTTCCTGTGCTGAGATAATCCTATAAATGTGCCTCTGTGTAATGGCTGTGCAGGAATAAGGGCACAGCTCCTGGGCAGGGGAGGAAGCAAAGAGTATACAGACATCACAGCATAAGATCGCAGCTGCTGCTTTCTGTGAGGAAAAACATTTCACTGCATGGCCTGTTTTTAAATAATGTTTTACCGAAAAAATACCATATGTTTAGGATTATAAGACACACTTTTTTCCTCCAAATTTTGGGGGAAATGGTGGCGCGTCTTATAATCCGAATGTAGCTAACTGTTGGGGAGGGAGGCTGCAGTGGAGCGGGGTCCCAGGAGGCAGGGGTCACTACTGCAGGAAGCTGGTGCAATGCTGCGTGCCCTGGGCGGAGGGGGTATTCAGCAGTGCACGGATGTGATGTGCTCCAGGCTTTTACAAAATGCACTTTTTCTCAATCTGAGCATGCACCGCCTCCGGCAGCCATTTTCTCAAAGTCCACTGCAGTGAAAATGATGGGAAGTGTGGGTACTCTGCCAACATTTTGTAAAAGCCCGGGGTCCACCGTAGCCTTGCACCTCCGAACACTCTCCCCACCCAGCCCGGGGCCCATAGCATCACCCCACTCCTGCCGCCACCAGCTTCCTGCAGCAGTGACCCCGACTCCTGGGACCCCGCTCCATCCCACCAGGTAAGCTACTGTAAAAGAGGACTACAGAAACACCATTTTATTAAAAAAAATCTCCCATTTTGCTCCCCAAAATTTGGGGTGCCTCTTAAATCCGTAAAATATGGTAATCAGCTGTGATCCTTATGCTGTCCTGTCTGTATACTCTTTTGCGTCCTCCGCTGCCCAGGAGCTGTGGTATGATCAGACCATGTTCCTGTACGGTCAGACACGGCCATTACACAGCAAGGGCACATTTATAAGATTATCTCACCATAGGAACATTTGTTTTTAAATCACATCCAATTGTGGAAACTATTATTATTCTAATATCCATTGATTACATAAACTCCCTTTACATATGAAAAAATGATGCAGGTTTGGCATCTCCATAAACACACTAACTTGGACAATCATTCTTCCAATTTTTACCACACAATGAAGGCTGCAAAAACAAAACCATAAAAACAATGGCAAAAGTGCATTCTTTTTCACCATTTCATCTTAACCGAAATTCTTTTCCCACTTTTCAGTACATTATATGGCAATACGAAAGCTGTCATTCAAACTATATATAGGTTGTTCCGCAAAAAAACAAGCCCTCATACCTTCTTATTGATAAAAAAAAAAAAATAAATAAAAAAGATATGCTTCTAAGAAGCAGGGGAGGAATAAACAAAAGATTCCCTTGCCATTAAAGAAAATCTGTCACTAGGTTTCTGCCCCTAATCTGAGAGTAGCATAATGTAGAGACAGCGTCCCGGATTCCAGTGATGTGTCACTTACTGGGCTGTTTGATGTAATTTTGATAAAATCACAGTTTTAAATCAATAGATTATCACTAGAGGATTAGTAAACCTGTTGTTAAGTAGTCCTCCAAATTAATGAGCTCTGAGTAACCCCGCCCCGAACACTGATTGGCTTAGGTGTTTTCAGCCTATGCACAGTGTACACAAAAAGAAGTCAATCAGTGGCGTGGGCAGGGTTATCCAGAGCTCGGCATTGTGAGAACTGGTAGATCCAAAGCAGATGAAGAAGTAATTTTATCAAAACTGCACCAAGCAGCCCAGTAAGTGATACATGGCTGGAATCAGTCTGCTCATGCTGCTCTCGGGTTTTTGCTAGCACCATCTGATGACAGATTTAGGTAAAAGATTAAGGTGGGTTTACACCATACAACTTGTGGCACTTAATGACCATCAATCAGCTATTTGACTGCTGATCAGTACTTACTTTAGCCTGTTTAGACAACACACCACAATTAATGTGAACAAAAAGATCAGCAAAAGAATGTTTGTGCACATAGGCTGCCATTGTTTTCTGCAGCACAGATCTAGTTTAAAAGGGAATCAGTCAGCAGGTTTTTGCTACCTCATCTGAAAGCGGCATAAGACCCTGAATCCAAGGATGTAGGACTTAGTTCACTGAGTGCAGCAGCTGTGACACAATCAGAGCTTTTGTTAGAAAGCTAACCCCGCCCAGACCACAGCTAAGCCTGCCCCCACCAGACTATCTATGTACATTGTCTACAGACAGTGAGCTGCTTATCACAGGAGTGGGCGGAGTCAGACAAGCATGCACATGAAGCTGTAGCTACTGTAATCTGGACAATTTTGCCAGGTGATAAAACCTTCAGTGTAATTAAACAGTACACAGCCTAACACATTGAAATCTTTATTTTAATCCCTACCTCATGCTGTCCTCATATTATATAGCAAAAAGCTGCTGACAAATTCCCTTTAAACAGGATGATGTACTGCCAAAAATAATGCTCTTTTAAAAAGCACTCCCAACTATATTTTTTTTATTTAATATGTGTATCATGTAATGTAGCGAGTGTATTAATATACTCACCTACTGGTGCTATCTCCGGTGTGTACAGCGCCGTTCTGCGCCGCTTCTCTGTGGCGTCACCATTTTGCAGAGACTCCACAGGTCACACTACGCTCTGCGTGACAGGGAACTGACTTTTACAATCTAAATCTGTGAAGCATCAGAACAAGGCTCAATAGGTCATTATAAAAGAGCCTTCCAGCTCACACATAGAGACATCACTGAGAAGAGAAGAAGAGCGCTGGATCCCAGAGAGAGCAGCAGTAGGTGAGTATATTAATACACTCACGCTACATTACATGATATACAGTACATATTAAATAAAAAAAATATAGATGGGAGTGCTTTTTAAAAGAGCATTATTTTTGGCAGCACATCATCCTGTTTAAAGGGAATTTGTCAGCAGGTTTTTGCTATATAATATGAGGACAGCATGAGGTAGGGATTAAAATAAAGATTTCAATGTGTCAGGTTGTGTACTGTTGTTTAATTAGACTGAAGGTTTTATCACCTGGCAAAATTGTCCAGATTACAGTAGCTACAGCTTCATGTGCATGCTTGTCTGACTCCGCCCACTCCTGTGATAAGCAGCTCACTGTCTGCAGACAATGTACATAGAGAGTCTGGTGGGGGCAGCCTGTTCAAACTGCTCAATAATCGAAAATTAGCGTTTTTAGGAACGCTCATTCACCATAATCATGAACTATAAATGCACCTTAACTAAAGAGAAAAGTCCTGATCAAACTGAATATTTCTAATCATTGTAAGCGCAAAAAGATGACACTTTAAAACAACAAAGAATATAGTAAAAGATCATCCATCTCCCAAGCAATAGGGTAAAATACCTTGTTTGAAAGAAACATCCGTGGGCACATGACGTAAGCAGTCATGTCAGTGAGTCACTGGATAACAAGAACACAAGCAAGACAGGCACAAACACGAATGATGAAAGGGGGATAATATGAAACGGGAGAAAAAAAAGTAACATGTCTCCAAGGTAAAATCTGAATATGAGATTGAAAAGATGTAATAATGAAACTGAAGGAGTGTGTGTAACTATCCTTTATCCCAAGTCCAAACAGTGAATTAGTTGTCCATTTCATAGTTTAAGACAATAAAAAAAATCCAGCCTGGACACAAGTGGGCCCAAGAAACACAGCGTTGTGCAACATAAAAACTTGTACAAGTCACACAAGCAGGGCTGTGGAGTCAGAGTCATGGAGTCGGTGTCCATTTTGGTGGAGTCGGTATAAAATGGACCAGTTGCGACTCCTAAAATATATAATATTGGTGCAGTAGTACAGTGCAGAATGTGCTGTAAATGTTTTCATAAGAATTTGGGAAAGTTCTGAAATGTCCTATAAACGTCTGTTCTGTTCCTGATCTAAGGATCTGGGATTTTAGTTGAGATGAGCCTGTGCTGCACTTCATGTACATGCTCAGTAGTCAGCTAGGCCTGTGGGGGTCAGGAGTCAGGGAAATTAAGGAGTCAGTGGTTTGGCTTACCAAAGTCAGGGAAATCGAGTCGTCCGTGATTTAGCTTACCGACTCCACAGCCCTGCACACAAGATGAAAATTTAAATTTTTTGCTATTTGTTGTAAAAAAAAACAAACACACACAACTTAGGTGTGATTTAGACATCTGTGAGCATGTTCAGTGTTTTTTTCTGCATAAAACACATAACTATACTTATCTATGGGTTGTTCTCACGTGCGTGTTTTAATTAATTTAAAGTCCGTTTTTGATCTGAGTCACAGATCAAAATTACCCATCCAAGTCTCTGGGTCTGTGAAAATCACCACAGAACGAGGATGGCATCTGTGTACTATCCGTGCTTAATATTAAGCTCTTAACCCCCGGAGGTATTTTCGTTTTTGCGTTTTCGCTTTTCACTCCCCTTCTTTTCGGAGCCATAACTTTATTTTTCCATCAATATGGCCATTTGAGGGCTTGTTTTTTGCAGGACAAGTTGTACTTTTGAAGGACACTATTGGTTTTACCATGTCGTGTACTAGAAAATGGGAAAAAAATTCCAAGAGCAGTGAAATTGCAAAAAAGTGCAATCCCACACTTGTTTTTTGTTTGGATTCTTTACTATGTTCACTAAATGCTAAAACTGACCTGCTATTATGATTCTCCAGGTCATTATGAGTTATTGGACACCAAACAAGTCTAGGTTTTTATCTTTAAGTGGTGGAAAAAAATTCCAAACTTTGTTAACTCCTTCACGACCTTCGTTTTGCTAGTACTGCAGAGGTTGCATCTCTTCCTTTGATGTGGGCTCCGGCACTGAGACCACATCAGAGCCGGGACTAACAGCTATTTTTTACAGCTCACATGTACCTGCAATAGTGGCGGGTGGAATCGCGATTCACAAGCCACTATTAACTAGTTAAATGCCGCTGTCAAACTCTGACAGCGGCATTTAACGCGCGCTTCCGGCCATCGGGCAGTAAAATACGCGCACCGCTGACCCCCGTGACGTGATCGGGGGGTCATCGGTTCGTCGGCATGACAACCATAGGACTTCTTGAGACCTCTATAGTTGTTGATGCCGGATTGCTATGAGCGCCACCCTGTGGTCGGCGCTCATAGCAATGCAGTAATTCTACTACATAGAGATGATCTGAGCATCACCTCTATGTAGCAGAGCCGGTCGAGCTATGGCAGCTTCTAGCCTCCCATGGAGACAATTGAAGCATGCCAAAAGTTAAAGAAAAATGTTTTTAAAAATATGAAAAAAAATATATATAAAAATTCAAATCACCCCCCCTTTCGCCCCATTTAAAACAAAACAATAAAAAAAAAAAAATCAAACATACACTTATTTGGTATCGCCGGTTCAGAATCGCCCGATCTATCAATAAAAAAAAAGGATTAACCTGATCGCTAAACAGTGTAGCGAGAAAAAAAAATCAAAAAGCCAGAATTACGTTTTTTTTGGTCGCCAAGACATTGCATTAAAATGCAGTAACAAGCAATCAAAAGATCATATCTGCACCAAAACGGTATCATTAAAAATGTCAGCTCAGCACGCAAAAAATAAACCCTCACCCAACCCGAGATCACAAAAATGTAGACGCTACGGGTCTGGCAAAATGGCGCAAAGTCTTGCTATGTTGGAGATGTCACGTTCCTGGACACAGCCGCTCGTCCTATGTCAGCTGAAGAGATGGACTACAGCCTAGAAAGATGCTTTTCATACTATGCCTATCCCGCCTGCAGTGTGGACTATCAGCATGGTAAGGGGCCACAGGAATGTCCCATAACAATAAATGGGGTACAGGTGTCGGGACACTTGGATTCAGGTAGTTTGGTGACCATGATAAGGGCCACACTCCTTCACCAGCTGATCCCCAGAAAAACAGTGGGTGTTCATTGTATTCACAGGGATGCCAAGGACTACCTAGTTGCCACAGTGACTATGAAAACTGAGGGCTGAATCACATGAGAACGGGGTGGTTAAAATAAGGCGGGACTTTAGCTTGTTCTGGACTTATGGCGGAAGTCGGAGATACCAAGTGACTCAGACAGGAGCCAGTTCAACCATGAAGAAATCTCACTGCAGTCAGAGGGGGACGAGTTCCCATTGTGTGTCCTGGCTGGTGATGAGGATGAGACGATGACCAGCGAGGCAGAGATTCCTGAAATGGAGAAATTTTGGGACTGTTCAAATGTTATATCTTACTCTAAAAGGGGAATTTGACAATATGACTGTGATAAATGTGGTAGCTCGAGAGCCGGGGACTGACATCAGGTTTCCACATTTTGCTTTAAATGGGGAGCTGCTATATCGGTCACTAAGCTGAGAGATGCAGTGGTAGAGCAGTTGTTAGTACCGGGTCCCTGTAGATGTAGGTTACTAGACCTAGCCCATTCTTATGCCTTGGCTGGGCATCTGGGACTAGACAAAACTCAAGAACGGGTCTTATGAGGTTCTACTGGCCTGGGTGTCACACAAAGATTGTTAACTACTGCCAGTCCTGACCTACTTGTCAGCTAACTACTCTTGTATCCTACTTCCGAAGTCCCCTACTGCCGCTGCCCATTATAGAGTTCCCATTTGACCGGATTGCAAAGGACCTTGTAAGGCCCCTAGTTAAGTCCGCCAGAGGGCACTAATACATCCTAGTAGTGATCAACTATGCAACACAGTACCCCTGAGAAACTGCTCCGCCAGGAGTATAGCCCGAGAGTTAGTCCATATTTTCTCCTGGACAGGCTAGCCAAAGGAGATCCTGACAGACCAAGGAACTCCGTTCCTGTCCAAGGAAATGAGGGAGTTGTGCAAGACCCTCCAGATTACCTAACTCCGGACGTCGGTGTACCATCCGTTGACAGACAGCCTAGTGGAGAGGTTCAACAAGACCTTGAAGTCCAAGGTCGTGGAGAAGGAACGCTGAGACTAGGATTGCCTACTGCCAACCCTGTTGATCTCCATCAGGGAAGTCCCACAGTCCTGTATGTGATTTTCACAGTTTGAGCTGCTATATGGGCAGCACCCTCGGGGACTTCTAGATGTTGCAAAGGAGACCTGGGAAGCAGAAATTACACCTCACCGGAGCATCATCGAGCATGTGGCCCAGATGCAGGACTGGATCGCAAGGGTGATGCCGATTGTGAAGGAGAGCCTCCTTCAAGAACAAGAGGCCCAGGAAAGGGTGTACAACCGGGCAGCTAGACTAAGACCGTTTAGCCCTGGAGACCGGGTACTGATGTTGATCCCCAAGGTGTAAAGTAAGTTACTGGCCAAGTGACAAGGGTCATATGAGGTGGTCAAAAAGTTGAGTGACGTCAACTACAAGGTCCATCAACCAGTGAGAAGAAAGCCGTACCAGGTGCACCACGTTAACATGCTCAATCCTTGGAGAGGCAGGGAACTGGTGAAAGCTACGTGCTTGGGGGGCCAACCCTGATGCCAGGATCGAGGATCTCTCAGAGGCAGAGTGTCACGATCCATTTTTGGATGCGCGGCAGCTCTGGTTCCACTATAATATAGATGTAGCTTTTTTTCCTTTAAGGCCAACAGGGGTTAATGCCAGTTTCCCTTGCTGGCAGCTTGCTGCAACATCTGCTGAGGGTTGGTGTTATTAGTCTGGGAGCAGGTCAATATCCATGACCCCTTCCCAGCCTAATAATATCAGCCTGCAGGTCTCGGCTATGCCTTTGCAACCATTTTAATAACCAATAAAGGCTACGCAGACAGCTGTGAGCTGATATTAATAGCCTGGGAAGCGTCATGGATATTGGCCTCCTCCCACAATAATAACACCAGCCCCAGCTGCCTGCTTTCCCTCAGCCAGTTAATAAAAATAAGGTGGACCCCATGCCATTTTATTTAAATGTCTTTATAAGCTAAATACATGTACAGTAAGCTACACATGCACTGCACTAATTATATTTCACTAACATATTTCTTCCTATATTCTGAGCCTTTTCTGGGCTGCTGTTTTTAGGCAGGGGGTTTGGCAATAACAATGGCCCCTTACCAGCCTAGGAATACCAGTCCCCAGCTGTCTGCTTTAAGCAAGCAAGGCTTGTTGTCAAAAAATGGGGAGAAGCACACATCGTTTTTAATTATTTATTTAAATAATAAAAAAAAAAACAGCTTGGGTTTTCCTCTAATCTTGATATCTAACCTTGCTAACACTGACAGCTGAGGGTTGCAGTCATGAATTGGCCAAATTATGTGATAAGCGTCAGAGTTTTTTTACCACTGTAGCGCCTACGTCCCTGCCTGCTGCCAGACAGGGACGTCGCTCTCCTCACCTGCGCTCAGCGTCCTCAGTGCTCCCAGCCTCCTCTGCGCCTCTGGCGTCCTCCTTCCGCCCTGCTGGTCCCGCGCGCTCCTTCCCTGCTGCTGGCCTTAGGGCGCGCGCCCGCACCCTCCCCCGCTCTTAAAGGAGCCGCGCACATTTTCCAAATCAGTCTCCAGCCAATGCTGGTGGACTCCACCCTATATTAAGGGCTTCCTCCTTAATGGAGGTGCCCGAGCAATGTTGTTTCTGTGCAGTCTAACTCTGCTTCAGCCATCAGCTCCTGTTTCCAGTTGCCTGCCTGTTACCTGTCTGTTTGCCTGTCGGCCATCTGACTGCAGCTCTATCCAGAGGTTCGGACATCTTCAGCAGAGATCCCCGGCTGTTGCCTGCTCACCTGGGAGCGATCATCTGCCATCCGACTGCAGCTCTATCCAGAGGTTCGGACATCATCTGCGGAGATCCCCGGCTATTGCTGAGACTCTTGCCTGCTCACCTGGGAGCGATCATCTGCCATCCGACTGCAGCTCTATCTAGAGGTTCGGACATCATCAGCAGAGATCCCCGGCTATTCCAGAGACTCTTGCCTGCTCACCTGGGAGCGATCATCTGCCATCCGACTGCAGCCTACCAGGAGGCTCCACCAGCTCAGGTCGTATATGCCTGTTTGTCTAGAGACTGCCTTGGTCACTTACCGTGACAAACCTGCCTGTCCAGAGACTGCCCTGGTCACTTGCCGTGACAACCTGCCTGCCCAGAGACTACCCTGGTCACTTGCCGTGACAACCTGCCTGTCCAGAGACTGCCCTGGTCACTTACCGTGACAACCTGCCTGTCCAGAGACTGCCCTGGTCACTTGCCGTGACAAACCTGCCTGTCCCAGAGACTGCCCTGGTCACTTGCCATGACAACCTGCTTGTCCAGAGACTGCCCAGGTCACTTGCCGTGACAACCTGCCTGTCCAGAGACTTCCTTGGTCACTTATTGTGACAACCTGCCTGTCCAGAGACTGCCTGGCTAATTGCCGTGATTCCCTGTCCTATTCCCGGATGCCACCCGCTCTCTTGCAAGTAAATTGTCTTGTATAATAAAGCTTAGTGGTTCCATCAACCAGACCCGTTTCCGTCAGTGGTTCCACCTACCAGACCCGTTACAGTTTGCTCGGGCCATGGAACCCGGTGGCACCCAAACCCCTTCACTTCCGGAACTGTGTCATGAGCTGTCTCGCCAGAGGTCTCAACAGGAGGCTATCCTGGGTCACCTGCGGAACGTCAATTCCCGCTTGGACACTCTGAATCCATCACCAGCAACCACCGCTGGAGCCATGACTCATAATCCGGCAACCCCGCTGACTCCCAATTCCGTGGTTTCCATTCCCGGTCCCCGACTTTCAGCTCCTCCTAGGTATGGAGGCGACCCTGTTATGGCTCGGGGTTTCATTAACCAGTGCACCCTGCATTTCGAAATCCTGGCACACCAGTTTAATTCTGACCGGGCCAAAATTGCCTTCATCATGTCCCATCTCACCGGAGAGGCTCTGGCCTGGCTTAATCCTCTCTGGGAGAGAGAAGATCCTCTGGTGTCAGACCTGCCTGCTTTTCTCTCGGCCTTCCGGAGGGTATTCGACGAACCTGGACGGAAGACCTCCTCTGCATCATCTCTGTTGCGTCTCCGTCAGGAAGTCTCACCGTTGGTCAATATGCCATACGGTTCCGTACTCTAGCCTCAGAACTGGCTTGGGACAATGAAGCTCTAATTTCGGTCTTCTGGGAGGGTCTGTCCGGCCGTATTAAAGACAAACTTGCCGGTCAGGACATTCCAACCTCGCTTGATGATTTAATAAATCTTGCAATCGGATTGATCTACGGTTCCAGGAACGAGCCAAAGAGGTCACCCGTGAAAAAGACTTTCCTCATTTAACCCCTTCCGTTTCTCCCCAGGTGCACACTGCTGAGCCTATGCAGGTCGACCAGACCAAGATGGTCAAAGCCCGTCAGGACTCACGCCGTGCCGAGAAAAGTTGCTTCTACTGCGGCAGTAAGGAGCACTGGATCCGAACCTGTCCGGAGAAGTCGGGAAACGCCTGGGTCTAGGTTCGCTCGGAGAGGTCAATCTAGACAAAAATAAATCCTCTTCATCTCTGCTGCTCTCGGTCTCAATTCTTCTCGGTAAGAACCGTTACTTCGAGATGGCCCAACTTGATTCTGGAGCAGCTGGGAATCTCGTGTCACAGGCTCTAGTAGAGAAGTATCGCATTCCCACCAAACCTCTTGTTGAACCAGTATCTGTTGCTGCTGTGGATGGGGGTCTCCTACCTCGTCCCATCCGACTTATCACGAAGCCATAACCCTGCAGGTGGGAATGTTGCATTCTGATAGCATCTCATTTCATGTTCTGCCTGGACTCTCTCATGCTTTCTTACTAGGTCTGCCTTGGCTCCAAAAGCATGCACCTGTGCTTGACTGGCAGAATGGAGAGATTCTTCGCTGGGGACAGGACTGTCATAAACATGTCTGGTGCCTGTTCATCCCGTCTGTCCTTCTCCTACTCCTGCTAATCTACCAGGACTCCCGATTCCATATTGGTCATTTGCTGATGTCTTCAATAAAAAGGAAGCAGAGACATTACCCCCGCATAGACCATATGATTGCCCGATCGACCTGCTACCCGTACCACGCCTCCCCGTGGGCTATTTACCCGTTGTCCGCTGCTGAGACCAGGTCGATGTCCGAATATATCGAGGAGAACTTAGCAAAAGGATTCATCCGGAAATCTACCTCCCCAGCGGGAGCAGGTTTCTTCTTCGTAAAAAAGAAGGACGGATCTCTCCGTCCCTGTATTGACTACAGAGGCCTAAATTTGATCACGGTGAAGAATAAGTACCCTCTTCCGCTCATTCCTGAGTTGTTTGATCGTCTTAGAGGGGCTAGAGTCTTCACCAAACTAGATCTTCGTGGAGCATACAACCTGGTTCGTATCCGTCGAGGAGATGAATGGAAGACGGCATTCAACACCCGGGACGGCCACTACGAGTACTTGGTGATGCCCTTTGGTCTCTGTAATGCTCCAGCAGTCTTTCAGGAGTTGGTCAATGACATCTTCCGGGACCTCCTCTACTCCTGCGTTGTGGTGTACCTTGACGACATCTTGGTCTTCTCTCCGGATCTTCAGTCTCACCGGAGGGATGTTCGTCAGGTTCTGCTCAGGCTCAGGCAGAATCACCTCTTCGCCAAATATGAGAAGTGCCTCTTTGAGCAGACATCGCTTCCGTTTCTGGGCTACATCATTTCTCAGACAGGCCTACGAATGGATCCGGAGAAATTGTCTGCCATCGAGAAGTGGCCCCGACCGGAGGGGTTGAAGGCCATTCAGCGGTTCCTGGGATTTGCCAACTATTACCGTCTCTTCATACCGCACTTCTCTTCCAGGACTGCGCCAATCTCCGCGCTCACCCGCAAGGATGCTAACCCCAAACAGTGGACGCCCGAAGCAGAGGAGGCCTTCCTTTCTCTAAAACAGGCCTTCTCTTCCGCTCCAGTGCTGCATCGCCCGGATGGCAACAAGCAGTTCTTCCTGGAGGTGGACGCTTCCTCTGCTGGAGCCGGAGCGGTACTTACCCAAAAAGCTTCATCCGGGAGGATGGTATCCTGCGGTTTCTTCTCCAAACTCTTCTCCTCCTCCGAGCGCAACTACTCCATAGGAGACCGAGAGTTATTGGCCATCAAGTTGGCATTGGAGGAGTGGCGTTACCTACTCGAAGGGGCTCTACATCCGGTAATCATTTACACGGACCACAAGAATCTGGCATACCTCCAGCATGCTCAGAGACTTAACCCTCGCCAAGCCCGGTGGTCCTTGTTTTTTGCCCGCTTCGATTTTCTTTTGCATTTTCGCCCAGCTGACAAAAACATCAAGGCGGATGCCTTGTCTCGGTCTTTCCTGGTGTCGGATCTTGAGGAGGAACCTAAGCATATCATCGATCCCGCCAGAGTGATGCAGGTGGCTCCCGTGAGTTTAAATCGTCTCCCTCCTGGTAAGACGTTCGTATCAGAAACTGATCGGAAGAGAATCCTACATTGGGGTCATTCATCTAAACTCGCTGGCCACGCTGGTCAAAAAAAGACCCTCCAACTCATTACCCGGCATTATTGGTGGCCTACCCTGCACAAAGACGTAATAGACTTTGTTTCTGCCTGTGTTTCCTGTGCCCGCAACAAAGTTCCGAGACACCTGCCTGCCGGCCGTCTTCTTCCGCTTCCTGTACCCGCTGCTCCCTGGCAACATATAGCCATGGACTTCATTACTGATCTTCCCGTCTCTGCTGGTTGTACAGTCATTTGGGTGGTCGCTGACCGCTTTTCCAAGATGGCTCACTTCATTCCTCTGCCAGGTCTTCCGTCTGCATCCGAGTTGGCTAAAGACTTTATCCGCCACATCTTCCGTCTTCATGGTCTGCCTCGTCACATTGTGTCGGATCGTGGGGTTCAGTTCACCTCACGTTTCTGGAGAGCCACTTGTAAGTTGCTAGACGTCACCCTGGATTTTTCCTCCGCTTACCACCCACAGTCCAATGGACAAGTTGAACGAATAAATCAGAATTTGACCAGTTATCTTCGACACTTCGTTAATGCCCACCATTCTGACTGGTGGAGCTCCTGCCTTGGGCCGAATTCTCCTACAATAATCATGAGAGCGAATCTTCCACCAAGTCTCCGTTTTTTGTAGTCTTCGGTCAGCACCCTCGGATCCCTGTCCCTGTTTCCATCTCTGTGGACAATCCAGCTGCGGAATCTCTGGTTAGAGAATTCTCCTCCATCTGGGAGAGTACCCGGTCCGCACTCATTCAGTCATCCGAGCGCATGAAAAGACATGCTGACAAGAAACGTCTGGATCCTCCTCAATTCCGTCCTGGGGACAAAGTCTGGCTTTCGTCCAAATATGTTTGACTCAAAATTCCGTCCTACAAGTTAGGTCCTCGGTTCATCGGTCCTTTTGAGATCATCAGTCAGATCAACCCGGTGTCCTATAAATTGAAACTCCCGGTCAATTTGCGAATTCCTAATTCTTTTCATGTATCTCTCCTCAAACCTGTGGTTCTTAACTCTTTTTTTTAAGTCTACAGGTACACCTCCTGCTCCAGTGTCTGCTGATGATGAATTTGAGGTAGAGAACATTCTGGCCACAAAAAGGGTAGGAAAAAAGACTTATTTTTTGGTGGATTGGAAGGGGTTTGGTCCTGAGGAGAGAACCTGGGAACCTCGGGAGAACATCCATGCCCCTCTCATCCTAGCTAAATTTTTTTCTGGCCTAAAAAGGGGGGGGCCTAGAGGGGAGGGTACTGTAGCGCCTGCGTCCCTGCCTGCTGCCAGACAGGGACGTCGCTCTCCTCACCTGCGCTCAGCGTCCTCAGTGCTCCCAGCCTCCTCTGCGCCTCTGGCGTCCTCCTTCCGCCCTGCTGGTCCCGCGCGCTCCTTCCCTGCTGCTGGCCTTAGGGCGCGCGCCCGCACCCTCCCCCGCTCTTAAAGGAGCCGCGCGCATTTTCCAAATCAGTCTCCAGCCAATGCTGGTGGACTCCACCCTATATTAAGGGCTTCCTCCTTAATGGAGGTGCCCGAGCAATGTTGTTTCTGTGCAGTCTAACTCTGCTTCAGCCATCAGCTCCTGTTTCCAGTTGCCTGCCTGTTACCTGTCTGTTTGCCTGTCGGCCATCTGACTGCAGCTCTATCCAGAGGTTCGGACATCTTCAGCAGAGATCCCCGGCTGTTGCCTGCTCACCTGGGAGCGATCATCTGCCATCCGACTGCAGCTCTATCCAGAGGTTCGGACATCATCTGCGGAGATCCCCGGCTATTGCTGAGACTCTTGCCTGCTCACCTGGGAGCGATCATCTGCCATCCGACTGCAGCTCTATCTAGAGGTTCGGACATCATCAGCAGAGATCCCCGGCTATTCCAGAGACTCTTGCCTGCTCACCTGGGAGCGATCATCTGCCATCCGACTGCAGCCTACCAGGAGGCTCCACCAGCTCAGGTCGTATATGCCTGTTTGTCTAGAGACTGCCTTGGTCACTTACCGTGACAACCTGCCTGTCCAGAGACTGCCCTGGTCACTTGCCGTGACAAACCTGCCTGCCCAGAGACTGCCCTGGTCACTAGCCGTGACAACCTGCCTGTCCAGAGACTGCCCTGGTCACTTGCCATGACAACCTGCTTGTCCAGAGACTGCCCAGGTCACTTGCCGTGACAACCTGCCTGTCCAGAGACTTCCTTGGTCACTTATTGTGACAACCTGCCTGTCCAGAGACTGCCTGGCTAATTGCCGTGATTCCCTGTCCTATTCCCGGATGCCACCCGCTCTCTTGCAAGTAAATTGTCTTGTATAATAAAGCTTAGTGGTTCCATCAACCAGACCCGTTTCCGTCAGTGGTTCCACCTACCAGACCCGTTACAACCACTATCCAGAAGCAGTATTGCTATTCATATTTCATATTGACATGCTTTAGCACTACAAAGTACAACTTTTTTTGTATATGGAAATGGCTTCTCCTAGTATGCACCTGTTCACACTACCCTGGAAGTGCCAGTCAGTCTTTTGCAATTTGTATATTAGAGCTCTGACCGAGCACTCAGCCCTCCAGCATGTGGTGGTTTTTAATTGCAACAGTATCCTACCTACCCATAAATTCAGGCTTTAAAGAGAGGTATTCACACTAGAAACATATGTGCCCAGCAGTTCTGAGACCGCCTTGTCGTTGGCTGCTGGCCATGCATGAATTGGCCAAATTATGTGCTAAGCGTCTCAGTTTTTCCTATTATCCAGAAGCAGTATTGCTATTCATAAATTCATATTGACATACTTTTAGCACTACAGAGTGCAACTTTTTTTTTAAATATATATGGAGATGGCTGCTCCTAGTATGCACTAGCTTAGAAGTGCCAGTCAGTCTTTCGTCATTCATTCATCACAAACATATACTCTTACCTACCGTGGAAGCCTTCAAAAGGAGCCTGAAGACCCACCTCTTCTGACAAGCATACAGCTTGCAGAAACCATGGCTTCACTATACCGCTGCACGTCCAGATCTACCCTTACCTACTGTACCCTCACCCATCCCTTCTAGATTGTGGGCCCTCGTGGGCAGGGTCCTCTCTACTCCTGTACCAGTCGGTGACTTGTTTTATTCAAGATTATTGTACTTGTTTTGTATTATGCACACCCCTTTTCACATATAAAGCGCCATGGAATAAATTAGCTAGATAGAATAATAAATAATAATGTGATGGCACAATGAGACATTGCGATTTTGGTGTCACTAGACTTAAAGTGATCGTTCACGTTCTTTAATTTAACAAATGTTTAGGGTACATGATTTTCTAAACATGTTGTTTTAACAGGTTATTATTACAGGTTCTCCATGTTTGTTCAGACTTTCTCACAGATACTAGAGTTTTCCTGTTCTCAAGATGTCACCAAACCTATCCATAAGCCTCCTCCAACTGAAAAACTGCATTTCCAAGTGCAGAATTCTTCAGCTGGTGGAGCCCTCACTAACAAGTGCAGGTGAAGAACCGGTAATACTTATACATTAGCAAATGCTACAAAACTCTGAGCACGACACATTTGTGAAAAGATAAAGTGAGCGATACCTATAAGAACACATTTTGAAATACACAGGAAGCTTTACAATGGATTTTACAAAGTGCAATTCATATCAAAATGAATTTAGGCCAGGTGTTCACATGGTTGCACCTGATACATTGTATCTTCCATGAGAATGTTTCCATATGAAGAGAAGATAATCTAATCATATATTTGTGTTATCTGCATCTGAACAGTATCCTACAGGCAGTCTAAGCAGCCAATCACATAAATGCAGCCTAACAGAAAAGGGTGCGACCATAGTCCCTCAGGGTAGTATCACACCTGCTGCAAGTGAACCATCTGCCTGAAACACAGGAATTAGCTTTATCTAGTGAAATCAAAAAGTAAATATTCTCAGTCCCTAAAAGGCCTGTAATTTTTATCGTAGGTACACTTCAACTGTGAGAGACAGAATCTAAAAATAAAAACAGAAAATCACATTGTATGATTTTTAAATAATTAAATTGCATTTTTTTTGCATGAAATAAGTATTTGATCACCTGACAGCCACCAAGAATTCTGGCTCTTGCAGACCTGTTAGTTTTCTATAAGAAGCCCTAGTACTCTGCACTCATTACCTGTATTAATTGCACCTGTATGAATTCATTACCTTTATAAAAGACATTTGTCCACACACTCTATCAATCACACTCCAACCTCTCAACCATGGCCAAGACCAAAACATAGTCTAAGGACACCAGGGGCAGAATTGTAGACCAGCACAAGGCTGGGATGGGCTACAGGACATTAGACAAGCAGCTTGGTGAGAAGGCAACAACTTAGAAAATGGAAGAAACACAAGATGGCTGTCATGGGGTAAGGATTATTCTGAGAAAGGTCAGGAATCAGCCCAGAACTACATGGGAGTAGCTGGTCAATGATCGGAAGAAAGTCTCAAACATTACCATTAGTAACACACTACGCCGTCAACGGATTAAAATCCGATTAAAATCCTGCAGGTCACACAAGGTCCCCTACTCACGTCAGCACATGTCCAGTTTGAAGTTCGCCAATGAACATCTGGATGATCCAGAAGAGGCATGGGGGAAGGTCATGTGGCAGATGAGAACAAAATAGAACTTTTTGGTATCAACTCCACTCGCCGTGTTTGGAGGAAGAAGGATGAGTACAACCCCAATAAAACCATCACAATTATGAAGCATGGTGATGGAAACATCATACTTTGGAAGTGCTTTTCTGCAAAGAGGACAGGACGACTGCACTGTGTTGAAGGGAGGATGGATGGGGTTATGTATTGTGAGATTTTGGCCAACAACCTCCTTCTGTCAGTAAGAGCATTGAAGATGGGTCTCGGCTGGGTCTTCCAGCATGACAATGACCTGAAATCCACAGCCAGGGCAATTAAAGAATGGCTCCACAAGAAGCATTTCAAGTTCCTGGAGTGGCCTAGCCAGTCTCCAGAACTGAACCCAATAGAAAATCTTTGGAGGAAGGTGAAACTCAATGTTGCCCAGCGACAGCCCCAAAACCTGAAAGATCTGGAGAAAATCTGTATGGAGGAGTGGGCCAAAATCCCTGCTGCAGTGTGTGCAAACTTGGTCGAGAACTACAGGAAACGTCTGCCCTCTAACTGCAAACAAAGGTCTCTGTACCAAATATTACGTTCTGGTTTCCTACCATATCAAATACTTTTTTCAACCAATAAAATGCAAACTAATTATGTAAAAATCATAATATATATATATATATATATATATATATATATATATATATATATATATTCCTCTCTCAAGTTGGGTGATAGCAGCTGCCATCAGCAGAATTCCCATGTTTATAGCAGCCTGTATTCTTTAACCCCTTAACGACCTACGAGGTGCTATGTTCGTCATAGGTCGCCTGAGCCCGCACGTATCCTGGCACATGACTGCTGATCTGTCTAGAAGACAGCGGGGGAAGGGGAGTGGCAGAGCAGGGGTTCACAGGAGGCGGCTAACTCCTGTGCCCGCTGCTGAAGAGAAATTAATATTCACTGCACTGGCAATGAATATTCATTTCTCTTATAGCGTGCACAGGGTCAGCCTCAGCAGGCGGCTCTAGGCTGCTCATTAAGGTAATGAATATTCACCTCTCCACTCCCATAGGCATGGAGAGGTGAATATTCATTACCTTAATGAGCAGGGACACGTGATTGCTCAGCCGCAGATGCTGCTGGCACAGGAACAAAATGCTGTGAGAGCGAGCAGGGAAGGTGAGTAGGATGGGTGTTTTTTTTAATGTTTTTTCTCATGGGGGGCCATACATACAAGGAAAGGGATGAGGAGCCATGCATACAAGGATGGGGATGAGGAACCATGCATACAAGGATGGGGATGAGGAACCATGCATACCAGAATAGGGATTAGGGGACAATGCATACCCAGCTGATACTCAAGTCAATAAGTTTATCCAGTTTTTCATGTCAAAATTAGGTGCCTCTGCTTATACCCGGGTCGGCTTATACACGAGTATATACAGTATTTTTTTTTATGTGAGGCCATTATACTGTATGGAGTACTATGTGGGTACATTATACAGTATGAAACGCTATGTGGGGCCATTATACAGTATGGAGCACTATGTGAGGCCATTATACAGTATGGAGAACTATGTGGGGCCATTTTATAGTATGGAGCATCATGTTGGGCCATTATACTGCATGGATTACTATGTGGGGCCCATTACACTCTATGCAGGACTATGTGGGGGCCATTGTACTGTATGGAGGACTTTATGTCAGGGTGGATTGATTTAAATCACGCCGATTTAAATCAACGATTTAAATCATGATTTAAATCAAATGATTTTTTTCTATTTAAATCAGATCGATTTAAATCGTGATTTTAATCATGATTTAAATCACTGATTTAAATCAAAAGATTTTTTTAATATAAATCACGATTAAAATCTAAAACTTTTAATCATTGTTCAATTAACTCCACACTTCTAGCTTGGTTTCACTTTCTGTAGCTTGGTTTCAGTTTCTTTTTCCATTCAGTTGACATGCCCAAACTTGTTGGATAGTCAGTCAGCAGTACTTGGCTGTAGTAACAATCAAACTTCAGAAGTGATCTGCGTGAGCCATGGCAGGTCGTAAGAGAGACCCTATTTGGGTTCATTTTGTTGAGATGCCAGCAGAGCTTGGAAAGAAAGGTGGGAGAGCAAAGTGCAAATACTGTCAAAAGGATATCCAAGGACTTGTTTGCCGTTTGAAATCACATTATGAAAACTGCAACCAGAAGGGAAATGAAGATGTTGATAGTGATACAACTAATGTCAATGAACCCCCACAGCTTCTTATGCACCAGGACCCTAGCACTAGTGGTAAGTCTGGCAATTACAGCCTATTTTAACAGACTTTTTACTGGGATGGTTAAAGTCTATGAAAAGAAAAATTTCTAGCACTAGTTCTGGAGTATAGAATTTAAATTTATGTTAAGGCAATATTTCACAGAAGATTAACGTTAAGTAAAAATAAGAGTGTGTATACGCCTATTTTTTTATTTTTTATTGTAGGCTACAATTCACTTTTGAAGTCTGCCAAATTGACCATTTTTTAAAAAAAAACATTTTTAAAACTTTTGTGACATAATTTTTTTCAGTTGCTCTGATATTACTAGAATTACAGCAACTTCACCGGAAACTTGAGTAGCATAACTTTTGAGACAGCCCTTATAGGACGAGGACCATTACATTGTTCAAAAAGTTTGTTTAAAAATATTTTCGTTATATTTCTTCAAATACGCAGTCGAATTATATTTTTAATTACTGTGCTTTCAGGGTCAAATATGGCTTGTGCTGCACGTGACAATCAATATCTGGGTACAACTTCAACAAAGCAGCCCAACAAAAAACTTTGCGTGCAAAGTGTAGAAAAATTCTCTTAAAGACTACGACGAGCCAGAAAGAACATTTTGATGAATTAATTGCTAAATTCATATTTGCAACCAATTCTTCTTTCCGACTAGTTGAACACCCATTGTTTGTACAAATGATCGAAGGAATAAGACCAGGCTACAAACCACCAAGTAGATTTGATATCTCAGGAAAACATCTTCAGGCTGTATACGACAAAGAAAGAGCGGCTTGTACAAAATATTTGAAAGACAAAGTTGTTAACATGAGCTTGGATGGTTGGAGCAACATCCACAACGACCCCATAATTTGCACTTGTGTCACAACAGAAGATGGTGAAACTTACCTTACAGACACAATCGACACATCTGGAAATTCACATACTGCTGAATATTTACTTGAAATTGCTAAGAACTCAATTCACCAATGCCAAGAACAGTTTGGATGTAAAGTAAGGAGCTTAGTTACTGATAACGCAAGCAATGTGGCAAAAATGCGAGCGGAACTGGCACATGAGGATGACACAAATGTCATTACATACGGTTGTTCTGCCCATTTGTTGCATCTTTTGGCAAAAGACCTGCATATTATTTCGGGTGTCAAGGAACATGTTGTAGAAATTGTTAAATATTTCCGCAATAATCATTTTGCACATGCAACCTACAAGGAAATGGGAGGACTGAAGTTGGTTCTACCACAAGATGTTAGATGGAATACCTTGGCTGAATGCTTGGAACTGTTTATTAACAACTGGTCAAAATTAGTGTCCATTTGCGAAACACATCGGGATAAAATTGATGCTAATATACGAAGCAAAGTATTAAATCTTGGTGTGAAGAGAAATGCCGAGGACCTTTTGGAAAGGTTAAAGCCAATATCTATTGCGTTGGATAAAATGCAGAAAGATACTGCAACCATAGCTGATGCCACAGAAGTTTGGAAAGATTTAGAAGGTTCGCTAGATCGCTTGAACCTCTCAAACAATGTAAAGGTTGCAATACACCACCGCAAGGACCAAGCATTAAAAGAAGAACACTATTTAGCCAATATCTTGCATCCCATCTACAGAGGGAAAAAACTATCTGAGGCGGAAATCAACTCTGCAATGGAGTGGCTCGCCAATACTAACCATGACATTGTGGCAACTGTGCTGAAATTGAAGTGTGAATCTGCACCATTTCAAAAATACATGTTTGCAGATAACGTCGTTAATGAACTAAAACCACTGGACTGGTGGAAGTCGCAATCACTTGTTCTTCCAGCGAAGATAATAAATGTAGCTACTCAGCTACTGACTGCATCGGCTTCATCGGCAGGAGTAGAGAGATTGTTTTCTTCATTTGGTTTTGTGCACACAACAGTCCGAAACCGCTTAGGAACTGCTAAAGCAGGACAACTAGTTTTCCTATTAAAAGTCCTAAATAAACAGCAGGCTTAAAGGACTGATGTATTCACTGAAGATGTTTGCTTACTTCAAACGTTAGAGATAGGCTATTGTTAAAAAGTACTTACTCTCTGTAGTTCAATTCTGATTGTTTAATAGTGCAAATAAAAATTATTAGGTTTCATAATCATCAACTGTTTTAATATTTTTATTTGTGTAAAATAATTTGATTTGCAAAAAGACAAAGTTTTGCTTGTGTACAACTTGATTAAAAAATCCTATTTAAATCAAAAAAATCCGATTTAAATCAAAAAAATCCGATTTAAATCAAAAAAAATCCGATTTAAATCAAAAAAATCCGATTTTTTTGATTTTTTTAAAAAAATCATGATTTTTATCCACCCTGCTTTATGTGCCCTTTATACTGTATGGAGGGCTGTGTGGGGATTATAGTTGGAGAATAATACTGTGAATGGGTCACCAGTCTTTGTTGGGGGAACTGAGGGAGGGGGGTACAGTAGTGTCATCATACTGTGCGTCTGGAGGATTTCACTGTGGGGGTATCATACGGTGTTTGGGAGCACTGTTGTTTGCATCATACTTTATTTTATTCAAGGTTTTTTGTATCCTTTGTTATTACATATTTAAATTAGGCCATTGGGCCATATGCTTTTTACTGCTGTTATATAACATATTATATTATTCCACTATAATTCCAAAAGTTACCATATTTTTCGGACCATAAGACGCACTTTTTCCCAAAAAAAATTGAGGGAAATGGGGGTGTGTCTTATGGTCGCAATATACCTACAAATCCGGTGGTGGCGGCGGCGGTCCCGATGCAGCCTCCCTGTGCTCTGTGGTGCGGTGGTGTCGAGGCTCTGTGATGTGGCGGCAGTGGGGCTCTGTGCTGCGTGGGGGGCTCCGCGGCATTTCGTCATAGCCCGAAAGCCTCCCGCAGCTCCGCTGCTGCAACGCGGTGGCCTCCTGAAAGATGGCCGCCAGGGGCCTCCGGAAAGATGGCTGCCACATACTCAAATTCAAATCTCGGCAACGAGATCTCTTCCCGAGGTCTCGTCTCCCGAGATCTCGGGACAAGATCTCGTTGCAGAGATCTGAATCTGAGCATGCGCCGCCTCCAGTGGCCATCTTTCTGAAGGCCCCTGGTGGCCATGTTTCAGGAGGCCTCCGCGTCACAGCAACAGAGCTGCGGGGGGCTTTCGGACTATGACAAAATGCCGGCGGAGCCCCCCATGCAGCACAGAGCCCCGCTGCCCGCCACATCACAGAGCCCCAACACCACCGCACCACAGAGCACGAGGCTGGATTGGGACTGCCGCCACAGGATTTGTAAGTATATTGCGACCCCACAGAGTACAGCCACCCCACAGAGCACAGCCACCCCACAGAGCACCCCTGCAACACAGAGCACCACCACCGCACCAGCCTGGACCACCGAACGACCCTGTGACCACTCCTCTACCTGTGCTGATCCCTTCGCTGGTAAGCTGAATTCGGACTGTAAGACGGACCCCCATTTGACACATTATTTTTTTTTCCCCTATTTTCCTTCTGAAAATTTGGGGTGCGTCTTATGGTCTGGTGCGTCTTATAGTCCGAAAAATACGGTAATCGTTTTATTTCGTTAAAAAAATGTCTACAATTGAGGAAGTTTCTCCTTAACAAACATCAAGGTTGGCCTGCAACTTTCTGCAAGCTTTTAACTTTGGCCCTCTGCGTATTTGAGTTTGATATCCCTGCCTTATAGGGTTTGTTCTCATGATAAAGGGTTACAATTGCAAAGAGGTTGTAAAAACAAACAACTTTGCAATGTTACTTTTGATTAAAAATCCTCTCCATTCTCAACAGACCTTCACTACAATTGGTGGCTAGTATCATAGGCTTGGAGTGCTGCGCTTACAAGCTCTTTGATATTGACTTTATAGCGCGCCAATGTACGAGTTGTCTCTCTAATCTAAAACCTCAGTATTCAGGGTACGTTGCGTAAAATAAGTGGGTTTTGGATTGTAGTTTAGGCACTCGGTCTCTAAAAGGTTCACCATCACTGTTCTAGTCTCTATTGAAGCAAGTAAAAAAAAAAAAAAGTTTAAAAAAACCCCAAAAACTAAAAGTTCAAATCACCCCCCTTTGTCCGATCTATCAAGACACAAAAAGAATTAATCTAATTGGTAAACGGCGTAACGAGAAAAAAAATCTAAATGCCAGAATTACGTTCTTTTGGTCTGTAGCGCCCGCGTCCCTGCCTGCTGCCAGACAGGGACGTCGCTCTCCTCACCTGCGCTCAGCGTCCTCAGTGCTCCCAGCCTCCTCTGCGCCTCTGGCATCCTCGGCGTCCTCCTTCCGCCCTGCTGGTCCCGCGCGCTCCTTCCCTGCTGCTGGCCTTAGGGCGCGCGCCCGCACCCTCCCCCGCTCTTAAAGGAGCCGCGCGCATTTTCCAAATTAGTCTCCAGCCAATGCTGGTGGACTCCACCTTATATATTAAGGGCTTCCTCCTTAATGGAGGTGCCCGTGCAATGTTGTTTCTGTGCAGTCTAACTCTGCTTCAGCCATCAGCTCCTGTTTCCAGTTGCCTGCCTGTTACCTGTCTGTTTGCCTGTCGGCCATTTGACTGCAGCTCTATCCAGAGGTTCGGACATCTTCAGCAGAGATCCCCGGCTGTTGCCTGCTCACCTGGGAGCGATCATCTGCCATCCGACTGCAGCTCTATCCAGAGGTTCGGACATCATCTGCGGAGATCCCCGGCTATTGCTGAGACTCTTGCCTGCTCACCTGGGAGCGATCATCTGCCATCCGACTGCAGCTCTATCTAGAGGTTCGGACATCATCAGCAGAGATCCCCGGCTATTCCAGAGACTCTTGCCTGCTCACCTGGGAGCGATCATCTGCCATCCGACTGCAGCCTACCAGGAGGCTCCACCAGCTCAGGTCGTATATGCCTGTTTGTCTAGAGACTGCCTTGGTCACTTACCGTGACAAACCTGCCTGTCCAGAGACTACCCTGGTCACTTGTCGTGACAAACCTGCCTGCCCAGAGACTGCCCTGGTCACTTGCCGTGACAACCTGCCTGTCCAGAGACTGCCCTGGTCACTTGCCGTGACAACCTGCCTGTCCAGAGACTGCCCTGGTCACTTGCCGTGACAAACCTGCCTGCCCAGAGACTGCCCTGGTCACTAGCCGTGACAACCTGCCTGTCCAGAGACTGCCCTGGTCACTTGCCGTGACAACCTGCCTGTCCAGAGACTGCCCTGGTCACTTGCCGTGACAACCTGCCTGTCCAGAGACTGCCCTGGTCACTTGCTGTGACAACCTGCCAGCCCAGAGACTGCCCAGGTCACTTGCCGTGACAACCTGCCTGTCCAGAGACTTCCTTGGTCACTTATTGTGACAACCTGCCTGTCCAGAGACTGCCTGGCTAATTGCCGTGATTCCCTGTCCTATTCCCGGATGCCACCCGCTCTCTTGCAAGTAAATTGTCTTGTATAATAAAGCTTAGTGGTTCCACCAACCAGACCCGTTTCCGTCAGTGGTTCCACCTACCAGACCCGTTACATGGTCGTTGCAACATAAACTGCAATAACTGGCGATCAAAACATGGTTTCTATCCCAAAATGGTAAATGTCAGCTTGGCGCACAAAAAATAAGCCCTCAACTAGACTCAGGTCCCAAAAAATGAAGATTCTACAGGTCTTGGAAAATGGCGCCATTTTTTTTTAATTACAAACTTTGTATTTTTTTGTACCACTTAAATAAAAAAATAACCTATACATGCTTGGTATCTACGAACTTGTAAAGACCTGGTGAATCATAATGACAGGTCAGTTTTAGCTACAGAACAAGGAAAAAATAAAATTGTGGAATTGCACTTTTTTTGGCAATTTCACCGCACTTAGAATTTATTTTCTCTTTTTCCAGTACATCATATGGTAAAAGCAATGGTGTCGTTCAAAAGAACAACTCATCGCAAAAAAGGACGCAAGAAACAAGCCCTCACACGGCCATATTGATGGAAAAATAACAAAGTTATGGCTCTGGGAAGAAGGGGAGAAAAAAAATGGAAACGCAAAAATTGAAATATCCTTGGTCCTTAAGGGGGTTTAAACCAGTTGGCAGAGATGTTACTGCAATGCTTGTTGTCATGTTACAACTTTCTCCTTCCATTTCATTTCTGCACCAAAGCACAATCAACCTTGCATTTATTGTAAGAATATGATGTTAAATGTATGTTAGACATAGCCTTATATGCAGCGGACCAAGTATACATTTTAATGTGACAAAAGACCCCATATACACAACAGATGGAACAAAACCCGCCGATATTGACAAGTTTGGCCAACAATCTAATGTGATTGGATTACCATGATAGAGGATTGTCAGGAGAGTGTTAAGGATTTGGCATGTCTGATTTCGGACAGGAAAACCTTTTGTTCTCTCATAGATGAGCTGCCATCGAGATGTATGGCAGCGGCTATCTACAGTCATGGACAAAAGTTTTGAGAATGACACAAATATTAATTTTTACAAAGTCTACTGCTTCATTTTTTCTAATGGCAATTTGCATATACTCCAGAATGTTATAAAGAGTGATCAGCTTAACAGCAATTACTTGAAAAAGTCAATATTTGGCTAGAAAATGAACTTTATCCCCAAAACACATTTCAACATCATTGCAGCCCTGCTTAAAAGGACCAGCTAACCTCTTTTCAGTGACTGCTCATTAACACAGGTGTGGGTGTTGATGAGGACATGGCTGGAGATCAATCTGTCATGATTAAGTAAGAATGACACCACTGGACACTTTAGGCTAAGTGCACACGTTCAGGATTATTTGCGTTTTTTTCGCGGGAAAAAACGCATCAAAAACGCATGAATTAAGCATCCTATCATTTAGAATGAATTCCGCAATTTTTGTGCACATGGTGCCTTTTTTTCCGCGAAAAAAACGCATCGCGGAAAATCTAGCAACATGTTCATTAATTTTGCGGAATTCTAGCGTTTTTCCCGCTATATTATTGACCTAGAAAGTTCAGGGAAAAATCCGTGCAAAAAACGCACCAAAAACGTGCAAAAACCGCACAAAAAAACGTGCGTTTTTGCTGCGAAAAAAGTCCGGTTTTGCTCAGGAATATTCTGCAAACATTCCTGAACGTGTGCACTTAGCCTTAAAAGGAGGCTGGTGCTTGGCATCATTGTTTCTCTTCTGTTAACCATGGTTATCTCTAAAGAAACACGTGCAGTCATCATTGCAATGCACAAAAATGGCCTAACAGGGAAGAGTATCGCAGCTAGAAAGATTGCACTTCAGTCAACAATCTATCGCATCATCAAGAACTTCAAGGAGAGAGGTTCCATTGTTGCCAAAAAGGCTCCAGGGCGCCCAAGAAAGACCAGCAAGCGCCAGGACCGTCTCTTAAAAGTGTTTCAGCTGTGCGATCGGGCTACCAGCAGTGCAGAGCTTGCTCAGGAATGGCAGCAGGCAGGTGTGAGTGCATCTGCACGCACTGTGAGGCGGAGACTCTTGGAGCAAGGCCTGGTCTCAAGAAGGGCAGCAAAGAAGCCACTTCTCTCCAGAAAAAAACATCATGGACAGACTGATATTCTGCAAAAGGTACAGGCAGTGGACTGCTGAGGACTGGGGTAAAGTTATTTTCTCTGATGAATCCCCTTTTCGATTGTTTGGGACATCAGGAAAACGCCTCATTCGGAGAAGACAAGGTGAGCGCTACCACCAGTCTTGTCTCATACCAACTGTTAAGCATCCTAAAACCATTCATGTGTGGGGTTGCTTCTCAGCCAAGGGAATCGGCTCTCTCACAGTCTTGCCTAAAACACAGCCATGAATAAAGAATGGTACCAGAATGTCCTCCAAGAGCAACTTCTCCCAACCCTCCAAGAGCAGTTTGGCGATCAACAATGCCTTTTCCAGCATGATGGAGCACCTTGCCATAAAGCAAAGGTGATAACTAAATGGCTCAGGGAACAAAACATAGAGATTTTGGGTCCATGGCCTGGAAACTCCCCAGATCTTAATCCCATTGAGAACTTGTGGTCAATCATCAAGAGACAGGGGGACAAACAAAAACCTAAAAATTCTGACAAAATGAAAGCATTGATTGTGCAAGAATGGACAGCTATCAGTCAGGATTTGGTCCAGAAGTTGATTGAGAGCATGCCAGGGAGAATTGCAGAGGTCCTGAAGAAGAAGGGTCAACACTGCAAATATTGACTTGCTGCATTAACTCATTCTAACTGTCAATATAAGCTTTTGTTACTCATATGTTTGCAATTATATTTCTGTCTGTGATAAAAACTTCTGTCAAACACACATAAAAACCAGAGGGCAGCAGATCATGTGAAAATATAATATTTGTGTCATTCTCAAAACTTTTGGCCATGACTGTAATGGAGAATACAGGAGTGGTCGGCTGAGCAAGGTCCCGTGTATGGGATAGGTGGCCGAGATAGCTGTCTGCCAAATAATCAGCCAAACCATCGCTTGTCTGACAGCTATCTAAGGTATGTAGGGGGCTTAAGGGTCCAGATAAATTGCCAATAATGACCATCACCATATCCATCAGCCCATGTAGGGTTTCTATAATTTGTTCCCCAACTCTCAAGTTTTGATCACAAGTGAAAGGAAGATGCCTTTATGACCAGTGATGGCTTTTATGCAATCGGAAAAGATGTGATCAAATATAAAAGGGCAAATTATCATTCGGCATTTGCTCCCTGGACATAATAGTGACTGATGGTTCAGGTGATTATTGACCCATGTAAAACGTCTTGCATCCTGAAGAAGGAAAATAAAGGAAACTGGCTACGTATGACTTCAGTACTTGTGTCTGTATAATTTACCATAATAAACACTTCTCAGCTATAATCATAACTTCCACCTAATGGCCATTATGTCTACCACTGACTTTAGCTAAGCAAAATGATATAGAACTAATGTGGTTGGAGCCAAAACGGATGTATGGTCAAACTATTCAATGGCTCTATTCAAAAGCACTTGGAAGAAAAAAAACTTTGCAACCATTGCAACACAAATATGATCCATGCTGCTTTGTAAAAATGATATAATAAAAATGCAAGGGTTGCAGAACTTGAAAAATGAAGAATTGTGCAGCATAGGACTAATGCAAAAAATAAAAAGAATAAAGTGGAGCGTTGTGGCCACTTCAAACAGCTTACCAGTGGGGGTTTAGAGAGTCAGACTCCCAGATCTAATACTATTGGTCATTCCTGGGATACGCCATTAGTTTTAGAAACCTTAATATCATATAATAGGATAAAACAATCAGTATAAACCAATAAATAGTTCTTTCCTCAAGGTGGAAACAAAAAAAAAATGATACAGTAAGATCTAATGGTGGAATATCTCAGCCCTGAAAGATTTCTTTTTATTAATATGATGCGTTTCATGTCTCCTAGTTCAGTGGCAGTAATGCGCCGAGCTGAAGACCCGAGTAATGTTATACACAATGGTTGCTAAGAAGATGTTACCTTATCACCTGATTAGAAGACTGGCTGTTTGTCATTGAATCCTTAGCTGAAAGAAGGGCTGCAGCCACAGTGATGGTATAGCTCTCTGTTCTCTTCATGTGTGCCCATTAAATGTTGCCTGATTAAATAGTATCTATCACTATATTGGGGATTTTATCAGTTTATGATCAAGTCTACATGCTGGATTAGGGCGGCTGTGAGAACAGATATGGCATAATAGGAGCAAAAAGCTGCTTTTTAACAGATAAAACACAGATACATTATAGCCTAAGGAACATTTTAGGTCACAGACTCACTCATTTAAAGAGGTTGTCAACTACTTTAACATTAATGGCCTATCCTCTGCATAGGCCATCAATGTCTGATCAGCCAGGGTTTGAAGTACTCACGTGCCGAGCTCCTCCGCCTTCTGGTAGTGGCAGGGGCTTGGTGCTGCACATCTGCCTCCTATTCAAAGTGATAGGAGGATGTACAGTACCATGCAGCCACTACAAGTAGACGGAGCAGCTCGGCAAGTGAATACTTCTGGCCAGTGGCCGCCGCCACAGATAACAGCTTATCGGCGGGGGTGCTGGATGTCGGACCCCAGCCGATCAGACATTGATGGCCTATTCTAAAGGCACTGTCACACTTAGCGATCGCACTAGCGATCACGACGACACGACCTGGCGAGATCGCTAGGGCGATCGCGATGTGGTCGCTAGTTAGATTCCAAACACAAAGATCTCATCAGAGATCAGCGATCTGTATAACGACCTCTGCGGTCGTTGGGAAAACCTAGTCCCGCCTGCGACGCTGGTAAAGTCGTTCATAAAGGGTGTCACACTCAGCGATTCAGGCTCACCAGCGGGACACCAACGACCAAAAAACGGCTCAGAACGTTCACGAGTGATCAACGACATCACAGCAGGGGCGACATCGCTGCTACACGTCACACACAGCTAAGTCGCTAGCGAGATCGCTGCTGCGTCATAAAATCGGTTACTCTTTATCTTAGCGATCTTGTTAGCGATCTCGCTTAGTGTGACAGTACCTTAACCCCTCTCTGCCATCAGACGTACTATTCCGTCCATGTGACCCTGGACCTAATTCCCATGGACGGAATAGTACGTCATAGGCGATCAGCTGCGCTCCCGGGGGGAGCGTAGCTGATCGCCGCCGGGTGTCAGCTGTATATCACAGCTGACACCCAGCACTATGTATCAGGAGCGGTCACTGACCGTTCCCGGCACATTAACCCCTAGCACACCGCGATCAAACATGATCGCGGTGTGCCCGGGGCACAGGGGAGGATCGCGCAGGGTGGGGGCTCCCTGCGCGCCCCCCTGAGACCCTCAGAGCAGCGCGATGTGTCGCGCTGTTCCGAGGGTCCGTCCTCCCTCCAGGTCCCCGGATCCAAGATGGCGCCGGGGTCCTGCAGGGAGTCGGCTTCCTCAGTGCCTGCTGAGAGCAGGCGCAGAGGAAGCCTGCAGCGATGCCAGAGCGATCGCTGGTGTGACAGAGTGCTGTGCACAGTCACACCAGCGATCTGCTAAAATACTGTGATGTCCCACCCTGGGACAAAGTAAAAAAGTAAAAAAAATAAAAATAAAAAGTGGTAAAAAAAATCATAAAAAAAAAAAAAAAAAAAATATTCCCCAATAAATTCATTTCTTCCTGTAAATCAAAAAAACAAGACAATAAAAGTACACATATTTGTTATCGCCGCGTCCGTAACGACCCCCCCTATAAAACTGTCCCACTAGTTATCCCCTTTAGTGAACCCCTTAAAAAAAAAAAAAAAAACTAAGCAAAAAATCAATGCTTTATCATCATACCGCCGAACAAAAAGTGGAATAACACGCGATCAAAAAGACAGATATAAATAAACATGGTGCTGCTGAAAACGTCATCTTGTCCCGCAAAAAATGAGCCGTCATACAGCATCATCAGCGAAAAAATAAAAAAGTTATAGCTCGCAGAATAAAGCGATGCAAAAATAATGATTTTTTATATAAAATTGTTTTTATTCTATAAAAGCGCCAAAACATAAAAAAAATGATATAAATGAGGTATCGCCATAATCGTACTGACCCGAAGAATAAAACTGCTTTATCAATTTTACCACACGCGGAACGGTATAAATGCCTCCCCCAAAAGAAATTCATGAATTGCTGATTTTTGTTCATTCTAACCTCCCAAAAATCGAAATAAAAAGCGATCAAAAAATGTCACGTGCTCAAAAATGGTACCAATAAAAACGTCACCTCGTCCCGCAAAAAATAAGACCTCACATGACTCTGTGGGCCAAAATATGCAAAAATTATAGCTCTCAAAATGTGGTGATGCAAAAAACTACTTTTTGCAATAAAAAGCGTCTTTTAGCGTGACAGCTGCCAATCACAAAAACCCGCTATAAATAGTAAATCAAACCCCCCTTTATCACCCCCTTAGTTAGGGAAAAATAATAAAATTAAAAAAATGTATTTATTTCCATTTTCCCATTAGGGTTAGTGTTGCGGCTAAAGTTAGGGTTAGGATTGGCGCTAAAGTTAGTATTAGGGTTATGGTTGGGATTAGGGTTAGGGGTGTGTTAGGGTTAGGTTTGTGGTTAGGGTTGGGACTAGGGTTAGGGGTATGTTGGGGTTAGGGTTGGAGTTAGAATTGGGGGGTTTCTGCTGTTTAGGCACATCAGGGGCTCTCCAAATGTGACATGGCGTCTGATCTCAATTCCAGCCAATTCTGCGTTGAAAAAGTCAAACGGAGCTCCTTCACTTCTGAGCTCTGCCATGCGCCCAAACAGTAGTTTACCCCCGCATATGGGGTATCTGCGTACTCTGGACCACAAGAGTTATTGTGCAATTTGTCCTATTTCTTCTGTTACCCTTGGGAAAATAAAAAACTGGGGGCGACAAAATCATTTTGTAAAAAAAAAAAAAATGATTTTTTTGTTTTTACGGCTGTATGTTATAAATTTTCTGTGAAGCACTTGGGGCTTCATAGCGCTCACCACACTTCTAGATAAGTTCCTTGTGGGGTCTATTTTCCAAAATGGGGTCACTTGTGGGGGGTTTCCACTGTTTAGGCGTATCAGGGGCTCTCCAAATGCGACATGACGCCCCCAGACCATTCCATCAAAGTCTGCAATCCAAAACGTCACTACTTCCCTTCCGAGCCCAGACGTGCACCCATACAGTCGTTTTCTCACACATGTTGGGTATCAGCGTACTCAGGACAAATTGGACAACAACTTTTGGGGTCCAATTTCTCCTGTTACCCTTGTGAAAATAAAATATTGGGGGCGAAAAAAATCATTTTTGTAAAAAAAAAGGATTTTTTATTTTTACAGCTGTACGTTATAAACTTCTGTGAAGCACTTAGGGGTTCAAAGTGCTCAACATACTTCTAGATAAGTTCCTTGTGGGGTCTATTTTCCAAAATGGGGTCACTTGTGGGGGGTTTCCACTGTTTAGGCGCATCAGGGGCTCTCCAAATGCGACATGACGCCCCCAGACCATTCCATCAAAGTCTGCAATCCAAAACGTCACTACTTCCCTTCCGAGCCCAGACGTGCACCCATACAGTCGTTTTCTCACACATGTTGGGTATCAGCGTACTCAGGACAAATTGGACAACAACTTTTGGGGTCCAATTTCTCCTGTTACCCTTGTGAAAATAAAATATTGGGGGCGAAAAAATCATTTTTGTAAAAAAAAAAAAGGATTTTTTATTTTTACGGCTGTACGTTATAAACTTCTGTGAAGCACTTTGGGGTTCAAAGTGCTCACCACACATCTAGATAAGTTCCTTGAGGGGTCTAGTTTCCAAAATGATGTCATTTGTGGGGGGTTTCCACTGTTTAGGCAGATCAGGAGCTCTCCAAACACGACATGGCATCCAGCCAATTCTGCGTTGAAAAAGTCAAACGGCGCTCCTTCCCTTCCAAACTCTGCCATGCACCCAAACAGTGGTTTACCCCCACATATGGGGTATCAGCGTACTCAGGACAAATTGCACAATAACTTTTGGAGTCTTGATACCCTTGGGAAAATAAAAATTGGGGTGAAAAGATCAATTTTGTGGAAAAAAATATGATTTTTTAATTTTACGGTTCTACGTTATAAACTTGTGTGAAGCACTTGGGGGTTCAAATTGCTCACCAAAGATCTAGATAAGTTCCTTAGGGGGTCTAGTTTCCCAAATGGGGTCACTTGTGTGGGGTTTCCACTGTTTAGGCACATCAGGGACTCTCCAAATGCAACATGGCGTCCAATCTCAATTCCAGCCAATTTTGGTTGGAAACAGTCAAATGGTGCTACTTCCATTCCGAGCTCTGCCATGCGCCCAAACAGTGGTTCCCCCCCACATATGGGGTATCAGCGTACTCAGGACAAATTGGACAACAACTTTTGAGGTCCAATTTCTCCTGTTACCTATGGGAAAATAAAAAATTAGTGACTAAGAGATAATTTTTGTGGGAAAAAAATAGGATTTTTTATTTTCATGCCCGGGCATTATAAACTTGTGTGAAGCACTTGGGGGTTCAAAGTGCTCACCAAAGATCTAGCTAAGTTCCTTAGGGGGTCTAGCTTCCAAAATGGGGTCACTTGTGGGGGTTTCCACTGTTTAGGCTCATCTGGGGCACTACAAACGGAACATGACCCCCATCAATGTTTGCATTCCAAAACGTTACTGCTTCCTTTCCAAGCCCTGCCGTGCGCCCAAACAGTTTCCCCCCCCACATATGGGGTATCAGCGTACTCAGGACAAATTGGACAACAACTTTTGGGGTCCAATTTCCTTGGGAAAAATCAAAAATTTGGGACTAAAAAATCATTTTTGTGGAAAATTGTTTGTTTTTTTTTCACACCCAGGCATTATAAACTTTTGTGAAACACTTTGGGGTTCAAAGTGCTCACAACAGATCTAGATAAGTTCCTTAGGGGGTCTAGTTTCCAAAATGGTGTCACTTGTGAGGGGTTTCCACTGTTTAGGCGCATCAGTGGCTCTCCAAACACGACATGCCGTCCAACCTCAACTCCAGCCAATTTTAGTTTGAAAAAGTCAAACGGCGCTCCTTCCCTTACGAGCTCTGCCGTGTGCCCAAACAGTGGTTTTCCCCCACATATGGGGTATTGGCGTACTCAGGAGAAATTGTACAACAACTTTATCTGTCCATTTTCTCCTTATACCCTTGTGAAAATAGAAAAAAGTTTGTAAAAGATCATTTTTGTGGCTAAAAAGTTAAATATTCATTTTTTCCTTCCACGTTGCTTCAGCTCCTGTGAAGCACCTGAAGGGTTAATAAACTTCTTGAATGTGGTTTTGAGTACCTTGAGGGGTGCAGTTTTTAGAATGGTGTCACTTTTTGGTATTTTCTGCTATATAGACCCGTCAAAGTGACTTCAAATGTGAGGTGGTCCCTAAAAAAATGGCTTTGTAAATTTTGTTGTAAAAATGAGAAATCACTGGTCAACTTTTAACCCTTATAATTTCCTAACAAAAAAAAATTTTGGTTCCAAAATTGTGCTGATGTAAAGTAGACATGTGGGAAATGTTATTTCTTAACTATTTTGTGTGACATATTTCTCTGTTTAAAGGGAAAAAAAATTCAAAGTTTGAAAATTGCTAAATTTTCAAAATTTTCGCCATATTTGTGTTTTTTTCAAAAATAAAGTTATATCGAAGAAATTATACTTCTAACGTGAAGTACAATATGTCACGAGAAAACAATCTCAGAATCGCGAAGATCCATTGAAGCATTCCAGAGTTATAACCTCATAAAGAGACAGTGGTCAGAATTGTAAAAATTAACGAGCAAACCACCCTTGGGGATTAAGGTGTTAAAGCTAGGCAATCAATGTAAAAGTAGTGGACAACCTCTAAGTTACAGTGTCCATGATGTGAACATATATCACATGAATGCCATCCATGTTGCATCAATGGACGGTCTATTTCCAACACAGATGTGTGAATTCAGCTTTACACACAAATTGAAAGCATGGTTACGTGGTTCATAGGGTTGCTCCAGATGTCCATGCAAATTGCTCTTAACACGGACTACAATGCACAGACTGACCGTGCCTCTCCCGACCTGAGTGACTCAGGCTCGTATACATATATCAAGCAGTCATGCTCGGATTGGGAGACCTTCGGCCTGTCCGTACATTGTGGTCCATGGTCGTACAGATTTGCATGGACGTCTGAAAAAGCCCTTAAAGAAGTACAAAAAATGCATCTTTGTTTGGTCTAACTCTGTATGAGACCCACATTGTTTTCTTATCTGTGAAGTTTGAAAAGAGGTTCAATCACAAAATAATTTCAAGGGCATCGGATTCATCAACAATTTAAAAATGACATCTTCTAATGTATACAAAGGGATAACAAAATATAGGCAATATTAACATATATGCAAGTCTTCCTGCCTCACCCAAGTAAACGCTGCTACACGATTAATCCTGCATTCTTTGCAGGGTGGGGTAATAAAAACCACATATAACCTATGGGTGAGAATTATAGCACATCTTTTTTTCAATAAACCACAAATGCTGATGACACAACCATTAATTTAATTTTAATTCACAGTGGCTCAGTGGTTAATGCTATTGCCTTGCAGAATTAGGATACTGAATTTAAGGCTAAACGGTGACATGTGTAGCATGACAGCTGTACTCAGACAAGTACTGTGTCCATTTGTGCAACTTGCTGTGGCAAGACTATTTGCAAGCTCCAATTTGTTGCAAATAAAACAGCCACTGTTTACTTACCTCAAGATTGTCGCCTCATTTCCCTCATTTTTCCCTCCCTCCCTTTTTCCATACCCCATCTCCCTGTTACCCCCCACTTCTTTCATTCCTCTTCTCCCTCCTAAACCTTCCACTCTCCCTAAAAAAAACAGTAATTAGACTTACCGGTAATTGTATTTCCAGAACCCATCCTCACTGCAACATGGAGGACGTCCTTCTTATCCTCATTGGGACAGGAAACAACGAGAGGTTAAAAGGACCCTCCCATCTCCACCGCTCAGTGTCTTTTCAAAGTACCACATCTGGATGGATGCAACAAACAATTTTTTATTAGTCATTCTTTATACAAACGTTACGTCACATTAGTATAGAATCTTCTCAGAAGGGAGAGAACTAGTAGTGTTGTCAGGATGGGTTCCTGGAAATAGAATTACCGGTAGGTCTAACTACTGTTTTCCAGTTCACCAATCCTGACAGCACCATGGAGAATACCAAAGTATGACAATCTAGGGCGGGACCACTGCATGAAGAACCTTCCTAACGAAGGTCAGTTCCCCTGAATGTCTAGCTTATAATGTTTCGAGAAGGTATTTAGACTAGACCAAGTTGCGGCTTTACAAATCTTATCCACCGAAGCCCCCCCTTTCTCAGCATATGAAGTAGCTATGACCCTAGTTGAATGGGCCCTAAGAGTATCCGGGCGAGATCTTCCCTGAGCCTCATTGGCTAGACCAATAGTGCATCTGGTCCACCTTGCTATTGTGGATTTGGACGCTCTTTTACCCCTATTTGAACCCCCATATTGCACAAACAAGTTTGTGTCCTGTCTCCAGTCCCTAGTTGCCTCTAGGTATTGAAGAACCATCTCTCTAACATCTAGGCAATAAAAGGATTGTTCCTTCAGGTTTCTAGGGTGCTGGCAGAAGGAAGGGAGAACAACTCCCTGATTCATGTTTGGAGTTGATACTACTTTGTGGAGGAATGCTGGGTCGAGTCTCAAGACCAGTCGATCCTCAAACACTTGTAAATATGGGTCCTGAATAGATAGGGCTTGTAATTCCCCTATTCTTTTGGCAGATGTGAGAGGTCACGGACTTTCTGCTTGCTTGAAGGGTAGATATTACTTCGTTGGACAATCCTTTTGACTTCAGGACCTGCCTCTCAGGATCCATGCTGAGAGTTGAAGACTGTCTGGGTTGTGGTGGAGAACTGGGCCCTGGTGGAGGAGGTCTTTTCTTCTTGGAAGGAGGATGGGGTCTTCTTTCGCCATTTTTCTCAGAAGAGGGAACCAACTCCTCTTCGGCCAGAAGGGCACCACCAAGACAATCTTCGCCCTTTCCTGAAAACCCTCGGAACCAGAGGAAGAGGGGAAATGCATAGGACAGCCCCTCTCCCATGGCTGGGGCAGTGCGTCAACTCCTGCTGAACCGTCTAGGGGGCTAAGGGAGAAAAATCTTCTAACCTTCACATTCTCTCTGGCTGTGAACAGATCCACTCGTGGCACCCCCCAGTGTTGACACAGCACACTGAACACTTCCTCATTTAGCTCTTACTCTGTGGGTGATAACTTCTGTCTGCTCAAGAAGTCTGCCACCTGGTTCCTGGATTCCTCCAGATGTACTGCAGAGACGGATAGATCCGTTGCTTCAGCCCATCTGAAGATCTTCTTTGCCAGGTGTTGCAGTGCAGGATGTTTTGGGCCCCCTTGATGTAGGAATGCCACTGCCGTCATGTTGTCGGACAGGATCTTTATATCTCTGCCCCTGACCATCGACTGGACCTGAAGTAGTACCTTCCATACTGCATATAGTTCCCGGAAATTCAAGGACTTGGATCCCAACTCTGGACTTCATTTTTCTTGGAAATATCTTTCTTCCACATGGCTGCCCCAGCCTAGCTGACTTGCGTCGGTGGTGACCACAATGCACGGGGAGAGAATCCATGGAACTCCTGCCGGGAAGATCTCAAATATTCCTCTAAGTCGTCGACCCATAAGTGCATGGATCGAGCCACCGAGGTTGCCGCGATGTTAGCTCGGATTATGGCTGTCGAGGTTTCCCCGGTTCTTTTTAGGAGACAGTCCACCTTCCGGTCCATGGGTTCTTTCAAGCTGAAGGAATCGTCGAATGGGATCGAAGTTCTCTTTGCCACTTTGGCTACCAGAATGTCTATCTTGGGGATGTCTTCCCAGGCTTTGACATCCTCTGGCTCAAAGGGTAGGTGAAGCTTAAAGTCTCTCGGAATAACCAGTCTTTTTTCCCGCATTCTCCCATTCCTTCATGATCATAGAACGAATGTGGCTGTTCACTGGGAACACTCTATTTCTCGGGGATTGTAACCCCCCAAACATCTCGTCCCGTACGGAGAGGGGTTTTGGGGTTTCCTCCACCTGCATGGTATTTCGTACTGCACGGAAGAGTTCATCCGTGTCCTCAGAGGAAAAGAGGTACCTCTTCCCTTGCTCTGGTGAGTCAATAAACACTTCCCCTTCCTCCTGGCCGGATTCATCAGACATCTCGTCTTCAGAGGACACTTCTGTCTCCCTTGGTCTTTTACGGAACCCTCCCTGGGATTCAGATTGTGCGGTATGAAAGTATACTATCCCAGAAATTGATGCCTGGACCTCCTCTCTTATTATGGACCTCATGTTTGACAGCCAAGAAGTCTGTTCTTATTATTTTTGAAGTGCAGGTTCACATAGGTGTTTCTGCCAGGTCTCTGGTAGTTTGACGTTACAGATAGCACATCTTTTAACTTTCCCTGACTTCTTGTTTTCCTTCTTTGGAGTTGCTGAGACAGGTGTTCCTCCCTAGAATACAGAGTATTTGCCATGTGTTTCTATGTGCAGGGTAAGGGCTAAAAGTGGGTGTCACTTTGCAAGCTTACTCACATGCCCCTGGCTCTGTTCCAAGCCAATGTCTGTTTTAGCGGAATCCTCCATGTAGAAATATCTGGTATGAAGTCCTAGCTTACAATAAGGCAGCCAACACACACATGGAGACTCTATTTATACGATACCCATACTCGGCTGAAGTTATCGCTGGATCTCTTCCTGTATTCCACTGTGGAAGACATGCTGGAAGGCACGCCGGAAGTGCTCCGCCCGGCCTGCAGAGATGACGTCGCCGGAAGCGCGCCCGCAGGGCTTGCAGCACGAAGGAAGCAGACGCCCGAGCCGAGAGCCCCCAGGTAGGGGGAAGCGGCTCGCAACTCAGGAGCAGCGCTTCACTTGAGGTAGGCTGAGGGACCCCCCATCAGAGGGTGTCGGTCACAGATCGCTTGATAGCAGAAAGGGAAAGCTGTGCACCCCGAACCACGCTGATCTGCCCGGTGCAGCCAGGGATAGGAGCTTCTTCTCGTCGTTCCTATCCTCATTGGTACAGGAAAAACACTGAGGGGTGGAAATGGGAGGGGTCTTTTAACCTCTCGTTGTTTCCTTTCCCAATGAGGATAAGAAGGACATCCTGCATGGTGTTGTCAGGATTGGTGAACTGAAAATGCTATTTATCTATTTAATTTTTTTTCTCTCTTTTCTTTCTCTATTTCTCTTTCTAACCTCTATGTTGGAATTTTCAGAATAATTTTTCATTTGCTAATATTAAATTTAGGTAGCTTCTTTTTTTGCAGCTGCAATATGGAGCACCTGTTTATATTTCTGTATGAATATTGTTATCATTACAAGTTTTGCTAAGTCCTGAGTGACTTATTTGATCATAATATCTTTGGTCGCATGTTATTTTTTTTTTGTATTTTCAAAATTGATTAATAAAAACAAACTGAACATAAAACAGCCATGATGCAGACAAAGCGACTTGCATTGAAGCCCATGGCAAGCATGTCGCATGTGACTTGCGACCAGTCAGAAAATCTAACACATTTATAAACATATGTGACTGTGTTGTAGTATGTCGCAGGTTGCAATGGTAATAGAAAAGACTAAGCACTCAACTTAAGTGAGGATATTTATTTTTAGTATATCCGAAAAATGTTTCGGTCTTTGCGACCTTCATCAGTAACTTAAATAATTAGTGGAAGGACTCCTAAATAACGAGTGCCCACAGAATGAAACGCTAAGCATTGGAAATGGCGTTGCTTATAAAAATAGAGAAAGCTCAGTAGTACAGCCAGATGGGCAAAACGTGCCTCAAGATGCGGTATCCACCGCTATAGTGGCTGGTGCTTAGGAAGAGTTGCTGGTGCAGGCAGCAAGGTCTCGTGGTTGGGTCTCAGCCGAGACGCCACCACGAGACCTTGCTGCCTGCACCAGCAACTCTTCCTAAGCACCAGCCACTATAGCGGTGGATACAGCATCTTGAGGCACGTTTTGCCCATCTGGCTGTACTACTGAGCTTTCTCTATTTTTATAAGCAACGCCATTTCCAATGCTTAGCGTTTCATTCTGTGGGCACTCGTTATTTAGGAGTCCTTGCCACTAATTATATAAGTTACTGATGAAGGTCGCAAACACCGAAACGTTTTTCAGATATACTACAAATAAATATCCTCACTTAAGTTGAGTGCTTAGTCTTTTCTATTATTATTAGTTGGTGTGGGAACCTAGACTTCAAGCACCAATTGTTAGTGTTTTTTTCTTATCTAGCAGGTTGCAATGCGACAGCATAGGAAATTAGCACAACCAATGTTGAAATGTGTCACTGCGATTTCAGTGTCACACGACAAGTTGCTTTGTAGTGCTAGCCTAATCTAACCCAAGAAAGACATCAACCATATTTTTTGGACCACAAGATGCACTTTTTCCACCAAACATTTTTTGGGTGTAATCTAAAAGTACAACTCGTCTCACAAAAAAAACAAGCCCTCATATGTCTATATGGACAGAAGAAAAAAAAGTTATTGCTCTTGGAAGATCGAGAGGAAAAATTAAGTGGGGAAGGACTTAACAGCATTCTATACCTGTGAGGCCGCTGCACAGAACATCTGGTTGCCGGGAGGAAATGAACTTTGAAAGCCACAGGCTGCTGAGAGGAATAGTCATGGAGGCATTGCTTCAGTCACCACTCACTACATTATTCGTTCGGAGTTAAAACATTGCCAAAAACTAAATATGAAGTAGGCACACGAACCTCAGACTATACTCGTGGGGCAAAAACAAACACAAAACAAAATGACTTGTAGTACAACTAAATTACTCTACAGCGATAAGCAAATTCCAATAGAAGTTTGTATCAAAAGGCAACTTATAAATGATATGGTCCCGATTCATCAAGACCTGCATTGTTCTCAAGTCTAACTGATTAGTCTATGTCTTCCTCAAGAGGAAAAAGTCTCTAAATGAATCGTGTATCGTAAGAGTGGCATGCGCCTTGCTACAAAAGGTTACTCCAGAGACTGGAGTAAAAGTTGTGGCATAAGGTATGTCCCAGCTTCTCAAAAAGTAGATTAGCGAGGCACGCAACGACCTGTCCCAGCTCCACCCATTTTGGTGGAACTGAAAGTTTTTGTGCTGCGCAAATATTGTGACTTTTCAAAGTTTTTACAACAGATTTCTGACGTAAACACTTTGATGAATCAGAGCCCTATGTGTCAGTAAAAAAATGACAGTAAGTATGAAAATATTGATAGCGAACCAACAATCAACTTGAATTGGAAATTGCCTGTAACACGTTCATTAAAGAAGTTGTCTGTCTCAAAAGAACAACTGCAGTCATTCTAAGCGAGTTCAGACTGCCAAACCGTGACAGTTTGAGATGCACACAATGTCACAATTCTCCTGCATTCAAGTGACCAAATGTACACAATTTGCATACTTACAGTCACATACCAACCTGACTTATGTGCTTCTTTAAATTTTCTTTTATTGAGAGAAGCTGGTGAGATGACTAGTCGGCACGTGTAAAAAATTATTAGGAGTATTTGTATGTAGCAAAACATACGGTATATGTATCTATATTTTTGTTAAAGTGTTTTTCACTTTTGCAAACTATGCTGTACAAATTAGTAGAGCAAAGAAAAATATACAAAAGGTGGTATTGCCGTAATAGTAGTAACCCACAAAATAAAGTTAACACATCATTTATACTGCATGGTGAACAAAAAAAAAATCCTTAAGCAGTGGCAGAATTGCTAGTTTTTTTTCCATTTCCCCTTAAAAAAAAATTTGTGAAAGTGATCGAAAAGTTATATGTAACCCAAAATCTACCAATGAATACTTCAATTCACCCAGCAAAATGTAAGCCTCACGCCGTCCTCTAGATAATAAAAATGTTTAAAAAAATGGAGATATAAAAACAAAAGATTTCTTCTACAAAAAAAAAAAATTTTCTTATGCAAAAGTAGTGCAACATAAAAAGTACCGTATACAAGTCTGTAATCATAAAGGGTATCTGTCAGCAGATTTTTGCTACTTCACCTGAGAGCAGCATAATGAAAGAAAAGAGAAGCTGAATCCAATGATGCATCACTTAGGCTAGTTTCACACTAGCGTTTCACTGACCTGTGTCAGTCTTCGCACGGCCGCCGCTAAGCTCCGCCCACAGCCGCGCAGCTCCGCTTATGGCGCATGACGCTGCATGCGACCTGCGTACCCTATCTTTAGCATTTGGTACGCAGGCCGTGCACAGGTATGCGTTTGCCGGCGCATGAGTCCTTTTGACTGTGCGCCGACCTGCGCCCAACGCACCGTGTTGAATTTTGGTGCGCTCGGTGCACCATCAAAAAGACGCAAGCACCGGCAAACATATGCCTGTGCACCCAATGCTAAAGATAGGGTACGAAGGTCGTATGCAGCGTCATGCGCCATAGGCAGAGCTGCCGGGAGGATGCGCGGCCGGGGGCGCAGACCGACGCAGGTCAGTGAAACGCCAGTGTGAAACTAGCCTTACATTCTGGGTGCAGCAGTTGTGATACAGAATTCTTAGATGCAGCATGTTGTAGAGTTCAGAAAGTTAACCCGACAACACACCAGGCTCTGTATGTACGTAGTCAATTGACCAAGAGCTGCTTATCAAAGGGGTTGTGGTCAGATGATTTGGCAGGAGTCAGCTAATCGGCAATGGTAATGTCCCAGTGATAAAACCTTCACTGTAAGTAAACAGCAAACAGCCTAATAAGTAACACATAACTTAATTCAATATTTTAACCCCTACCTCAGGCAGTCCTTAGATCACATAGCAAAAACTTGCTGACAGATTCTCTTAACAACTTGCAGAGTAAATACAGCAGGTAATATATGCTACACGGTGAACGCCACAAAATTTATATTGGAATACACAATGTGGGAATCAGGGCTGTGGAGTTGGTAAGCCAAACCACAGACTCCTTAATTTCCCTGACTCCTGACCCCACAGCACTGCCTCATTACTGAGCATGTACATAAAGTGCAGCACAGATTCATCTCAGCTAAAAGCCGAGATCCTTAGATCAGGAACATTTCATAACTTTCCCAAATTCTTCTGAAAACGTTTACAGAACATTCTGCACTGTACTACTGCACCAATATTATATATTTTAGGAGTCAGAGTTTATACAGACTCCACCAAAATGGACTCCACATCACAGCGGACACCCGGCTCCCACATAGCTCCCGGCAGCGATATTGAGAAGGCAGGGAGAGGGAGCTCCCTCTTCCCTCTGATCAGCACATCCACAATGTCATCGTGAGGGCCAGAAAGTTGCCATGGTGACCTGAGGTAGACACGATGACATCCGGGTCCCCAGGATAGCAAGCTTGTTAGGCCAGGCTCAGAGCACCGTCTACCAAGCATGTGTGAGAACAGAACTGACAATTCTAAACCACTGTAATACCAGTGCATTGCAATGCCTTTTAACAGAGAACAGACTGCAAAAAGTGAAAGTCCCATAGAGGGACTAATATATAAAAAAAATAAAAATTGTAAAAATAAAACGGTCACACTAGTTAACCCCTTCAGAGAACACAGTAAAAACAAAAAACGAGGCAAAAAAACCAATGCTTTTTCATAATACAAAACGTGGACTAAAGTGGGATCAAAAAGCAGAATGTATAAATAAATGGTTTCACTGAAAATGTCATCGTCTCGCAAACATGAAGCTGCCATACAACTCAATAAGTGGAGAAATAAAAGTTATACCTCTCAGAATTTTCTAAAAAAAATAGTTTTTATTGTTTAAAAGCGCCAAAACATAAAAAAATATATATTAAGTGGTATCACTGTAATAGTACGGACCCGAAGAATAAAACTGCCTTAACAATTTTATGACACACCAAAAAAATCTTCAACGTAATCCACACAAAAAAGCAAGTCACCATTCAGATCCGTTACAGGTTAAAAAAAAGATAGAGGGCTTCCACATTACTGGTAGCACAAAGGCTCTGGAAAAGTACAACGGCTCATCACTCACTTAGAAATTTAGCAAATTCTGCACTCACAAATCCAAATGCCCCCATCCCTTCTAAGCTTCACAGTGCACCTAAACCACATTTATCGTCCACATGTTTGTCATTTCTGTAGCAGGCCTAATTTACAGGTGCATGCCTCCAGAAGAACGAGCTGGGCACTACAATAGCAAATTTCAAGATTAAGCTCAGGAGAAATTGCGCAACAAACTGAGAGGTTCATTTTTTCTATTAGGGTATGTGTCCACGAGCGCTTGGCAGCGCTTCGGACGCAGCGGATACCCAGCTCCACCCAAAGCGCTGCCCCCTTTTGTACACACGATGTAATATAACGTGTGCCTGCCTGTGCTTCTGGAGACACACACACCCCCGTAATTTAATGTGTGCCCGCCTGAGCTTCTGGAGACACCACACACACCGTAATATAACGTGTTCCCACCTGTGCTTCTGGAGACACACACACACTAATTAACGTGTTCCACCTGTGTCTGAGACACACACACACCGTAATATAACGTGTTCCCACCTGTGCTTCTGGAGACACACACAACACCGTAATATAACGTGTTCCCACCTGTGCTTCTGGAGACACACACACACACCGTAATATAACGTGTTCCCACCTGTGCTTCTGGAGACACACACACCGTAATATAACGTGTGCCCACCTGTGCTTCTGGAGACACACACACCCTGTAATATAACGTGTGCCAGGCCTGCGCTTCTGGAGACAGACACACCCCGTAATATAACGCATGCCCGCCTGTGCTTCTGGAGACACACACACACACCGTAATATAACGTGTGCCACCTGTGCTTCTGGAGACACACACACCCCGTAATATAACGTATGCCGGCCTGAGCTTCTGGAGACACACACACACACACACAACACGTAATATAACGTGTGCCCACCTGTGCTTCTGGAGACACACCACCCCGTAATATAACGTGTGCCCACCTGAGCTTCTGGAGACACACACACCCCGTAATATTACGTGTGCCAGGCCTGCGCTTCTGGAGACACACACACCCTGTAATATAACGTATGCCCGCCTGTGCTTCTGGAGACACACACACCGTAAAATAACGTATGCACGCCTGTGCTTCTGGAGACACACACACCCCGTAATATAACGTATGCCCGCCTGTGCTTCTGGAGACACACACACACACACCGTAATATAACGTGTGCCCACCTGTGCTTCTGGAGACACACACACCCCGTAATATAACGTGTGCCCACCTGTGCTTCTGGAGACACACACACCCCGTAATATAACGTGTACCAGGCCTGCGCTTCTGGAGACACACATACCCCATAATATAACGTATGCCCGCCTGTGCTTCTGGAGACACACACACACCGTAAAATCATGTATGCACGCCTGTGCTTCTGGAGACACACACATCCCGTAATATAACGTGTGCCAGGCCTGCGCTTCTGGAGACACACACATCCCGTAATATAACGTGTGCCAAGCCTGTGCTTCTGGAGACACGCACATCCGTAATATAACGTTTGCCAGGCCTGCGCTTCTAGAGACACACACACACACAGGCTTGCGCTTCTGGAGACACACACATGCCGAAATATAACGTGTGCCAGGCCTGCGCTTCTAGAGACACACACATCCCGTAATATAACGTGTGCCAGGCCTGTGCTTCTAGAGAAACACACACCCGTAATATCACGTGTGCCAGGCATGCGCTTCTGGAGACACACACATCCTGTAATATAACGTGTGCCAAGCCTGTGCTTCTGGAGACACACACATCCCGTAATATAACGTGTGCCAGGCCTGCGCTTCTAGAGACACACACACACAGGCTTGCGCTTCTGGAGACACACACATGCCGAAATATAACGTGTGCCAGGCCTGCGCTTCTGGAGACACACACATCCCGTAATATAACGTGTGCCAGGCCTGCACTTCTAGAGACACACACCCGTAATAAAACGTGTGCCCGCCTGTGCTTCTGGAGACACACACACACGTAATATAACGTGTGCCAGGCCTGCGCTTCTGGAGACACACACATCCGTAATATAACGTGTGCCCGCCTGTGCTTCTGGAGACACACACACCCGTAATATAACGTGTGCCAGGCCTGCGCTTCTGGAGACACACACACCCCGTAATATAACGTGTGCCCGCCTGTGGTTCTGGAGACACACACATTCCGTAATATAACGTGTGGCCGCCTGTGGTTCTGGAGACACACACACCCTGTAATATAACGTGTGCCCGCCTGTGGTTCTGGAGACACACACATCCCGTAATATAACGTGTGCCCGCCTGTGCTTCTGGAGACACACACATCCCGTAAGATAACGTGTGCCAGGCATGTGCTTCTGGAGACATACAATAACGTGGGCTCTCCCCGCTATGGCAATGCCACATCTGTGGAAGCTAACTGCAGCTTGGGAACACTGTGGGGATCAGAAGGGAGAAGACTATTTGGCTTTGGTAGCATGGAGCATGTTGGGTTGGGTTTTGGAGGAGCCATATTGCCATATTCAAGAGCACTTGAGCTACCAGTAACGTAGAGAACGCCTATATTTCCATTGATAGATGACAAAGCTTAGTGGGGACTATTTTTTTTCTGGGATGTCTTGAAGTACCAGCTTTTGATACGCAACATTTTTTGATTGGTTAATACTCTAATATGGTACATGTGGCAAGAAAGTTTATTGTTTGGGTTACTATATTTATGCAGAGCTTTTTTTTAATGTTTTCATACTTTTGCAGACTAAAAATTATAGGCAATTTTATAAGCTTGTGTCATGGATGCTGCGATACCAATTATATGACGCTTTTCTGTACATTTAAAAAAAAAAAAAAAAAAAACAGTTAATGCAAAACATTCTTCCATTATTTTTTTCATGAAGGAAGCAGTGATTTTTAAAATATGTTAAGAAAGAAGTGTTTTTGGAAGAAGCCTTTGATGCACTACAGTAGACCTGTCAGTTTTACACTGTATTATAGCTTGTTAGACCCAGATAATGGTGGGAGACCAATAAGCCATAGTAGCAGGCTGTCACAAAAGACATGGCTTGGCCTCTAGTTGCCATTGCAACCATCATCTTCCTGCCATCTGGTTGTGGAGGGCTGATGGAGTGGAGGAGAGAGCCACTTCCCTCTCACAACATCTAGATACCAATGTCAATACTGACAGCAGCATCTAGAGGGTTAAACAACCACGCTTGGTACGAGCAATAATTGTGACCAATGAAACAGAGGGTCAGCTACAGCATACAGCGGACACCCGCTGCTGGTGGTGCAGGTAACTTCACCACACTGTATACCAACAACACTTTGCAGGAACTCCTTGCCCACTGCACTGCACGTGTACAGAGGATTTTGGGAAGGGGGTTAAAGGAGAATGGGGAAGTTTTATAAGGCTATATTAAGCTGCATTTGGATGTTCTGATTGTTTGGTTTTTAAGTACAGACAATGGAATTAAATGTCCAAAACAGATCTATTACATAACTGTTGAAAATCGAAGCCTAGGGACCACATTATTATAGGATCAGTGTGGGCTTTGCATTTGTCAGTTTTTAGAACAAAAGAAAAAGTTCTGAATAATGCACATTTTCTACTGTTCTTAATACAGACAGACACATCTTAGAATAATCTACAGTCCCTGACAGAAGTTATGTCGCTTATCCATGTTATGTAAATCAAAGCTTATAACCTGACGTTAAATTCATCCATTGGTTTTATAAATTACTCTTTTGAAAGCTGAAACCCTCCCAAATTTGGTTTAGGTTAAGAAAATAAATTGGCATCAATGCTGAAATATTGATCATTTAATGAACATAGAATGGTCAGATTTTGGCAAGACAAAAGTTTTGTCACCCACAGGAAGTAATGTGATATTCAAACAAATAATTATCTTAACCCTTAATGACCAAGCCATTTTGTAGGTTAAAGACCAGGCCAATTTTCACAATTCTGACCACTGTCTCTTTATGAGGTTATAACTCTGGAACGCTTCACGGATCTTGCGATTCTGAGATTGTTTTCTCGTGACATATTGTACTTCATGATAGTGGTAAAATTTCTTCAATATAACTTGCGTTTTTTTATGAAAAAAATGGAAATATGGCAAAAATTTTGAAAATTTTGCAATTTTCAAACTTTTAATTTTTATGCCATTAAATCAGAGAGATATGTCACAAAAATTAGTTAATAAATAACATTTCCCACATGTCTACTTTACATCAGCACAATTTTGGAACCAAAATTTTTTTTTTGTTACGAAGTTATAAGTGTTAAAAGTTGACCAGCAATTTCTCATTTTTCCAACAAAATTTACAAAACCATTTTTTTAGGGACCACCTCACATTTGAAGTGAATTTGAGGGGTCAATATGACAGAAAATACCCAAAAGTGACACCATTCTAAAAACTGCACCCCTCAACGTGTTCAAAGCCACATTCAAGAAGTTTATTAACCCTTTAGGTACTTCACAAGAATTGAAGCAATGTGGAAGGAAAAAATGAACATTTAACTTTTTTTCCCAGAACTACCACTCCTCTCCTACAAACAGCCCCCTAACTTAAGGAATCTCCTTGTCAGAAGTGTCCTTTCGTCACCATCAGTGACTGGCACATTCCCATGTAACAACAAAAAATGCAAAACTTGTACCCACATATTACCAACAAATACAGTCCGTGTACCAAACACAAATCAGGACTATAAGGTCATGGGTTCCTTTTCATGTACATCCTCCAATGTGGTGTACATGATACAATGTACAAGGTGCCCTGGAGCTATCTATATTGGGGAAACCATGCAAAAACTACAAACAAGGATGAATCTACACAGACATACGATCAGGAATGAAATGGACACGCCTGTGGGAAAACATTCCTCTGGAACTGGACATTGTATGACAGACTTAAAAGTCTTAATACTAAAAGGTCATTTTAAGGATGACAGGGAGAGAAAAATATGGGAATTCAAACTTATTAGGATGTTCAATACTTTGACACTAGGACTCAACTTAACACCCGGTTTTATGACTCATTACATAGACACAGTTCACACCTTCACCAGAAGGACTCCAGATAGCTAATAACACATGCCCACTAGCTCTCCATTTGTAAGAAAATGCTAATTTGATTTCCTTTGCTTATCTTTTGAAGGCATCACACCTCCCAGGTCTTGAACAAATTTCCTACTATAGTAAGCATCTAATGTGTCTTTCTTATTATTCCAAATGTAATCTTGCCTGAAGAAGGAGCCTCTGCGCTCTGAAAGCTTGCGAACATATAATTTTCTGGTTAGCCAATAAAGGTATCACCTTAAGAATGCTCTTGTCATAATTGGATGGAAAAGTATTCACATCAACTTTTTTTCCCAAAATTTTTCTTTCGACACAATTTTTTTAAATTTTGTCAAGGGTATCAGGAGAAAATGAACCACAATATTTGTTGTACAATTTCTCCAGAGTACACCGATATACCATGTGTGGGGGTAAACCACTATTTGGGCGCATGGCAGAGCTCGGAATGGAAGCAGCGCCATTTGACTTTTTTGGCTGGAATTGAGATTGGACGCCATGTCGCATTTGGAGAGTCCCTGTGTGCCTAAACAGTGGAAACCCCCCACAAGTGACCCCATTTTGGAAACTGGACCCCTCAAGGAACTCATGTAAATGTGTTGTGAGAGCTTTTAACCCCCAAGGGCTTCACAGAAGGTTATAACGTAGAGCCGTAAAATTAAAAAATCATATTTTTTCCACAAAAATGATCTTTTCATCCCAATTATTATTTTCCAAAGGATAAAAGGACCCCAAAAGTTATTGGGCAATTAGTCCTGAGTACGCTGATACCCCATAGGTGGGGGTAAACCACTATTTGGGCGCATGGCAGAGCTCGGAAGGGAAGCAGCGCCATTTGACTTTTTTGGCAGGAATTGAGATTGGATGCCATGTCGTATTTGGAGAGTCCCTGTGTGCCTAAACAGTGGAAACCCCCCACAAGTGACCCCATTTTGGAAACTAGACCCCCCAAGGAACTTATCTAGATGTGTGGTGAGAGCTTTGAACCCCCAAGGGCTTCACAGAAGGTTATAACGTAGAGCAGTAAAATTAAAAAATCATATCTTTTCCACAAAAATGATCTTTCCACCCCCAATTGTTATTTTCCAAAGAGTAACAGGACCCAAAAGTTATTGTGCAATTTGTCCTGAGTACGCTGATACCCCATATGTGGGGGGAAACCACTATTTTGACGCATGGCAGAGCTCGAAAGGGAAGTAGCGCCTTTTTCAAATGCAGACTTTGATGGAATGGTCTGTGGGTGTTATGTCACGTTTGGATAGCCCCTGATGTGCCTAAACAGTAGAAACCCCCCACAAGTGACTCCATTTTGGAAACTAGACCCCCAAGGAACTTTTCTAGATGTGTGGTGAGCACTTTGAACCCCCAAGTGCTTCACAGAAGTTTATAACGTAGAGCCGTGAAAATGAAAAAATCATATTTTTTTCCACAAAAATAATCTTTTTGCCCCAAATTTTTATTTTTATAATGGTAACAGGAGAAATAGGACCCCAAAAGCTATTGTGCAATTTGTCCTGAGTACGCTGATATCCCATATGTGGGGGGGAACCACTATTTTGACGCATGGCAGAGATCGGAAGGGAAGGAGCACCGTTTTTAAATGCAGACTTTGATGGAATGGTCTGCGGGTGTCATGTCGCGCTTGCAGAGCCCCTGATGTGCCTAAACAGTAGAAACCCCCCACAAATGACCCCATTTTGCAAACTAGACCCCCCAAGGAACTTATCTAGATGTGTGGTCAGCACTTTGAACCCCCAAGGGCTTCACAGAAGTTATAACGTAGAGCCGTGAAAATAAAAAAAATCATATTTTTTTCCACAAAAATGACCTTTTTGCCCCCAAATTTTTATTTTTATAAGGGTAACAGGAGAAATAGGACCCCAAAAGCTATTGTGCATTTTGTCCTGAGTACGCTGATACCCCATATGCGGGGGGGAACCACTGTGATCGCCTTACTGCGATCTTTGGGAGGCACAATGAACAAATCTACCAAAGGTGAAGAATTGGTTTTCTTTTTTATGCCGTTCCTCGTGCGATATTAGTGATTAGGCGACTTTATTCCTCGGATCGGTGCGATTACAGCGATACCAGATTTACACCCTTTTTTCATGTTTAGCTTCTGTCACACACTAAAAGATGCTTTTTTTTGGAATAATTTTTTGTAAGAATTTTTTGCATCGCCGTATTTTGAGAGCTATAATTTTTCCATATTTCGGCCGACAGAGTTATCTGTGGGCTTATTTTTTGCGGGACGAGCTGACGTATTTATTGGTACCATATTCGGGCACATAACGTTTTTTGATCGCTTCCTATTCCGATTTTTGTGGAAGCAGAATGAACAAAAACCAGCAATTCAGGAATTGTTTTTTTTTAATTTTTTTTCCCCGTTCCGCGTGTGGTAAAATTGATAAAGCAGCTTTATTCTTCGGGTCACTACGATTACAGCGATACCTCATTTATGTATTTTTTTTATGTTTTGGCGTTTTTTACACTAAAGAATTTTATAGAAAAAATAATTATTTTTGCATCAGTTTATTCCGCGAGCTATAACTTTTTTATTTTTTCGCTGATGATGCTGTATAGCGGCTTGTTTTTTGCGGGACAAGATGACGTTTTCAGCGGTACCATGATTATTTATATCTGACTTTTTGATCGCGTGTTATTGCACTTTTTCCAAGCGGTGTGATGATACCGCTTGAAAAAAGTATAATTTACTACTTTTTTGTTTTTTTTTACGGCTTTCACTGAAGGGGTTAACTAGGGTTATGCTTTTATAGATGGGATTTTTACGGACATGGCGATACCTAACATGTGTATTTTTTTTGTTTTTTATTTTTTTATTACATAAAAATGTGTATTTTTTAGGGGATTTTTTTAAAATTATTTAATATTTTTTTTACAATTTTTTTAAAAAAATGATTTTTTTCAACTTGTCCCTTTATGGGACTTTCACTTTCTTTACTTTTTATTGCAGTTACAATGCATTGCAATGCTCTGGCATTGCAATGCATTGCAACTATAGTGGAAGCTGCTGTGACATGATCACAGCAGCTTCCCGTAGCTAAATGACCCGGAGGTTGTCATGACAACCCCCGGGTCATCAAGGCAGAGATCGGCCCCTGCAAATACAGTGCAGGGTGCGATCTGAGGCAGAGGGAGCTCCCGACCCTCTGCCTCCCCCCCTGAGCTCTGCGATCGGGCTGGATCGCAGCAGTCAGGGGGTTAACAGCCAGGGGCGGTGGGGGCTCCGCTCCTGGCTGTCAGTGCAGGAAGCCTGGCCACTGCAGCGCCGGCTCCTGCACTGATCGCGCTGGGGAAGCTGAAATTTCAGCTTCTCCTGCGCGATCGCTGCTGTGTTTGGTCAGTCAGATTGACTGACCAATCACAGTGCTGTGAGTGCGGGGACCGACGGCAAAGGTCCCCGCACCGCTTGCCGTGCCTGTCAGCTGTCTGTGACAGCTGTCGGCACTGATCTACCACTGCGTGTTTACACGCAGTGGTAGATCAAAGGCATGACGTGCAGAAACTGTCCTGGTGCACGTCAGTGGACATTAAGGGGTTAAAATACAAATATATGTTGCATAACATTGGTGAATTAAGTTGTGGTGCTATTAGAGTCATATTTAATATTTTGTGTGACTTCCATGAGCTTGAAGGAAATGCATCCATGCGGTTCAACAATGATTCATACAATTTATTAATGAAGTCATCAGGAATAGCAATGAATGCAGTCTTGCATGCCTCCCAGAGTTCATCTAGATTCCTTGGTTTTGTCTTCCAAGCTTCCTCTTTCATCCTACCCCACACATGCTCAATGATGTTCATGTCTGGGGACTGGGCTGGCCAGTCCTTGAGCACCTTGATCTTTTTTGCCTGGAGGAACTTTGTTCTAGAGATGGATGTATGTAATGGAGCATCATCCTGCTGCAGAATTTGACCCCTTTTATGAATTGGAATGTAAGAGGTAGCTAATACTTCTTTTTTTTTTTTTTTTTTTTTCCAACATGTTTTATTGATTTTAGAAAGTATTACAATAACTTTAATATACAAGTCATGAAGTATCAGACAGAGATGACATATTTAAAACTCAATATGAAGAATTGCAGAACATTGCCACCAAGTAAGTCATTCCGATTTAAGTGTAACAAGTTTAACTCACAAGTATAATACATATAACTGTCCCCTGCTGCCCTCCCCCCTCCCAACCCCCCAACATATAAACCCCTAAAACGTCCCTGCATTCGATTGACAACCAACAAAATTTAAGGAATAGGGTCATGTCCACTAATTTTCTGAAGAAGATACCACTGAGTATTTTCAAATTGTGTCCTTAATTTGTCCCTAGTGTCTTGAGTCAAAGATGGAATAAAAAATGACCATGTCGTTAAAAATTTCCCAGTCAATTTCTCTTTATTTGTCAGGGTGTCCAGCCAGTCCATTCGAAAAATATACATTATTTTGGAATATATGAGAGATTTGGGTGGAGGTAATGGCTCCAGCCAGTGCTGCTATATACTTTTCCTAACAGCCGAGGCCCATATTATCAGCATGGCCTCAAAATGTTTGGGAAATTTATGTTGAAAGCTATCTAGGATATTAAATATTGCCCATTGTGGAGTCAGAGGAAAAATTATCCCACCAAGATTCTGTATTTCAGCATGAATAGACTGCCAAAATTTTTGCACTTTGGGACACCCCCACATATTATGAAATATGTCTGTTTTCTGTTTTGCATTTGGGACAGGTGAATGTGCCTCCAGGAGACATCCTAGACTTGATGTGTGGGGTAATATAAGCTCTATGAAGGAGTAATAAAGACATGTCTGCATAACTGCTGGAGAGGATTACTTTCCGTTGCATCGAAGTGGCATCTAAGATTTCCCCGACTGATGTTCTGTAGATCATTAACCCATCTTGCTGGACCTGTCTTTTTGCCCTCCCAAGACCATTGCTTACGCAACAGTATGTAAATGGTGTTTGTCGAGGCTATCTGTGCTCTAGCGGTCCTGAGGAAGCTATCCAAAGCGTTCCTCCCTCCCTCCCCACCTCCAGCAGCCATGCCTTTCAAAGTTAAGCTCCTTGCTTGAAGAAAAAGGAAGGGCTTGTTTGCAAATGTTGGGAATCGTTGTGTTGCGGTGTCAAATGTGAGTATAGAGGATCTAGTATCTAATAGATCAGCTGCCAAGATGCAACCTTGCCCCGCTAACTCAATATAAGACAAAGATGGTTTACCTCCCATAAAGCCCGGATTACCTAGGAAGGGCATAAAAGGAGAGAGATCACCTCTCAAATGACACAATCTCCTGCATTTCCTCCATGTCTGTATAGTTTGCCATAAGGTGGGGTGGTTTTTTATTTCTGCAATAAAGTCCTCGTTAGTCATGTGTAATAATGCTGGTAGAGAGACATGGGGACTTAATTGTTGGTCTAAGAGTACGTTTGTAAAATGTGAGCTGCCTCTCAACCAGTCAATGGCGTATCTAAAATTTGCTGCTAGATTGTATTTCGCAATGTCTGGGAAATTGATTCCACCCTCCTCCTTAGGGGCTTGTAGTTTGATCAAGCCTATACGTGTTCGTTTTTTTTCTCCCCATATAAAATTCCTAAAGGCAGTATTTAAAATTTTTATGTCGGCACTTGACAACAAAATAGGTAGTGTTTGGAAAACATACAAAAGTTTTGGAAATATTATCATCTTAATTAAATGACATTTTCCAGAAAAAGACAAAGTGAAATGTTTCCAGGAGTTTAGAAGATTAAGAATGGATGTAATTAGGGGTCTAATGTTAATGTGATATAAGGATGCCAAATCTGCCGGGAGATGAACACCCAAATATTTGATGGATGATGATGTGCTCCACTGGAAAGGAAATGTCCCGTCATTTAATTTCCCTTGCTCGAACAGAGCCAGGGCCTCAGATTTATTATAATTTATTTTAAAGCCTGAGCATTTGCCAAAATGATTTAGGGCCTCCATAATAATTGGTATTGCCTCACTGGGGTTGGAGATGAAAAGGAGAACATCGTCGGCAAATGCCGCAATTTTGAGAGAGATGGAGCCTACCTCTAAACCTCTGAATATTGAAGAATTTTGGAGCGTTCTAAGAAGAGGATCTAAAGCAATGTTGAATAGCAAGGGCGACAAGGGCAGCCCTGACGCGTCCCTCTCTGAATTTCAAATGTAGAAGAAAGCATACCATTTATGGCCAACCTGGACACCGGGTTCTTATATAACAACTTTATAGTCTCACAAAACCATGAACCAAAGTTTCTAAACTCCAGGATGTCTAGGAGATATCCCATGCAACCCTGTCAAACGCTTTGTCGGCGTCCAGGCTGACCACAATAGACTCCAAACAGCCATTAGATTTTCCATAAGAGATGGCTCCCAAAGCCGTCCGTATGTTATATGTTGTGGATTTCCCGTGGACAAACCCAATTTGTTGAGGCAATATCAGATTGGGGATTATCTTTTGCACTCTGTTGCTAGAATTTTAGTGAAAATTTTAAAGTCAGAATTTAAAAGCGAGATTGGTCTGTATCCTTCCACAGATGAGAGATCTTTACCTGGTTTAGGGAGCACTATTATGTCTGCTTCATTGAAGCGATCTGGTAGCTGCCCTGAATTCACTAGCTGGTTAAAGACTTCACAGAGTGTGACCTATACTGCCTCCTAATATTTTATAAAATTCATTACTGTACCCATCAGGGCCAGGAGATTTGGAGAGCTTCAAGGAGCTAATAGTTTGGATGACCTCTGAAGGGGATATAGGAGCATTAAGGATTTCCCTGTGTTCCTCTGATAGTGAAGGTGCCACCTCCATTTGCATAAAGTTGAGTATATCATCCCCCTCTCTCTTCTCAGCTTTGTACAGAGAACCAAAAAATGATCTAAATTCCTCCACAATCTCTCATTCTCTGTCAATACTCTGCCCTCTTTGGACCGAACTTTGTTAATCCTTGTGCTTTTCTGTATGGTCTGGTAAGAGATGCAAGTAGTTTGCCGGGTTTGTTACCCCATTTAAAAAATTTGTGCTTTTGGAGATCGATACTATGTGAGGCCCATTCATGAGCGAGTGTGTCCACCAATTCTTTTGCCTCAAGATATTGTTTTTTCATGATGGGTGAATTATTAAGTTTAAAATTTTTATATGCTAAGGTTAAAGCCTTCTGCGCTGCCAAAGTCCGCTCCTGCAACTGTTTTTTTTTGTGACATATATACGCAATTATTTGCCCCCTCAATACTGCCTTAGAAGTATCCCAGAAGAGAATTGGTGTTTTACAGTGTATTTGGTTGTCAGATTTGTATGTATCCCATGAAAATTGTATGAATTTTTTGAAGTCATCTGAGTGGTATAGGTATGACGGGAACCTCCACTTCCTATGGAAGCAGATTGGTTTAGAAATTTTAGGTTAAACGTTATTGGTGCGTGATCTGAGATTTGTATGTCCAGAATTTTGGTATGTGTAATTCTTGGCATGAGTGAGGAGTTCAATAACCAGTAATCAATTCTAGCGTGGGAATTATGAACATGTGAATAGTGAGAGTAATCTCTCTCAACAGGGTGCTGTACTCTCCAGATGTCCAATAACCCCAAGTGATCTAAAAAAGATTGTACCAGTCTCCCCTGTGTAGGTATATGAGGAGATTGAGAACCAGACCTATCCATCACACTGTCATGCACCTCATTAAAGTCGCCACCTACGATCATATGAGAGGTGTCCCATCCTGCAATTTTTTTTAGCACGCTAGCCCGGAAGGATGGATCTGAGGAATTTGGCGCATAAATATTAATAACACTATAAGTTGTCCCCTCTATAGTCATCTTAACGCAAACAAACCTTCCCAAAGGATCTTCTAACACATCAACTATCTCATGGGCACATTCGTTATCATAACAACACACCCCTTTGTTTTTTGGTAAAGGAAGCTTCTGCACAAACCGTGAATTTTTTGCTAGAAAACCCCGGATGATTGCCCTTCACCCAGTGTGTCTCCTGCAAAAGTACAACATGAAAATTTTTTTGATGCAAATAATGTAAAATTTTTTTCCTCTTGACCGGGGAATTCAGGCCATTGACATTCCAAGAGCACCAAAGGAGAGATGTCATAGTGGACATTTTTTGCCTGTTGATATCTACCATTAACCTATTCCAGTACGAGAGAAGTGATAAGAAATATCTGTTACATTATAATAGGATCCCAGCCCATCCCAGCGAGTAGGCGATAGAATCCCTGGGTTATTGATTATCTGAAATCGAATGCAGAAAGCTACTCCCCAATGAACCTCCCCTCCCACAAAAATTGTAACTGTGTGCCATTTTCAGCATTTCCCCCAAACCTGCATCCCAACGTTAGATGCAGAGGTAAAAAAAACAGCAAAAAACACCAACATATCAAACAGATATTAGTTGACATCACCGTGTGTGATTTATGATAATGTCACTCAGTAAGCCACTCAGAATCCTGCTCATGGCGGCTGGGGGGCTCCACGGACAACCTCCAGAGCCCTCACCGGATCGTCGAAGGCCCAGTTTTTCCCAGATATATTAAAGCGTAGTGTTGCTGGATATTGTAGGCTGAACCTAATGTTTTTGTCAGCCAGCAATTTACACACCGGGTTGAAGGCTCTACGTCTGTTCGTCACCATGGCCGAGTAATCCTGAAACATCAAAACTTTGTGCCCTTCATAGGATAGGTGCGCTTTCTTCCTATAGGCCGTAAGTAGACGTATTTTATCTTGAAAGTCAAGGACCTTGAATATCACCGGTCTGGGTCTATCGTTATCTTTTCCCCTCTGAGGGCCTATTCTGTGAGCTCTCTCAACCATCACTGAGCCAGATGTTAATTGAATGTCCAAGGCACCCGGCAACCACTCCGATGTTAATTTAAGCAAGTCAGAGGGATGTACGGATTCAGGAATTCCTATCAGTTTCAAATTATTGCGTCTGGAACGATTTTCCAAGTCGTCCACTTTGGATTGGAGCTCTGTGACTGCTTTCTCTTTTCCTTCCAGGCGTTCTGTCATTTCCTTGGTGACCTCATCCAGATCAGAGATGCGTTGTTCAGCCTCATCTAGACGAGTGCCCTGGCTGTTGACTTGCGATATTATAGAATCTATTGAAGTTTGAAGGGTGGCAAATCTAGAGTCTATTTCGGGCATGAGGCGTTCCATGATGGCATCCACTATTGAGTGAGAAGACTCGTTGCTTGTATCAGAAGTGGATTTGGGCGATGATGATCCTTGTTGGTTCCGGGTAGAAGCTCGTCCTCCCTTAGATTGTTTGCCCACAAATTTATCCATGCTTAGTGACATTGGTGAGAAAGAAAAAATAGAAGGCGGTGATGTCTCAAATAAGAAGCGTTACATTAGAGATTGAAATGCAGCATGTAGTTCCTGTATGAAGTATATATCACAACTGACCCGCGGTCCGCAACACGTTACGCGGCGTCCCCCACACCTAGAGTCCACCGAGGAGCCTGAAGAGGAAGACCTAACATACAAGTCCCCTCATCCAGGTATTTCCTCCGCTAATTAAGGCTGAAAATCAGCAGAGAGATTTGCTAATAAGCGGCCAATCCTTGGCTTCGCCTCCCAGCAGACTCTACTTAAAATTTCGAGAAGGTGTGAGGGGGGGTGCAGTCCGGCCGGCCTAACAAATCAGATCCAACATTAACAAGCCCCCACCAGTCTGGGCAACTATATAGTAATCTACCCGTCACTCCAGAGTTATGGCTGAGATGGAAAAATAGATTATTGCATGTAGAAGTATAAGTCACTGAAACTTGCTGTAATTATGTGAGCTGTGGTGCCAAGACTACCAGAGCGACCCATGTAATCTCAGGGCTAGCGCTCCTTTCACGGCGTTAAGATCAAAGATGGCGGGAGACTCAATGGCGGGAAGTGGGCCCCAGCATGTGATGGTACTGGCTCCGTTATGACCAGTCCTGTTTTCCTTCTCCACTCCCCTGAGATCCCCTGAGATCTTACTCGGCACCCACCCGCCCGTGTCCGGTCCCTGGGGTACACCGCAAACGGCTCCCTGTGTACCTACGTGGCATGGACCGAGCCTGGTGATCAGCGAGGCTACCCCTCAGCGGTGATCTCTCTAACCTGAGGCTCCGGCACCCAGATCTCCCGACGGCGTCTCGTGTCCACCCGGAATTTACCTGGTCTTCGGACCCGTCGCCAGACTCCGCTCCTGTTCACTGTCTCCTGGCTCCCACAGCGCACCCCCACGCCGCTCTTATGGCGGTCAATAACGGCCGTCTCCGGCAATGCAGCGGCGAGCCGAGGAGTGGTGTGGCGCCGCTGCAAACCTCAGCAGCTCCAGCCGCAGGATCCTCCCCGAGGAGCTTCAGAGCCGGCCCGAAATGCTGTTTCAGCGGTAGTCGCCGTAAAGCGAGTGCCGCCGTGCTGTATATTGCGCTGGGCACCCTCTACCTCCGGGGCTCGGTGGAGAGCGGCGGGGCCCCGCGCGGCTTGAAGCAAGTAGGCACCACAGCAACAGCTGTGTGAATGGCGGGATTCCAGGTAGGCTGACGCCAGCAGAGTCCCCGGATCGGGCTCCGGTATAAAGCGCAGAAAGCAGGGTTTTGTTGTAGCTCGTGCTGGGGAAGAGAGATAATAGAGGTCCCGGTGTCATGCCTCAGGTGGGCCCTGGAAGGCCTCCGGTCTCCGAGGCCGCTGGCACCTTTAGGAAGGGTCTTTTTTATCCAGGGAGGATCCGTATAGAAGCCTTCGATGTTAATTTAAAGAAATCTTTAGCAGATTGGTACTGATGGCTTGATTTAAAGTAGATTTTAGTCGGATTATAGATGATTTCTCAGGAGCTCTCAGCAAATGCGACTTGCATGGTCTGAGACCCAAGCCACGCCCCCCAGCTAATACTTCTTGATATTTTAGGCTATTGATATTGCCTTCCACCTTGCAAATATTTTGCACACCCCATACTGAATGTAACCCCAGACCATCATCTTTCCACCACCAAATTTAACTGTTTTCTGGGTATATTTTGGATCCTTATAGGCTCCAGTAGGTCTCCTGCAGTATTTGCGGCGGCTGTGGTGTAATTCTACTGAAGATTCATCAGAGAAATCCACCTTCTGCCACTTTTCCAGCGTCCATCTGTTTAGCAGGCTGTGGGACTTTGCAAATGCCACGTGGTTTTTTATTTGCCTTCTGGGCACTGAATCGACCATGGAGGCCATTTCGAGACAGAATCCTACAAACTGTTCTAGTTGACACAGGGACTTGAGGTGACCAGGCCTGTTGGAGCTCTGCTGCAGTGGAAGAGGGGCTTGCTTTGGATTTTTTAACAAAAAAACGTTCCTCCTGAGCAGTTGTCTTGCGGGGTCTGCCGGACCTGGGCTTGTCAAACCCATCTCCAGTCTCTTCAAATCTTTTTTTTATTCTTTGTACTTGACGCTGAGACACACCAAAGCTGCCAGCCACCTCTGCAGTGGATCTGGTCTTCAGCCTCTTGATAATCAAGGATTTGGTCACAGGGTGAATTTTTGGCATGTTGTCAGAGCTCAAGTTGCAGTTCAAGTGAAGGTCTGGGGTGCTGGGTTTCTTTTTATACACACCCACTAATTAACCAATCATTTACTGAGCACTGGTGAGGATGTAAACTAGGATTGGGCGCATTATATGACTAGGTGACAAAACTTTTGTCTTGCCAAAACCTGACCATTCTGTGTTCATTAAATGATCAATATTTCAGCATTGATGCCAATTAATTTTCTTAACCTAAACCAAATTTGGGAGGGTTTCAGCTTTCAAAAGAGTAATTTATAAAACCAATGGATGAATGAATTTAACAGGTTATAAGCTTTGATTTACATAACATGGATAAGCGACATAACTTCTGTCAGAGACTGTATTGGCTCCTGTTTTTGTTATGCAATGGATTAGTTTTGGATGTTAATTCCACGTGTTTGTTCCTAAAACCATACAAAATATCCAAACAAAAGTATCAACACACCAGCCTTCATTGCCATCTTGATTCTCTCATCTTTCTGACTTGGTTCCTCTAATGCAGTCTGTATTTTCCATGATGCTCCTAGATGTGTGGACAAGAAGAATTCTTATCATGTTACATTTGCGCCGCTTCCCAACTAAGGGCAGCAGTGACAGGGGATATCAGTTCTGTCACTGGCCTCGGTACACTCTATGTGATCCACTTTCAGCCGACTCCTGCTTTTATAGGTCTCTTCTTGTCAACTTCTACAACACGTAGAAAAGGGAAACAGGTTAATCTCAGTGTCAGACTAGGGTACCAAAGGCCCTCCAGTAACGAACTACAGGGCCCCCCTTTACGGCTAAACGCAAATGTGACATTATCCTCAATGACAAATTTATGCAACATGAATTGGGTAGATTGTGAAATGAATAAGATGCTGCCATTGTCTGTACATAGTGATTCTAGTATATAGTGACAAGTACTGCTCATATAAGAGGGTGGTGGCCCACCGGAGGATTCTCCTGTTCTCCTGTGGGCCAGTCCAAGCCTGGCGCTGAATCCACATGTCATAGAAGCACACAGAAGATTCTGCAGACAGCACATACAGATAGCAGAAACAAACACCATAAGTCAGGACAACTTTATAACTGCAGCTAATTATTATATGGACTTACTATATCACTGTGTCTTAGGTAGAGCAGAAATAATGTACAATAGTAAATTATATTGTGGTAACGTGTTAGCCAGAAAAATCGATGTGAATACTTTTCTGCCCAATGATGACAAAAGTATTCTCAGAGTGATACCTTTATTGGCTAACCAGAAAATAATATGTTTGCAAGCTTTTAGAGCATAGGGGCTCCTTCTTCAGGCAGGATTACAAATAGAGTAGAGCAGAAATGAAATCTTGGGGAAAATTGTCACCTTACAAATTTGGGGTCCTGTGTTCAAATCTGAATAAAAGCAGCATATGCAGAGAGTTTGAATGTTTTTCCTATCTTTGCTTGGGTTTCTTCTGGGTACTTCAGTTTACTCCCACATTTCATAAGACAATTTCACTTGTGAGCACCAATGAGTGAGTGATGAAAGTGTAGGAAAGTGTTGCAGAATATGTTGCCCAATATAAGCAAGCATAGTAAACATCTTCAGCTGCATGAGAAGAAATACATAAAGGGAGGAATGTGGTGGTAAGAGGACACTCTGGGGGTTCTTGGGCATTATACCATGGAGAAGTAATGTCCTGTCAGTGCATCATAATGTGTTTGGGGTGTGGGGTGTCAATTTAGAAAGCACAGTGGTAACATAACACTGTGTGCTGGTCACTGTGGGGGATTATACTATGTGTGAGGGGCTATGTGGGGATTAAGAAAGGGGTATTGTATTGTGTTGGAACACTAAAGGGCTAAACTAGGAATAATATGGTTTGTGTGTGCACATCTATAAAAAGGTTAACGAAAGGGCTGAGAGTAAAATAAAAATTGGGCAGGGCACTACGCAAATCCATTGCATGTGTCCCTCACTTTGAAAGTTGTGAGAGTAGGCCCAGAACTGGTGCTCAGGTTGGAGAGCACACAACCCAGCTGCCCATTGGAAAAGATTCAAAGTTTACTATAAAAGAGTTAAAGGTGCTTCTAACTATCTGCTTGAGAAAAACTTTTGTACAAAAGGCCTTTAAAAGGGGTTGTACGGGACTTTTATATTAATGTACTATCCTTAAGATAGGTCATCAATATCTGATCGGTGTGGGTGCGACACCCAGCAGTTACTGATCAACTGCCACATATGTCAAGTTGTGGAGCTGCACACTTCTGTCAACTGCGCCGTGGCCGGATACAGCACAGATGCCCCTTATTGTTTCAAATATGGGGTGTGTCTTCAGTAGCCGGCAGCACCCACTAGTGGATTGACAGAGCTGCAGTTGGCAGATTCACAACTCAGCATATCCGGCATAGGGAACAGCTCATCACCATAGTGACCAGAGATGGGTTTAGCACATCAGACCCCTGTTGTTTTGAATAGGGTGAATAGTCAGTACCAGCAGTGACCCCTAGCTGCAGGGTGTTGCACCCTCACGATCAGATTTTGATATAACAGTCCTGGACATCCCATTGAATAGGAGAGTTATCTGTGGCTTTGCAATGTGGACTATATTAAACAGTGCACCTCTCTACCTCAAGGACCTGCATAAAAAACATGCCTCTCAGACAGTGGGCTGGATCACACTGCCCATGGTGACAATAAAACAATGTACCTGAACACATTTATAGTTATCAATAAGGAACATTGTGTATTCATTAGTCATAGAACATCCTTTCCACAAATCTATAAAATACAGACTGTGCTCACATCAGCATACCTGACCGTCAGTCTCCTGATCTATGAGGCAGGTAACAGGCTCAAGAGACCCAAAGGTCAGGTTGGATATTCCAGTCAGAGCACAGTATGTGGTTCACAGATGTGTGAACATGGCCTAATGGTAAACACTATGGTCCATCAGAAATGCCTGCCATTCTCTACACCAGTGTTCCCCAACTCTAGTCCTCAAGGCCCACCAACAGGTCATGTTTTCAGGATTTCCTTAGTATTGCACAGGGCATGCAATTATCACCTGGGCAATAATATGACCTATTGGTGGGCCTTGAGGACTCTAGTTGGGGAACCCTGCTTTACACTAACCACTACTAATCAAGCCAGGACAGGGCCTGGTAATTCTGAATGTTTCAATACAGTGATCTCAAAGTGATTTTTATCCCTTATTCAGAATCTGCCAAAACATTATTGTGAACCTCTCACTGTCCTCCATAGCACGTTGTTAGTGGTTTTGGGGTATAGATCCTGATAACCGATTTTGTACAGAGTGGATAATTTAGCATTTTTTCAATTGGTGACTTCTTACCACGGGCAGCGTCAATCACAGCCTGGCTGCACGATTGCGGCCAGCTACATTTTTCGCTGAAATGCTCCGATGCTTCAAAGAAAATATAATGACAAACCTGACAATCACCTGGAGCGGCATTGGGTAAGTAAACCTGGGGTGCCACCCAACTAGTCTAGTCTATTCCTATGGCCTTGGCCGGATCTCCAAATTATATTTCCTCCTAAACACCAAACTCTTTAACATAAAAATATACTCAGATAAAGAAAAAAATGTGCCAATTCATGCTCACCAAAATTAACCTGTCAAGGCAGAAGGGTAATATGGATAGATCACTGTCCGCCTCTACCTGCTCAACATCGCTTGATTGACAGGTCTCTCCCTCTACATAAATAAGGAAAGATTGGTAGATCTTGCCAAACTCCCTTTCAAATGGTCTTGAATAGGGGCTTGTCAATACAAATGTATTTCAATATCCACTCTATAATGTTTTTCACTTCCAACCAGAAATATGTATAGGAAGGCGGTAATGGTTTTTAATGGAGTAGGAATAAAAAACTGCATGGAAACACTCTGGTCTCAGAGATCACGCCTATTCATTGCGCAATGTTTGTGTTAAAAGGGGATTTTTACTGTGTAATAGGCAGGAAGGTACATGTTCACCTTGCGTACTATTAAAGAGAGATATAGAAATGTTTACTGAAAAAGCTGGTAAAGGCACCAGAAAATATGCTGCTCATTCTGTACTTCCAATAAAGTGCCAGTATTTAATTACCAACCACTAGTATATAATAAAAAAGTGGCTTAACACAGTGAACTAACAATGCAGCTCATATAGAAAACTTCATAGCATTATGAATGAATACATTTATGCTGTAAACGCCCTCTGGTGGAAAAGCATGGAAAAGCTTTCAACTACTCATCAATCTGATTTCCATCACCACGCCAGCGTTTTTTTTCTTTATTGCAGAGGAGTGGTGCTACTAATCTAAGTTCTGTACACCTAGTCTCATACTTACCAGCAGCCATCTTCATCTTTCATCAGCGCCACTCCAGCAGTTTGTGACCTGCCGGATCGCTCCAGTGTTTGCTGGAGCAATCTGGAAATCACAACTCAATGCAAGTCTATGAGAGCCAGAACGAGCCCCCCCCATAGACGTGCATTGAGAGCTTGTGACCGTGTTACCTTTTGACTTCTGATCAGTCACAAGATAGCGGCGTGAGACCAGAAGAAGATGATGGCGACTGGCAAGTATAATACTAGGGTCAAGGAGCTCAGATTAATAGCACCACTCCAGCTCTGAAATCATAATAACAAATTGCTGAAGTGATGCCTTTGTACATAATCTGTCAAAAACAGAAGCAAAAAGCATTGTTCAAAAATGGCTGTCATTAATGTGTGTTAACAAGACTAAACAATCTTCTCTGTACATATATTCTACTGCAGTCAGTGGTACAGAAGAACATTTTATTAGGAACATTAATGCAGGATAAAAAAATAAAGGCTAAGCCAGATAAATAGTGAAATATTGAATTTTTTTCATTTCCTTTAATGGTTCCTCCTTTGCCATTTTCCCTCATTTTCCTCAGACACTGCATAATTTGCTATGATGAAGACTATTGACATTTTTATTTTGGTTAAATTGTGCTGCTTTTTATTAGATTTCTGAATATTACAGTTCAATTGTATTCTTGTATGTTCTATATAATATGCACATATTTGTAAATAATATTTGCAATAAATGTTACTCAGACCTCACGGTCACTATTCTCTTTATACTTTCTGGAGGTTATTGGTAATTTTTTTTTTACATGTAAATGATTACTAAGGTTTGGCCATTAATATTTAATATATGGGGGTAGGACGCTCAGCACCCAATCAATCAGTTGGTTTATGAGACTTGGGCACTTGAGCTGTTTGACTCGTCGGGTTCATACTGCATACTTTGCATTACAGCTTTGGACCATGCAAGTGGCACGAAGAAGAAAGAATGGCGATGGGCACCAGATAACTTACTGCTCCAAGTTTCTCCCTCTTGATTAAAGCTGTATTTACAATGATAGATTTCTGCACATAAATTATGGTAGCATCAACTGACTAAATACAAGTCAACACAATCACACGGGCTGATAAAAGCTGCATGGGGCGATAGTCATCATTCTTTCTCCATACAGCAGGTATAATGTCAGCATCGTCTTCCATGTATACACAGAAGGATGTGCTGCCAACAGTGATTCTCATGGCGGGATAACTTTTCCAGTCTGCCAACGGATGAGACTTTTACTCATTCATCGACTGATTTTAGGTTTACATGAGTTCATGATGAGGAACAAGCTTTCTTATGAACAGTGGCTCACTGATCAGACCATGTACATGGGCCATAATGCTGTGTAAAAACGAAGTTTGTAGATTGTGGGAAAATCTTCAGATATATGCACTTTGAAGTTGCCTGGACTGCTTTTGGAATCCTATCTAGATTTTGCTACAACATATCTTATGCTTAAGTGTGCCACCTGGATGTATGCTAAAAGGACAACCTATTTGCTCAAAGGGAGTCTGTCACCCCAAAACAGAAACAAACAATCTATACACACATATAGGGGACTAAGTTCCTATAAAAATCATAGTTGTGGCACAGATTTTACTTTTGTTTTATGCAAACAAATGCAGGGCTAAGAATTCAATACAGACAGTTGCTCCTTGGAGCGCTGTCAATCATCATAAGGGGAGGGGCAGAGGATGGCAATTGGAGGATATTAATGGTGCACCAAGCAGTTGACCATGCTACGGGTTAAAACAAAGTCCTCGAATTCACTTATATAATAAAACTATTTTTGCTTATAAACAAAAGAAGGAAAACATGTATTATTTTTATAGAGGCTAAGTCCCCTATGTGAGTGTAAGCATGATTTCATTTCAGTTTTAGGGGTGACAGATTTCCTTTAAAGAGTCCCATAGGGTTCATCACTTCATAAATCAATAATACAACAGATAATAAGAAACTTAGTAATAGAGGGTTTCCTATTAAGAGAAATCTGCTAATTTCTTCTTCAAAATTCTTCAATTGCCAGGTAAAATCTGTATTCAGTGAAGACAGTCATATGAAAATCTAAGATTGGAGATGACAGTCGCTACTGATGACAATATAAGTAAATGGAGGAGGGGGAGGGGCTCTGCCTCTTCAAAGAATTTTATCAGCACTGAGTATAAAAGTATAAATCCGTCGTCAGGGAATACAAATTTTACCTGAGAATTTTGAAAATGATCAATCAGTCCTGGTGGAGAAAGTAGCAGATTTCTGTGATAAGAATAGTTACTCTTTAAAGGGAATCCGTCAGCAGGTTTTTGCTATGTAATCTGAGGCCAGAATGAGGTCTGGGTTAAAACACTGAACTCAACCATGCATCAGATGTTGTTTACTGACTGAAGGTTTAATAACCTGGTGGTTAACATTGCTGTGACTAGCAGGCATGTGCTTCCCAGTCCAATTCCACCCCCTTCTGTGATAAGCAGCTCACTGTCTATAGCTATGTACATACAGAGCCTGCTGTGGGTGGGGTACATACAGCACTCTGCTGCATTGCCAAATCTAAAAACTCTGATTATGTCAGAACGGCTGCACCCAGTAATCTAAGTGATACATCGTTGGATTCAGAGTCTTTTCCTACATCAGGCTGCTCTCAGATGAAGTAGCAAAAACCTGCCGACAGATTCCCTTTAAGTCGGGTCTATTACAACCTGGATGGACATGTTTAGCGTATATGTTGGAACATTTCCATGTGTATCATCAAACATCCACCGAATGTGTTTACAGAGTCAATATGACCTAGAATCCTTCCAGTCATTCGGAAACTTAGACATCATTCATCTCTCCACAGGAATTTTATAATAGAAGTGGTCCTCTCAATGAAGACAAAACCTTGATTGTTGTCCATCATCTCCAACCTTTTATATCCTTAATTCCCAGAGTACTGAAATCTAACATCATATGCCGAATATCCATATTTACACTCATCTGTACCTCTGTGCCTGATCAGTCCAGATGAAAAAACATTGATAGAGCAACTGCCAGCTGACGAAGCTCTTCATTCTAACACGCCAGCATTCTAGTTCTCATAGAAAGGTAACTCATCAGCAATATTTTGGTTGTGCAAATTGTATCATCCTAGCTCCATTGCATATATGTTCACACCTTCAGTATAGGCACCTAGGTCATGTGATCTCCAGTCCAACAACCAGTTCGGTGATGTGATTGGCTGGCGTGGGCAACAATACATAGTGTGAAGCAGTGACTGGTGTTAGGGGTCGCATAGAGGCGTATGAAGGCCATAGGAGTGCATGGCAGTCACAGCGCAGCTGTGACTGCAATGCAGACTAAAAATAAAATAAGTGCTAGTCTTGGACATGCTGGTGTCCAAGGCAGATTTAGGGAAAACCTGCTCTGGGATGTTGTATTGTGAAATAGACTGCAGGATGGTAGTCGTGCAGTCCATTTCATTCCATGTCCGGGTTTTCCATGTGGCCGAAGGCCACAGGTTCCTTTGCTAAAAGCCCTGCAGGAAAAGGCTTGGGTGTGTCAGGGTCAGAGTCATTGGTATTTGGTGAAGTACAGAGCAGTCGGCTCTGCAGCGCTCCACTTGAGTGAGGCAACACAGGCCAGCGGAGCCAAACAGCAAGGGAAGCTGAGACGCCTGGCACTTCAGCGTTTACAGCGGTGCTGTCGTCCACAGTAACTGGTCGGAGGTGGACTGGCGTGTGTCTCTACCCCATTAATTCTGTGTAATGTAAGAGAGCGCCTAAAATCCTTACAGGAGGCAGTACGGACAGTACGATGCTGAATTTCATAGGATATACAGGTCTGCAGTTCTAGATATTTGATCTATTACATTGCTGCCATTGGGCAAGAGCAATGTGATGAAACTTCACCAATTTACAACGCCAGGGGCATCATGGGTAATATCTGTCATTAGTAAGGGAACCATATCAGAGAAAAATAAACCAATATGGCAGACAAATCTAACAGGGCACATCAACTACAGCTATACACAAGGCACACTCAAAAACCTTAAAAATGTATTTCTTATTCTGCATTATATACACAAAAAACAAACCATGCACTGGTGATACTCAAACAAGTCGCCATCATATTGGAAACAGAAAAAAATACAACTGTTAGACAGTGTAGTTAGGGAACAGTAGGGAATTTTTAAAGCAAGTATATTAGAAAATAGCTTAGATTATTGTACTAAAGATAGGAAGTTAATAGAATTAATTTGCCTTCAGACCATCCCCTTTAAATAGGAAATATTGTGTAGCCCCCAGAAATACAGCTTCAATATTCCGGCTCCTTATACGGTTTACAACTGGGCACCACCAGTGCAAGTAAAAGGTGATTGGATGGGATGTCTGGTATTGGACCCCTATAGATCTGATTTTGATGGGTGATTAATCTGTTAGTCCTGGACAATCCCTTTAAAAAGGTGTTATCAGAGTCCAGCTGTCATTGCTATAGCAAGATGAAAACAGTGATCCGAATGCAGCACCACAAGTGCGACCTGCTCTAATTCTCAGAAATGATACACTACAGTATTCTCTTCAATTCCATTCTTCCATAAGCCACAGTTACTAAACTTGACATTAGAAGTCATTTAGACCATATAAAAGAACAAGTTGGATTATATTTTAGTACATATCCTTTTCAAACATCAATAAAATCTACCGTATATACTCGAGTATATGCAGAGGCAACTAATTTTACCACAGAAAACTGTGAAAACTTATTGACTCGAGTATAAGCCTAGGGTGGGAAATGCATCCATATAATGCTCCATAAAGTTGATGATGGGCTTCATACAAAATACGCCCCATATAATGCTCTATAAAGTTCAACATGGGCCCCATAAGATGCCCATATAATGCTCAATGCAGTTTATGCTGATCCCCATATACCGTATATTGCTGCAAAAAAAAAAAAAAAAAAATGAAATACTCGCCTCTCGTCGCTGACCGCTGCTCCTCAGCGTCGCCGTCTCTCTGTACTGTGACTGTTCAGGCAGAGGGCGCACACTAATCACGTCATCGTGCCCTCTGACCTGAACGTCGGGACCCCGGCACTTGCCCAGGTACTAACGCTGACCGTTGGCCCTGTCAGCAGTCACCGGAACACTTGCAGAGGATGCCGGCGCGCGCAGATGAGACCGGGGAACGCCTGCACTGCAGCGGAGAATAATTAAGTGGGACCGTGACTCGTGTATAAGCCGAGGGGGGTCTTCTTCAGCAAAAAAAAAAAAATGTTGAAAAACTCGGCTTATACACGAGTATATACAGTAATTTGCGGGCACACTGGCTACCTGGAACCTCTACAGCCCTGAATACATCCAGAGTGCTGGCTGTACTACTGTAGTTACTCGGCCATGATGAAGTGTCTAGACAGAAATGCTGACAGGGCTTTGCAGAAAGACGGGCATCATAGTCCACCAGCAGCTGCATACAGCAATGCCACCAAGAGAATATCAAAATGCTCATCACACACATGTCTGAATAGAGCATTATCACCCGACTGGATTCTTCCTCGTCAGCAAGATGCGTATGTGACGGGCAAAGAAAACAAATGCTGGAGATTACAGATAAAACTTTTTTTGTTCCATTTAGCCTGGAAACTGCTCTTCTGTGCAGATAATGGGATCACATTTATTCCAGGCCATAATTTGAGCAGATGGCGGAGAGGCAATTGTAACAAGTCTATATTTTGTTACGAGGAACACTTCAAAGCGTTAAAGCCACACTACAGTCAGTAATCAGAAATCGCTTTACAGTGGTCATATATATTCCCTACATGTACATTAGGCCTCAGACATCCACCTTTGTTCCTGTACGCAAAAAAAAATGGCACGAGTGTCACCAGTGTTTTCGACCAGAGTGTCAATGTTTACCATCAGCGATATTCGCATATGGATAAATAAATTACAAAGGTCAATCACGGACAGCACACAGACCGCACACCGATGCCATTATGTGATTTTCATGGACCCATAGATTTGTATTGGTACTTTTCGTCCATGCCGCCAGCAAAAATCAGGTGTCTCTGTACATCTGGAATCGCGATCCACCCGTGGCTGTTAACACATTAACAGCCACATTGTAATTGCAAACAAAGATTTCTGTAACAAATATTAAGTTCTGTTTTTCTATTGTATCAAATAATTATTTCATGCAACAAAATGCAAATTAATTATGTAAAAAACATACAATGGGATTTTCTGTGTTTTTTTTTTTATGTTTTTTTTAGATTCTGTTTCTCACAGCTGAAATGTACCTATGATATAAATTACAGACCTCTCCATTCCTTGTAAGTGGGAAAACTTGCAAAATCATAGAGCATAGCACCAATTCCCATTTCACCGATTAGTTTACCACAAATTCATTGATTATTTTACCACTCTTTTTGTAAAGTCTAATTCTATGAGTTGTAGCAGAGTAAGTTGGTGGTATATAAATATTATTAGTGTCAATCACTTATCTCTCATACATAGCACAGCTGCTGACCCCTTTATATTGAGTGCAGTTACATGTCCTATGCTCCACAAAGGCCTTCTAATGTATGGCGTGTCAGCCGCATGCCCCCTCCAGGGCTCTACTGTGCTTCTGCACATTTGTAGAAAAGTGATGCTGCCACCTACTGGGGAAATTAAGTATGCCTCCTCTAAAACAGAGAAGACCATTATTACAGATGGTCAAATAGTAAGTGGAAGACTCGGGAAAAAATGTTAGTCATATCAGTAGGGTCAGTCACCAGCAGCCCATCAATTTTATACTATATGACTGAAGGTGCTTTTTTTATATTAAGATCAAACTTCCTCTTTTACCACTTTAAATCTAAAATATTGTTTTATAAACGTAATGGAGTGATCCAGCTTACCAGGCTTTTTAAAGATAGCTGTCATTGTTCTAAAATAATAAGACATTGTACTTGCCTATACTTTACCCAGTGATCTAGTGTTGAGTCTCCTGCAGTGCTCCCAGTCTTTCATTACATGCCAATGGTAGATGACTGATGCCAGTGGCCTCTGATGCCAGACTACTGGCATCATCACTCCCACCACTGTGCAGGTACACCAGTAGTATGGCATTGGGCTGCTACTGTGTCACGGGTGTGTCGCGGCGGAGATCGTCGCGATTGCACACCCTGACTTCGCACAGCTGAGTTTCTGGTGCTGGGTGTTTTTCGGCACTGAGGGAGTTAATTCTTTCTCTCTCGGTGCTGGGCTGACCAGCCTCGCCCAGCTGCGATTGATGTTTTGTTAATTAGCTTCCTTCAAATACCTGCTGGTCTGCTAGGGAAGTTGCCGGTGAAAGCATTCATTCAGACCAGCAGAGCGGATCGTTTCTGAGAAGACTTAAGCTAAGAGTGCCTGTTGTGGTTTTTCCTCTCCTCGCTTATTGTTTATCTCCTTAACCTTTTGTGTTCCTCTGTAGTGGAAGTGTTGTATGCAAGGCTGTGTTTTCTTTACCCTTGTCTGTCTCGTTTGTCTTAGACTGTGTGTAAGCTGTGACCTGCCCATTCCTGTGGTGGTAATCAGGGTCCTTCTCAGGACTAGATTACAGTGGTCAGGGATCTACAGGAGACAGGGTTACGCTGGCGGCCTGGACCTCTGTACCATTAACAGTACCTCCAGGTAGAGGGACTAGTCAGGACCCCAGTTCAGGGTCAGCATAGACCCCGGTCCACCTCTTTCCAGAGACAGCGTGACACGTACACAGTATTGACCCACAATACATAGGATATTATGTCAGGTAAGACATTGCTGGCAGATACTATGTATACATGTTGATTTTCTCTATTATATGAAATTTAGAATGATGTCACATTAGATATAGGTTGCTATCTTTGAATATATCTGTTATACGTCGTGACATTTTCACCGGCCACTCTAAAGATTCTCCCCAGCCACCATGGATCCAGTAGCCCATTTAGCTCAGCAGTTGCAGAGTTTGTCCATGGAGCTGACAGACGTTAAATCCAAGGTTTTGTACCCCCGGGAGCAAACCAGATTTGAACCTAAAGTAGCTCTCCCGGACAGGTTCACTGGTGGGCGGGACAAGTTTTTTACTTTCCGGGAAGCATGTAAATTGTATTTTCGGCTGCGGCCGCTGTCGTCGGGGAGTGAGGATCAGAGGGTGGGAATTGTCATCTCGCTCTTACAAGGGGACCCTCAATCCTGGGCGTTCTCTCTCCCCCCGGGCTCCCCGGCTCTCCAGTCAGTGGACCGATTTTTTACAGCCCTGGGTCTGGTATATGATGACCCGGATCGGGTCTCCCTTGCTGAAATGAAGTTACGTAGGATACAGCAGGGAGATCGTTCGGCGGAGGAATTTTCTTCAGAGTTCCGTAGGTGGGCCACGGATACTCAGTGGAATGACCCGGCTCTTAGGAGCCAGTTTTGTCAAGGTTTATCTGACAAATTAAAAGATGTGTTGGCTCAGTATGATTCTCCCCCGTCACTGGAGGCCGCTATGGCTCTTGCTATTTGCATTGATAGACGGCTTCGGGAGAGGTGTGGGGTAACTCCGCCCCCTGTGATGACTCCACCTCCTTCTAAAGTCCCTAATATTGAGGTTCCCCTGGTTTGTTCCGAGGAACCTATGCAGTTGGGAGGGACATCATTCCGAGGGAGGGGATCGGCAGTGCGCCGCAAAACAAGAAGGTGTTTCTTCTGCGGGAGAGAGGGACATTTTATTGAGGGGTGTCCATCCCGTACTGTACTGAGCAAGAAGTCGCCGGAAAACTATTAATCCCAGGTTGTGTGGTGGACGACAATCTGGGAGTATGTATTTCGTCCCCAAGTCCGTCTCAGTTTCTCGTACCAGCGGAGGTGGTGGTAGTTACGAGAACTGAGAAGATTTCTGTTCTTCTGGATAGTGGGGCCGCGGCTAATCTGGTGGACGCTCGGTTTGCCCAGGTGCAAGGTATGCAACTGAGTATATTGGCCAAACCTATCCCTATATTCTCTATTGACGCCAGGCCTCTCGGTCAAGGTAGCTTTGTGCAAGCCGTGCATAACATAGACCTTCGAGTGGGGGCAATACATAAAGAACTATTGTCTTGTTATGTGTTGGAGGGCCTTCCCACTCCTATTGTGTTGGGACTTCTTTGGTTAACTAAACATAACCCAGTTATTAATTGGCAATCCAGAGAGATAAGCCAGTGGGGTGAATTTTGCAATAGTAACTGCATGAACACAGTCATCGGTACGGTCGTGCCTAGAACCTTACCTCCTTTTCTGGAGGACTTTGAGGGTGTGTTTTCAGAGGAAGGGTGTCAAGAATTACCTCCTCATCGCGCATATGACTGTGCTATAAAATTGCTTCCTGATGCTAAGTTACCAAAATCTAGGTTATATAACCTTTCTGGTCCTGAGAGGCAAGCTATGAAGGATTACATTTCGGAAAGTCTGGCCAAGGGGCATATTAGACCTTCATCTTCCCCAGTGGCCGCGGGGTTCTTCTTTGTGAAGAAAAAAGATGGAGGCCTACGCCCTTGCCTGGATTTCCGTGAGCTTAATCGGATTACGGTCCGAGATCCGTATCTGCTCCCACTTATTCCTGATCTCTTCAATCAGATTGTGGGCACCAAATGGTTCTCTAAGTTGGATCTCAGGGGGGCGTATAATCTGATTAGGATAAAGGAGGGGGATGAGTGGAAGACGGCGTTTAACACTCCGGAGGGACATTATGAGAACCTTGTCATGCCTTTCGGTCTGACTACTGCCCCGGCGGTGTTTCAACATTTTGTTAATGACATCTTTCACCACCTAGTGGGACAGTTTGTTGTCATTTATCTAGATGACATCTTAATTTACTCGCCGGATCTTGTGTCTCATCAGGAGCATGTGAGACAAGTGTTGCAGATCTTGCGAGATAATAAACTGTACGCCAAATGGGAGAAGTGTGTATTCGCTGTACAAGAACTTCAGTTTTTAGGATTCTTGGTGTCAGCCTCCGGTTTCCGTATGGACCCTGGGAAAGTGAAGGCTGTGCTTGAATGGGATCAGCCAGAGGATCTTAAAGCACTGCAGAGTTTCCTGGGGTTTGCTAACTACTACCGGAAATTTATTCGTAATTTCTCATCTGTTGTCAAACCTCTCACTGACATGACAAAAAAAGGGACGGATTTTTCTAGGTGGTCTGACAAAGCTTGTCAAGCATTTTCCTCCTTGAAAAAATGTTTTGCTTCAGCACCCATACTCATCCAACCTGATGCATCACAACCGTTCATTGTGGAGGTAGACGCATCTGACGTAGGAGTGGGTGCGGTATTATCTCAAGGTCCGTCCCCTGGTAAATGGCATCCGTGCGCTTTCTTCTCTAAAAAATTGTCGTCCGCCGAGAGGAATTATGATGTCGGCAATAGGGAACTCTTGGCCATTAAGTTGGCTTTTGAAGAGTGGCGTCACTTTTTGGAGGGGGCAGTCCACCCGGTCACAGTCATTACTGATCACAAGAACCTGCTGTATTTAGAGTCTGCAAAACGTCTGAATTCCAGACAAGCTAGATGGTCGTTGTTTTTTACCAGGTTTAATTTTGTAGTCACATATCGTCCTGGGTCAAAAAATGTAAAGGCTGATGCCTTATCTCGTAGTTTCCCGGGGGCCGGGAAGACGGATGACCCGGTTCCTATTCTTCAGGAGGGAGTTGTGGTGTCGGCTGTATGCTCTGAGCTTGAGGAGGAGGTATTGGAGGCTCAGGGGGACGCCCCTGTAGGACCTCCAGGGAAACTGTTTGTTCCAGATCAGTTAAGACAAAAGGTTATCGAGGCACATCATAATTCTGCTTTGGCAGGACACCCAGGGAGTAAAGCAACTGTAGATCTCGTTTCTCGCCGGTTTTGGTGGCCTAACTTAAATAAAGAGGTGGTAACTTTTGTCGCGTCCTGTGGGGTATGTGCGCGCTCTAAGACCCCACATACCCGTCCGTCTGGGGCCCTTTTACCGTTGAAAATCCCGGAGCGTCCATGGACCCATCTGTCTATGGACTTCATTACGGACCTTCCTCCGTCTTCAGGTAAAACATACTAGTTGTAGTTGACAGGTTCAGCAAAATGGCACATTTTATTGCTCTTCCTGCTCTTCCTAATGCTAAAACTCTGGCGCAGGTGTTCATTGGGGAGATTGTGAGACTTCACGGGTTGCCTTCCGATGTGGTGTCGGATCGGGGGTCTCAGTTTGTGTCCAAATTCTGGAAGGCATTTTGTTCTCGTCGGGGGATGCAGTTGTCATTTTCTTCGGCTTTTCATCCGCAGACCAATGGTCAGACAGAGCGTCTGAATCAGAGCTTAGAGACATATCTCCGGTGTTTTGTCTCAGAGAACCAAGAGGACTGGTCTTCTTTCTTGCCTCTGGCAGAGTTGCTCTTAACAATAGGCGGAGCGAGTCCACTGGTAAGTCCCCGTTTTTTGGGGCATATGGTTTTCACCCCCAGTTTTGTACTTTCAATGGGGGGGGGCTCTTCTGGGGTTCCTGAGGAGGAACGATTTTTCGTCGTCACTTGCTTCAGTGTGGAGAGGAGTGCTTAATAATCTGAGCACTATGGGGAACCGATACAAACGTATGGCTGATAGGAAGAGAGTGTCTGGTCCGGACCTAAGTGTGAACGATCTGGTATGGTTGTCTACCAAGAATATAAAACTTAAGGTTCCCTCCTGGAAACTCGGTCCCAGATTCATCGGGCCATACAGGATCAGTTCAATAGTTAATCCGGTGGCTTTCCGTCTTGACCTCCCTCCTACATTTAAAATCCACAATGTGTTCCACAAATCGTTGCTTAAGAGGTACGTGGCACCAGTTATACCGTCACCTCTACCTCCTCCTCCAGTGGTGGTCAATGGTAATTTGGAGTTTCAGGTATCGAAGATCATTGACTCACGTCTGAATCGCCGGTCCCTTCAGTACCTTGTTCATTGGAGGGGGTATGGTCCTGAGGAGAGGATGTGGGTTTCTGCGTCGGATATTAACGCAGACCGTTTGGTTCGGGCCTTCCACACTACTCACCCAGATAGACCAGGCCGAGGGTCCAGAGGCCCCTCGTAGAAGGGGGGGTACTGTCACGGGTGTGTCGCGGCGGAGATCGTCGCGATTGCACACCCTGACTTCGCACAGCTGAGTTTCTGGTGCTGGGTGTTTTTCGGCACTGAGGGAGTTAATTCTTTCTCTCTCTCGGTGCTGGGCTGACCAGCCTCGCCCAGCTGCGATTGATGTTTTGTTAATTAGCTTCCTTCATATACCTGCTGGTCTGCTGGGGAAGTTGCCGGTGAAAGCATTCATTCAGACCAGCAGAGCGGATCGTTTCTGAGAAGACTTAAGCTAAGAGTGCCTGTTGTGGTTTTTCCTCTCCTCGATTATTGTTTATCTCCTTAACCTTTTGTGTTCCTCTGTAGTGGAAGTGTTGTATGCAAGGCTGTGTTTTCTTTACCCCTTGTCTGTCTCGTTTGTCTTAGACTGTGTGTAAGCTGTGACCTGCCCATTCCCTGTGGTGGTAATCAGGGTCCTTCTCAGGACTAGATTACAGTGGTCAGGGATCTACAGGAGACAGGGTTACGCTGGCGGCCTGGACCTCTGTACCATTAACAGTACCTCCAGGTAGAGGGACTAGTCAGGACCCCAGTTCAGGGTCAGCATAGACCCCGGTCCACCTCTTTCCAGAGACAGCGTGACACGTACACAGTATTGACCCACAATACATAGGATATTATGTCAGGTAAGACATTGCTGGCAGATACTATGTATACATGTTGATTTTCTCTATTATATGAAATTTAGAATGATGTCACATTAGATATAGGTTGCTATCTTTGAATATATCTGTTATACGTCGTGACATTTTCACCGGCCACTCTAAAGATTCTCCCCAGCCACCATGGATCCAGTAGCCCATTTAGCTCAGCAGTTGCAGAGTTTGTCCATGGAGCTGACGGACGTTAAATCCAAGGTTTTGTACCCCGGGAAATGGTTCAGGTGATTGTTGCTTGGAGCTTTGTCTGGTGCACATCCTCATCCTCTCCTATTTGGTTTCTCCTTCCTTTAAATCCCATGTGTCCCTCTGTTTTGTTTGGCAAGTGAATTTTGTATGGTTGCCATTTCATTTATCACTGTCTTTATTCCCTCATTTGTCTGGTTAGTGTTTTACTATGCACTTCAGCTTCACACTACCCTGGGTGGGAGAGGGACAGATCAAGGTAGATATAAGAGCATATAAGTCAAAAAAGGAAAAACAACCCTTAAAATTTAACTTTTAAAGCAACAGGATTAAAAAAATTCCCTGAAAGAATATGGTTTCTTAAAAAAATGCAAGTCGCACCTCCCAGGGGTTTAGATAAGGGGAATATTGCCATGGAGTTAGATAGGATTGTATTATTACACTGTCCATTATCCTAACACTGACCCTATAAATGCCCTAATACGCTGATAGCCTGCCTGACAGCGGAGGTTGGCACCCTAGAATTTGATGTGGCCCCTATTACTAAACCCGTACCGATATTGCCCAACATGCACACAAATGAAGCAAAATGTCTATGATCTCACTGATAATCTTTAGACTCTCATATAATACTTAAGAGTTTTTTGACATGTGATAATGTAACTATATAAACCCTTTCAAGATAAGGATGGTTATCTTCACCACTGAAACATAGCCAAATGTTCAATAAAGTGCATAAGTGTTTCAAAGTAAACAATAGAACTCTACCACTATACAAACACTACCTTTAGGTTAAAGCAGTGATGTATAGGAAAAACTAGATTTCTTATTATATCACAGATAATGCATTAAAGCACCCTACACGGGGTACAGAAAACGAGATTTCAGAGAAAGTGCATCATGCACCCTCCATAAAGAGATATAGGGTACAAAAAACTTGATTTCTAGAAGAGTTAATTGAGCACCTTTCATTCAAAATTCTGGAGGTGTAACGTACAGCAATAACCAAGATTTCATTTAGGGAACATAGATTGTTCATTTGTCAGAATGCAAAGAAGATCATAGGGCGTCTTGCCCCCTCCTGTTATCTGGGCTCATCAGGGGACCATAAGTAGGAGCGTGCCATAATAGCCAAAGAGAGATGGCTCAATGCAGAAGTGAAGCTGCCATGAAGGCAAGAGTGGCCCTGAAACCAGGACATCGAAGCACATTTAAGAAAGATAAAAGTGCTTATATGACATTTTAAACACAATGGAACATTTTTCTTGTGCTGGATATTCCCTTTGTTCTTTCCTCCATTGTGTTTCGCCTCCACGGTAGTAAATTACAGCAGTGTACCCTGTTCCATCTCGACAGGCTACTGTGCCAGAAGAAAGCTACATGATCACAGCCTATTGGCAATGCTCTAACTTCCTGTTCTTGGTAGATTTCTTCCATTAGCCATAAAAGCAAAAAAAAAAAACAAACAAAAAAAAAAAAACAAAACAGTCACTGTCCTTATTTTGAAGTCACTGATGTACAATTACAAAACTGTTTATGCAAAGACGCATGGAAAACGGTGCAACTTTTCTTGTTACTCGACAAATTGGAGAAAATAGACCAAAAATAGTTAAAAGGCTCAATTTTTTTCCAAAAGGTATGAAATAATGAAAGTAGTAATACTTGCCTTACCGATTCCAGTTAGCTTTAGTTCTAATGCCTCATGGGTAACTTTGCCAGTTTCTGTACTTTCTGACCCCCCCCCCAGATGTTCGGGTGATGAAAAACTATGGGAAATCTTACAAAATTAAAATACAAAATACATTACTTACCTGTTAATCCCCAGGAATTCCAGAGAGGAGATACTGGTGATTCCACTGGTCGCGGTTTAGGTAGAATTATATGCTGGTGATCGAAACTGAATTCAGTAGAATCACTGACTATGGAAGCACTATAACAGGGTATCCATGCTCCACAGGCTGCAAGTATTCAGTAGACAGCGCAGTCCTTAAAGGCAGCCACATGCCCACAAGCACACAGTGGCATCATCACACATGGCAGAAAAACAGGTTATATTTAAATATTTTCTTCACCATCATTTCCATAGATTTCTGCAATTTCCATACAGATGAATACGCAGAAATTATGTAACAGCTTTCCCGCCTGTGAATATATCCTTACTGTAATCTGCTCATGAAGAGAGGACTTTTTCTCTTTTTCTCTCATTGGCCTCAGCCAATGAGCGGCGCGGGATTCAAATCATCCGCCAAAGCCGCTCGGCTCTGCTCATTGGCTGAACCGCCCCTGACCGCGCGGCTTTGGCGGGGAATTCAAATCCCGCGCGGCAACGCTCATTGGCTCAGTCGCCCCTGGCCGCGCGGCTTTGGCGGGGGATTCAAATCCCACGCGGCAACGCTCATTGGCTCAGCCGACGGGGCGGGGATTTGAATTGTAGGGAGGTCATACAGGCACGTGGAGGCCACACACACACTACTAAGCACTATTTCCTTGTCTTGAGGCATTTCCACTGGTTGGATCAGCCTGTAATTTGATTTTCCACTTTGATTTTGAGTATCATTTCAAATCCAGACCTCAATGGGATATTAATTTTGATTTACATTGATCATTTTTATGTTTTATTGTTCTCAACACTTTCCACTAATGGAATAAAGATTTGCAACAGGAATATTTCATTCAGTGATATCTAGGATGTGGTATTTTAGTGTTCCCTTTATTTTTTTGAGCAGTGTATAATCGGATCTAATCTGCAGTATATGGCAGCTGCCACTAAACAGGTGACAGAGCCTTAGTGTACTGCTCTATACACGGTTTGCATCCCGGATCTACAAGTGATGTAATATCTTCTTAAGGGCTCATACTTCTCTGCGTTTAAATCGGACAAGTGCAATATGATAAAAAAAACAAATCAGATTGAACATTGATGTCATTGAATGATTATGTGCTTCTCTGTATTTTTTTTCTTAGCTCAGAAAGGATAGAAAAAAAAAAAAAAAACAGCACGGCTGTGTATATCGGGTGAGACTCGCCAATGCAAGTCAATGGGTGTGAGAAAAGAAAATTTTTAAAACAAATTATATACGGTATATCACATGGTACACAGAACAGGCGTGTGCCATCCAATATTTAGGCATCCATCTCATAGGAAACCTGACATTTCATCAGCCAAGTACAGTAAATTCACAGCATGAACCATCAGAATAGGATAGGATATATAGATAGAATAGATAGAGGTCAGTGATAGAATAGATAGAGGTCAGTGACATATATATGGTAATTAGCGTAGTGCAAGAGTATTTTATTGTACATGTATTTAGCTAATAAAAAAAAATTATGGCGTGGAGTCTCCCCTATTTTTATTAACCAGCCAAGGGAAGGCAAACAGCTGGGGGCTGGTATTATTCTGGGAAGGGGCCCCTATTCATGTATCTTCACAGCTTATTAATAACAGTTTAAAGCGGTCTGCGTAGCCTTGACTGGTTATTAAAAATGGGGAACCCTTCCAAATAAATGGCGTGGGATCCCCCCTATTTTTTATAACCACAAAAAGCTAAACAGACAGCTTCGGGCTGATATAGGCTGGGAAGGGGCCATGGATATTGGTCCCCTCCCAGACTAATAACACAAATCTTCAGTCACCCCAGAAATGGCACATCCATTAGAAGCACCACCTCTGGAGCTTAGCTTCAGCTCTTCCCATTTGTACTTTGACAAGCGGGGTAATGGATTTTGGGATTGATGTCAGATTTGTAATGTCAGCTGACATCAAGTCCAGGGGTTAGTAATGGAAAGGCATCTATAAGATACCCGCAATACTAACCCCATAGTCACAATGAAAAATACTTTTCTATGTGTGTTTAAATTGAAAAAAGCCAGTCCCCAACCCGCCTTTGCCCATTTATTAACCTAAACATTAAAAAAAAAATCAAAGTAATCTGGCGTGGCGAGAGGTCACATTTCTCATGCACACCATCCGGATGTAGCAGAGTTGGAGAAAGTTGTGGACCCCCATCAATATGGATTAACAGCCGGCAGGTGAGGATTACTTTAATGTCCCCCTTTTTTTTAGAACCAGTGAAGGCTAGGCAGACAGATGGGAGCTGTTATTAATAAGCTGGGAAGGTCCATGAATAGTGGCCCCTTCACAGAATAACACCAGTCCCCAGCTGTCTCCTTTCCCTCAGCTTGTTAGTAAAAATAAAGGGGATCCCACAGAATTTTTTGTTAAAAAAATGTATTTAATAGGTTTAAAAAGGCTAAACACCATTTAGTACCATATGAAAGTCAATATAGGGTGCTAGTTTATTTTATACATATGCAAGTATCAGGTTTTGCTGCATTTTTTTTGCGCCAAAACCTGAAGAAGTTGAATCAGATTACTTTTTTATGCACTAAACCTGCATGCACAAGAGTCAAATGTACCCTGACAAAAACACAGTAAAAAAAAGTGCAAAAAATGCAGAAAATACTCAGCAAAACCTGCTTTTTTTTACATTGCTTCTTTATCGCCAAAAGAGCTGGTTTTGCCTACAGAAACTAAAAATGCAACAAAAACGCAACATGTGAACATAGCCTAAAAGTGAGGCTGCAAACATATTTTTGTCTGATCTTAACCTAGGAAACAATTAAGCAGGCCAGAGTATAAAATACAACCTTTATTGGTGGAGGATAACAACTTCGTCACACCTTGATCATTCTACTCATAATTAAAGGATCAGCATCCTAAATAAAACAAGTTTATATACTTGCCCATTAAATAAAACAGGATGGTCTAGAAAATAAGTGAAATTGTACTGCACAAAGACTTCCCGTCATCAAGGTAAATGGCAGGTGGAGCACAGCCTATGAATTGGTCATAAGAAACCGAAACATATGTCCTGTCACATAAAACATATGGCAGTTCTTCTACATACCTGTTTACATGTGGCAGCCAAAGCTATAGTTGTTAGATTTTTATAATCTACAATGTGCCAGAAGCAACTTGCCAGAACAAAGACTCCAATAAGACCAGAGCAAGGAGGAAAACCTTGTGTAATAAGCGGCATATGAACCTGCTCACTTATCTGTTTACCCAAACGCTCCTCTTTGTTCAGCATCAACGGTCTTTTGTGCCACAAATGTCACACACGCAAAAGGGTTTGTTTTACCTAGAAGGACTCACGCCATCTAAAATACTTCATTCAAGTGATTACCTCAATGATTAATCAAGCGACTTCTCTATTTCTGCTCTTAACCCCTTAACGACCAGGGTTTATATTTGGTTTTTGGTTTTGCATTTTCATTTTTTGCTCCCCTTCTTCCCAGAGCCATAACTTTTATTTTTTGGGCAACATGGCCGTGTGAGGGCTTGTGTTTTGCGGGACGAGTTGAACATTTGAAAAACAAATTGGTTTTACCATGTCTTGTACTAGAAAACAAGAAAAAAAAATCCAAGTGCGTGAAATTGCAAAAAAAAAGTGCAATCCCACACTTGTTTTTTGTTTGGTTTTTTTGCTAAGCTCACTAAATGCTAAAAACTAAATGCCGCTATGATTCTCCAGGTCATTACGAGTTCATAGACATCAAATATGTCTAGGTTCTTTTTTATCTAAGTGGGGAAAAAAAATTCCAAAGTTTGTAAAAAAAAAAAAAAAAAAGTTGCCATTCTCAGATACCCGTAAAGTCTCCATTTTTCGTGATCTCTGGTTGGGTGAGGGCTTATTTTTTGCCAAACTGACATTTTTATTGATACTATTTTGGTGTAGATACGATCTTTTGATCGCCCATTATTGCATTTTATTGCAATGTTGCAGCAACCAAAAACACGTAATTCTGGAGTTTCGATTTTTTTTTCTCGCTATGCCGTATACAGATTGGATTAATTCTTTTTATATATTGATAGATCGGGCGATTCTGAAAGTGGCGATACCAAATATGTATATACTTGATTTTTTTTATTTATCGATTGGGGCAAAAGGGGGTGATTTAAACTTTTATATTGTTTTAATATTTTTAAAAACTTTTTTTTTTTTTTTGCTTGCTTCAATAGTCTCCATGGGAGACTTGAAGCTGCAGATATCAGATCGCCTCTGCCATATAGAGAAGGGCTGCAGCCCTGCTCTATGTAGCAGATATGCTCACTTGCTCTGAGTGCCGACCACCAGGTCGCCACCATCGCGCATAGCGATCTAGCAATACCAATGACAGGGGTTTTCTGCTGACCCCGGGTTGTCATGCCAACCCATCGGTGACCCACGGTCATGTGACACAGGCACCGATGGGAGGAGTTAATGACGCGCTTCCTGCGCGTGCATGTTAAATGCTATTCAGAGTTTGACAGAGGCATTTAAAATGTTAACAGCCGCGGTGGAATCGTGATTCTACTAGCGGCTGTCCCGGGCACATGTCAGCTGATCAGATCAGCTGTCATGTGCTGGAAAAGGTGCGGGCTAATCGTCGGAGCCCGCACCAAAACATGTGGAGGCGTCCAATGACAGATGATGTCCGTCATTGGACATTAAGGGGTTAACAACAACAAAAACAACTCAAAAGGCTCATCCTGTCAGTATACAGATCACATCACATAAAATCAAGAAATCTCCTGTACTAACCAGACTGCAAACTCAAAAAATCCTGACTCCATCCAATCTGGATTAAACAGAGCTGAAATCGCTCTCGATTTAGTAATACACATCAGAGAAAAGCGGTAGGCCACTAATGACCAGCAATAAATGTGGAGACTCATTTGGGATCTGAAAGAGAATTTGTCAGTAGGTTTTTGCTATGTAATCTGAGGACAGCATGAGGTAAGGGTTAAAACACTAAACTCAACGATGTATCACATGTGCGGCTGCATGTGTTTACTTAGGCTGTGTTTCCATGATCAGGAAACACAGAGCTTTGGACGGAGTGGAAAGTCCGCTCTGCCCAAAGCCCCGCCCCTTGTGAACGCGCGGTGAATCCGGATGTGCTCATTGAACACATCCGGAACACATCCGGAATCACCGCAGCGCTACATAGGCCTGTGTTATTTCCCTTGCAGCGACGGAGCGTCGCCACAAGGGAATAGGACATGCTGCGATCTAAAAAGACGCGCAGCATGTCCGGAAACGCAGGTCTGCTGCCTGCGTGTTTTAACGCATAGTGGAGACGGGATTTCTTGAAATCCCCTCCACTATGCTGTAACATCTGGACGCTGCGTGTTGGACGCTGCGCCAGCGCACAGCGTCAAACACGCAGCAATTACTGAGTGTTTCCTGACCGTGGAAACATACACTTGCTGGAAAAAAAACGGTCAGTTTTCAGGATGGTCCGATTATGTGCAATTGTCATGCGATTTGCATGCAATTTTTTATAGCACCATCTATTGCATTAGCGATTATCATGCCAAAATCGCATCAAATCGCAGCATGTTGCGATTTTTTTCTCACACCGATTTCGGCTGAGAAAAAAAATCGCAAATGAGAACTCACCTATTGAATAACATTGGTCCGATTTGAATCCAATTTTTTATCGGCTGAAAATCATCCGTTTTCGGCTCAAGTGAGTATGAGCCCTTAGACTGAAGCTTTATTCATCTGGTGTGGGCCGGGTTAGCTTTGCTAATTAAAAACTGATTAAGGGTGAGTTTCCACGGTCAGGAAACGCTGCGTGTTTGGCGCTGTGCGCTGGCGCAGCGCCAAACACGCAGCGTCCAGATGTACAGCATAGTGGAGGGGATTTCAAGAAATCCCGTCTCCACTATGCGTAACAATACGCAGTGTGGCAAACCTGCGTAAACGGACATGCGGCGCGTCTTTTTAGACCGCACATGTCCTCACGTATTGCGGCGACGTGCGTCGCCGCAACATAATTAACACAGGGCTATGTAGCCCTGCGCTCTTTCCGGAGGTTTCCGGAGGTGTTTCTGAACACCTCCGGAAAGATCGCGCGTCAGAAAGGGGCGGGGCTTAGACGGAGCGAATTTCCGCTCCGTCCAAAGCGCTATGGTTCCGGACCGTGGAACCATAGCCTTAGTTGATTTGGTCAGAACTGCTGCAACCAGTAAACCAAGTGATACATCGTTGGATTCAGGGTCTTTTTGCTGACATCATGCTGCTCTCAGATGAGGTAGCAAAAACCTGCTGACAGATTCCCTTTAAGTGAGACTATATAAGTCTTTGCAGATGAGCCGAGCTCTAAGAGCCCCAATTTATCATTCACTTAATTCTTCAAAATGGCGCATGTGGTTAATCAGTTTTTTTAAAACGTCAAAAATTATCTTTATTTTAACTTTATTCTTTGCAACCTTTTAGTGCATTTCTCAAAATAACAAAAATTGCACAAAAAATCTGATGTGCATAAAATCACTTTGCGTCAAAATTTTTAATAAGTCAAAATTAATCCAGCAATAAAATCTGGAAAACCTAAACCCTGCCAGTGGCGAACTTAAGAAAAGAACACAGGAACACAAAAAAAAGGAGCAAATGAAAAGATGAATATGGCACAAATGAAAAACAGGCAAAAAAAGGCACAAAAGCAATAATGAATGGGCTTCTAAGGGTACATGCACATGACGTCTTTTAGACGCTGGTGTACCCGTCGAGTTCTGAAGACAACGTTGATAGTGAACTTGTGTACAAACCCTAAAAGTTGTATATAGCAATAAACTGTATTCTCAATGCTTTCCATAGAGAGTCTTAATACCATATGCAGTAATAAAATGTGGCTGTGGTTACAGGCCTCATTAATAGGGACCACAAGCGACAAATTTTCCATCGCACGTCCCATGGCTTCAAAGTAGAATTACCCCTACAATATTAAAAGGGCTGATATCCACAAAAGAAATTGACGTGCTCCCTGGTGTGGGTCAGTTTCTGCGCAAAAAAAAAATATATATTTTTCAACATGTGGATGACATTTGTTACAATATTACCCAGAAGGCTGCTACTGCAGGCCATAGCAGATTTCAGACATTGGTTTTACATATGTTGCAGACATTTCTGCAGCTAAAACATGATACTATACATCCAACTTTAACTCATTCACTAGTGACTGTTCAGACTTGAAAATAAAAAGAATTACCGTAACTTAAAGTCAATTCTCAGAGAACAAACCCTTTGCTGCAAAGGCTGCGGTACACAGGCCGACCTCAGTGTTTGCACTACAGCATTTACAGCAGAGGGTGTGTTACAGTGAACTTTCCTTCACAGATAATGATAATTATTATAAATGCATATAACAGCACATTTTAGCGATTTGCCTCCTCACCACCACTGTATTCGGCACAGATACGGTTAATTAAACATGAGAAAATTGCATGGCAAACTGAAGGCAGACACTGACAACTACCAAAGGAGTCTGGCTCAGATAGCGTTAATCTGAATCCTGCTCTTAAGAGCAGAAATAAAGCAAATGAGAACAAAGGCTAAAACAATCTTCTACCAACAAGGTAGAATCAAAACTAGTTGAGCAGAAAAAGGATATAATGTGAAATGAATATGTTGGAAATCAAACAAGTAGAACTGTAAAGCCTTAATCTGCATTTCAGGTGCTGTATCCAGTTTCCATTCATTTTTACCATATATTATTTTTCTCATATGAGAAAATAAATTCTAAGCTTTTCTGACCCAAAGACACAAAATAAGGCCGGGGTCACACTTGCCAGTGCAATGCGAGAAACTCGCGCATCAATACCCGGCACTGCCGCCGGCACTCGGGACCGGAGTGTATTTCTATGCAGCTGAACGCTCCGGTCAGAGTGCCGGGTAATGATGCGCGAGTTTCTCGCATTGCACTCGCAAGTGTGACCCCGGCCTAAAGATGTAACTAGGAAGGCATCCATGCACTGTGTTTTTTATGGACCCGTACTCTTAAATGTACAAGTTTGATTCATGATCAAGATCAAACTTTGACAAGTCTTCACTTTTTTTCTGCAAACTTTTGGTCAGCAAAAAAATATGAACATGTGAACAGTCCCATAGAATAAAAAGAGCTTGTGTTATCGGTTAAAACCAGGTTAGTGGCGAATGTCTGAATGAGGCTCTAAGAAGAGAATACTATAAAATATCATGACCAAATACACCTGCGCATCCTTTCCAACAAAAACTTAAAAAGAAAAAAAATTGAATAAATTTCATGATAATGAAAATGGTTTACATCAATTTAATATACACTGTTCTGCCATAACCAATCTGCCGAACACCATGTAATATTCTGTGCCGCCTAAGCAGCCCTGATCCATGGAGTCATGGACTCCACGAGGCCTGTGGCATCTTGCATGAAAAGCATAGCAACTATTTCTGTACATCATGTAAACGGTCAGTTAGGGCAATTACCAGCAAATCCCAAAATTGCTGGATTAGATAGCACCCAGGGAATCTAGGGGCCAGGCAACACCTTGACCTCTTTATCATGTCCACCAAGCCATTACATTTTTTTTTGCAGTGTGGACACTGCAGGTCACTGCCATCAGGAAATACCATTACCAGAAAAGGGAACAAGTCAACTCCTCCAATGCCTGTGAACTGTCCCCATTACACCCTTAGTCTAACATTGAAATCTTGTCTTGAAGGTACGTGCCCAAGATCAGAAATTGCTGCGGTTTTGATGCTGTGCATTTATGCAGCATCAAAACCACAATGGCCAGGTGTTACAGCATAGTGGATGGGATTTCTAGAAATCCTATGTCTATTATGCGTCCACAGACATGTGGGATCATCTGGACAATTACATGCAGAGTGGAAAGCCAATTTCTTTTGTGGAGACGTTAGGCAACAGAAATGTCAACAATAGAAGTATTTGGATGCGGTAAATCCACGTGGTCAAGAGAACACTTGCGGATTTACCTGCGTGATTAGAAAGCAGCGTTTTGGACGCAGCGAAAATACACGGTGTGCAAAGCGCTGCTACTTCTTGATTGTGGAACTGTAGCCTTATTGTTTTATACAAATACATGTATATGAGCAAAGGTAAGTTATTTAGAGCTGCCAGCTGTGTGCAAATTACCCACGACTAGTCTGATGAGGCATTAACGCACTGAGACTAGTCTGATGAGGCATTAACGCACTGAGACTAGTCTGATGAGGCATTAACGCACTGAGAGACACTGATAGGCATTAACGCACTGAGACTAGTCTGATGAGGCATTAACGCACTGAGACTAGTCTGATGAGGCATTAACTAAGAGACAGTCTGATGAGGCATTAACCACTGAGACTAGTCTATGAGGCATTAACTCAGAGACTAGTCTGATGAGGCATTAACTCACTGAGACTAGTCTGATGAGGCATTAACTCACTGAGACTAGTCTGATGAGGCATTAACCACTGAGACTAGTCTGATGAGGCATTAACTCACTGAGACTAGTCTGATGAGGCATTAACGCACTGAGACTAGTCTGATGAGGCATTAACGCACTGAGACTAGTCTGATGAGGCATTAACTCACTGAGACTAGTCTGATGAGGCATTAACGCATGAGACTAGTCTGATGAGGCATTAACGCACTGAGAGTACATGATGAGGCATTAACGCACTGAGACTAGTCTATGAGGCATTAACACACTGAGACTAGTCTGAATGAGGCATTAACATCAGAGACTAGTCTGATGAGGCATTAACTAAGAGACAGTCTGATGAGGCATTAACACACTGAGACTAGTCTGCATACACTACTTGGCATTGACTCCTGAGACAGTCTGATGAGATTAACTCCAGAGATATCTGATGAGGCATTAACTCACTGAGACTAGTCTGATGAGGCATTAACGCACTGAGACTAGTCTGATGAGGCATTAACTCACTGAGACTAGTCTGATGAGGCATTAACGCACTGAGACTAGTCTGATGAGGCATTAACGCACTGAGACTAGTCTGATGAGGCATTAACGCACTGAGACTAGTCTGATGAGGCATTAACGCACTGAGACTAGTCTGATGAGGCATTAAATCAGAGACTAGTCTAATGAGGCATTAACTCAGAGACTAGTCTGATGAGGCATTAACTCAGAGACTAGTCTGATGAGGCATTAACTCAGAGACTAGTCTGATGAGGCATTAACTCAGAGACTAGTCTGATGAGGCATTAACTCAGAGACTAGTCTGATGAGGCATTAACTCAGAGACTAGTCTGATGAGGCATTAACTCAGAGACTAGTCTGATGAGGCATTAACTCAGAGACTAGTCTGATGAGGCATTAACTCAGAGACTAGTCTGATGAGGCATTAACTCAGAGACAAGTCTGATGAGGCATTAACACACTGAGACTAGTCTAATGAGGCATTAACTCAGAGACTAGTCTGATGAGGCATTAACTCAGAGACTAGTCTGATGAGGCATTAACTCAAGAGACTAGTCTAATGAGGCATTAACTCAGAGACTAGTCTGATGAGGCATTAACGCACTGAGACTAGTCTGCAGTCACACTCCTCTTGGCTTCATTGACTCTTCCTGCAAGGCTCACAGCCTGTCCTCAGCCCAGATTGAGAAGACATGACCAGTGAAAGGAATATCAATCATTTCAACCATCATATTAAATAGCACTGTGCACTTTTTATTTCTCATTTTGCCTTTCTACCTATCTATTTCTTCGGTTTTACATTATGCCCAAGACATCACGGGATTAAAAACGGACTAGCTGAATCCTTCTAAGCTCTATGTAGACACAGGTCAATTTTCCCTCATGAAGTCAATGAAAAAGTCCCTGGCAGAGGGAAGGAACAGAGCCTGTTGGGTCAGGAATTGAAGAGGGGACAGAAAAATGAAGGGACAAGAGACTTCTCTTTTCTCTGTGTAGAAACAGGAATAATAAGCTATGTAGGAAGGCAAAATGAGCAATTGTAAGTACACAGGGCTATACAATATGATGACTGCAATATATTAAGAGGATAAATACTTTGGTGGGAGAGTTCCTTGAATAAGCTCCAAGTTGTAAAGTATTTTTATAAGCATTTAACAGTTTTACCCATTTAAAGAGAATCTGTAACCACATTTGTCCTATCTAAACTATTAATATGGTCATATAGGTCATAGACTGCTGAGGAGAGTGATGCCTGTATGTCTCATATCAGATGCCTTGTTGCTGAGAAATCATCTTTTATCACTTTATATAAATGACCTCTTCCAGGCTCGGAGGTACTGGGAAGTGTGGTTCATTACACAATGGCATATGGTCAGTATGGGACTCTGACTTTTTTTTTTAAGCTCTGCATAAGTGTTCCTCTATGGCTGTGTGACAGTCACAACACATGTATGGAGAGCCTGTGTGTTGTGACTGTCACACAGTTGTGACACATGAAGCTGCGGCGCCAATCAGGTGATTATCGGGGAGCGCTCCAGGTATCCGGGTTTCCAATGCAGCTATTCGGATAAGGCGTTATAAATAAATAATAAATAAATTCAATCATCAACATTAACAGAAATAAACGCTTGAAATATATCACTCTGTAATAACGCTATATAATATACGAGTTTCACTTTTTGTATTGAAGAACTGAAATAAATTAACTTTTTGATGATATTCTAGTTTGGTGAGAAGCACTTGTAAGTCTGCATCCAGGGCTTATTTTACATGAAGGAGGCATTCCCAGTGTGAGACACGTAACAAACACAGAACAGGAGAAATGAAATTTGTCTTCTTGCAAACACTTATTTTGCAGCTTTCTGAGCTCTGCTGTACTGTAACAATATTGCAGCCCTGTCGGCCTGATCAGGAGAGCAGAGGAGCTATTAGACTATGCACACAATGCGGATTTGTTGTGGATCCTCAGAGTTTTTTTCTGTGTGGAATTGCACCAAAAACGCAAAGGATTACTAATGCAAGGTTAATCAATGAGAATCCTGAATTGTTGTGCACATGATGCAGATAAATGTTCGTTCTGATTCGCAGCAGTTTATTTTCTGCAGCATGTCAATTCTTTTTGCGGATCTGCAGCGTTTTTCACCCATCGACTTCCACTGAGTCACTCAAATTTGCAGCAAAAACGCAGATGTGAAAAGGTTTGCGGATTTGGTGCTAAAAACGAAACAAATTTGTTAAAAATACATAATGTCAGGAGGAAGAGTTTGGGGGTGGAGAATCTAGAATAGAGCCTATCTTGGTTGAAGCACATCAACACTGGAGACTGGACTTGAAAATGACTTTTTTTTAAAAAATAAATATCTTTATTTAGCTAACAAATCCACACACAATTCCACATGTAAATCCGCATCAAAAACGCATGTAATCCACACAAAAAAAAGTGTGGAATTTCTACTGCGTTTTCTGCCAAGAGATGCAGAAACCATGCAGAAATTTCTGCAAGCAAATCCGCAACGTGCACTCATAGCCTTACCCATCACACGGGTCACGTCCCCTTAGTGGAAAATAAGCTCTGGAGGCAGAGTTCGCTTCCACGCAATGTCCTCCCCAGAGCCTGGAAGAGGTAATTTACATATAGTGATAAAAGATGATTTCTCAGCAACAACACATCTGAGACATACAGGCATCGCTCTCCTCAGCAGTCTATAACCTGTATGACCATATTAATGGTTTACATAGGTCAAATGTGGTCACAGATTCCCTTTAAGAACTTGAGAAACTAGGAGATAGTTTTCAAAGTAACGTTTAAAGCATACATTTGAGGACAAAGGATTACCAGCAGAAAATTGCCCAGGGCAACACAATGAGTGTGCAGGCTTAGCTTCTTCTCATAGCGCATCTCTTTCCCAGGTGAGTGTCACACAGACACCTGACTCATTAGCCAAGGAGCAGTAACACACACAATGCACATACTGCTCCTTCTATACAGGCGGTGGGTATGTGCGTTGTGTGTTACCCACCGTCTCTATAGAAGGAGCAATAAAACATACAATGCACATACCCACTACCTGTAGAGGAGCAGTAACACATACAATGCACATACTGCTCCTTCTATACAGGCGGTGGGTATGTGCGTTGTGTGTTACCCACCGTCTCTATAGAAGGAGCAATAAAACATACAATGCACATACCCACTACCTGTAGAGGAGCAGTAACACATACAATGCACATAATGCTCCTTCGCTACTGTACGTGTTCCTGCTCCTATACAGGAGGCGAATATGTGTTAGTGCTCCTTCTATGTGCATTTTATGTGTTACTGCTCCTCTACAGGCGGTGGGTATGTACACTGTATGTTTTACTACTCCTTCTATACAGACAGTGGGTAACACATACAATGCACATAATGCTCCTTCTATACAGGCGGTGGGTATGTGCAATGTACGTGTTCCTGCTCCTATACGGGCGGCGAATAAGTGTTACTGCTCCTTCTATGTGCATTTTATGTGTTACTGCTCCTCTACAGGCGGTGGGTATGTACACTGTATGTTTTACTACTCCTTCTATACAGACGGTGGGTAACACATACAATGAACATACCCACCGCCTGTACAGAAGGAGCAGTAACACATACAATACCCATATCCACCGCCTGTATAGAAGGAGCAGTAACACATACAATACCCATATCCACCGCCTGTATAGAAGGAGCAGTAACACATACAATACCCATATCCACCGCCTGTACAGAAGGAGCAGTAACACATACAATACCATATCCAGCGCCTGTACAGAAGGAGCAGTAACACATACAATACCCATATCCAGCGCCTGTAGAGAAAGAAGAAACAGTAACACATACAATATCCAGCGCCAGTACAGAAGGAGCAGTAACACACACACACACAATACACCCACCGCCTGTACAGAAAGAAGGAACAGTAACACATACAATATCCACCGCCTGTACAGAAGGAGAAGTAACCCATACACACAATACACCCACCGCCTGTACAGTAGGAACAGTAACATATACAATCTCCAGCACCTGTACAGTAGGAGCAGTAACACATACACACACAATACACCCACCGCCTGCACAGTAGGAACAGTAATATATACAATCTCCAGCGCCTGTACAGTAGGAGCAGTAACCCATACACACAATACACCCACCGCCTGTACAGTAGGAACAGTAAATATACAATCTCCAGCGCCTGTACAGTAGGAGCAGTAACATATACACATACAATATTCACCGCCTGTACAGAAGGAGCAGTAACCCATACACACACACAATACACCCACCGCCTGTACAGAAGGAGCAGTAACACATACAATCTCCACCGCCTGTACAGTAGGAGCAGTAACCCATACACACAATACACCCACCGCCTGTACAGTAGGAGCAGTAACACATACAATATTCACAGCCTGTACAGAAGGAGCAGTAACACATACAATCTCCACCGCCTGTACAGTAGGAGCAGTAACCCATACACACAATACACCCACCGCCTGTACAGTAGGAGCAGTAACACATACAATATTCACAGCCTGTACAGAAGGAGCAGTAACACATACAATCTCCACCGCCTGTACAGTAGGAGCAGTAACCCATACACACAATACACCCACCGCCTGTACAGTAGGAGCAGTAACACATACAATATTCACAGCCTGTACAGAAGGAGCAGTAACACATACAATCTCCACCGCCTGTACAGTAGGAGCAGTAACCCATACACACAATACACCCACCGCCTGTACAGTAGGAGCAGTAACCCATACACACACACATACACACACACACACACAATACACCCACCGCCTGTAGAGTCGCAGCCCATGGAGGCAGCAGCATACACTACATGTCAGTACCAGACAATGAGGCTCCAGGGCTCCTCCATCCCACACAGCAGCAGAGCCGGCGCTGGATGACCAGTCTGTAGTGGTGCCTTGTGGCGATGCTCCCAGTCAGTGGCACAGCCCATCATCCCTCAGCACCAGCCTCTGCTGACAGCTACTCACTTTTTCCGAGCCTTCTCCTTCTTTCCCTTCGGCCTCCTCTTCCGGGCCTGCATGGCCAGCACTGGCGGAGAAACAGGGAAGACACGTTACTAGGAGGACCGAGCCGCAGACAATGGCGCCGGGGAATAAGTAGGGCAGTAAGTGTGCGCAGCGTCTTACCCTTCCCCGAGCTCATGTCCTCCTTGCTCAGCGCGGCGCTGCCGGTGCCGGCCGGGGCTCTGTACACGCAGGCGCAACCCTCAGCTTCCATGTATGATCGCGCCGTACAACGCGCTGCTCTCTACACACTGCGTCACCCGCTCCCTCCTCTGACTCCTCTCCTAGGCAACCGCTGCCTCCTCTGTACGACTGCGCCGAGCGTGCAGGGGGCGCTCCTGCCTCGCTCTGAGCTTGTTTGTGTCTGGGAGGACTGGAGGTCAGGTGGTGGCGGCGGGTGAGCAGGCAGCGCTGCACGTGTGCTGAGGGGACTGATGCTCGCTGGTGTCGTCCGCTTCCGTTGTAGTAGTCTGCAGACACGTGCTGCACGTTGGCCGTTTCCAGCGCCGCCCGGTGACAGGTCAGTAGTGTGTAGACAGTCGGCGGCCTGCTCCGGTGGGCTGCCAATGGCGGACTGTTGTCTGCTTCCTGCAGTGTACAGAGTAGTAATAACTGTTCCCACGGCTTGTGTGTTCTCCTGAGGGAGGACGGAGCATCTTATGCATGAAGCATTACAGGGGTTATCTGGGCAAAACAGCGCTGTACCCAAGAGCTGGGCCATATAGGGGTCGTAATAACCTCAGCCGTGCTCGTCTACCTGAGGCCGGTCAGAAAGTGGGATGTCACCGTCCATCAGCTGCCGGACCGCTGCTGCCTGTGATTGGCTGCAGAGGACAGGTGACTTTGAACAGTGTGGGATGTTTTAAGGTGTCGCACATCTCGGTGTCACCAGTTCCCTGCAGCCAATCACAAGCCTCAGTTTTCTGGTGACCCCTACGTTCCGTGTCCGCACAGAACAGCCTTCGCTACACTCGTTTGGGGCCCGGTAGGCGAGATTGGCTGAGCTATTCTTTTTACATATCCAGTCACCCGGGCAAAGTTTTATTTGACCCCGGCAGCTCCTCCAGACCAGTTTAGGATTGGGCCGTTAACCACTGTTCCTGACCAGACACATTTTATTCGTACATTCAGTATAACGCGCTGTACAGTTTACTTATTGTTATTTTAATTTTTTTGGGTGGGGATAACAGCAGGGGAAATAGGAAATAGTTGTCTTTCTCCTATTTTTATGACAACAACAGACCACTTAAATAGTTTTGAAATACTGTTCCCCTTTCTGCATGGATTATTTGAATACATCAGGCACATTTTTTTTCCTCTGGGGTGGGTCTAGTAATGGTGATTTGGATTGGCCTTGGTTTTAATTTTTCATGTATTTCACACATTGGGCTCTCCAAAATAAGTTATAAAAGTCCTTTGTAGGTCATTTCAACATTTTATGTACATATTTTTAATTTGGTTTTCTCCCTGTAAATGGGGCTGGTATGTTAGCCCCAGTTACTGAGGAAATTATCTTGTGGCAGCATAACAGAGCTGTCAGTGTCTCCTAGGATCCAGCAGATCTGGACCATCTCACTACACCCAGCGATCACATGTCAACACTTCCTATATACAATGCATACATTCAGGGCTGCCACCAGGAATTTCTCGACCCTATACTGTCAACTTTTTCCGGTCCCCTTGAGACTCCACCCGGCTCCACACCAGTTCCGACTCCACCTCTCAAATCTTCCACAGTCCCACCGTAAACTCTTGGAAAAACTCCACTAATGCACAACGTCCTCACCAATCACACATTAACAGTTCCCATCAAACCATATATTACCACCACATAGGGACCGAATAGTACCACATACTAAGGGACAAATACAGCCACGCCATGACCAGATCACAGATTATCACAACATAGTGACTGAATAATACCATGTACAAGGGACAAATACCGTCATACCATGGCCGGACCACATATTACCTCCACATAGTGACCGAATAACAACATATATAAGAGATAAATACAGCCAAACCATGACCAGACCACATATTACCACCACATAGTGAATGAATAATACCACATACAAGGAACAAATACCGCCACACCATGACCAGATTACATATTACCACCACATAGTGACCGAAAACTACAATACTGATTATTAATAAAATAAACAATACTAATATTTCGATAAGAGTCATTATATACAGGAGCTCTATACATAGTATACAGTGCATAGTGTCTGTGTACAGGTAATATACAGCGATCACCGGTGACATTATACATAGACGTTCTGTATATGGTTTCAGTGTACAGGTAATGCATACAGGGATCACCAGTGACATTATACACAGGAGCTCTGTATATAATGTCAGTGTACAGGTAATACAGTGATCACTAGTGACATTATACACAGGAGCTCTGTATACACTATGTAGTGTATAGTGTCAGTGTAAAGATAACACACTGACTCACCAGTTACATCTCTAGTTGAAGTCCTTCATCTTTGCTTTTCTTTATCCAGTGCAGACCGCCATCACTTTTTTCAGCCATAACTTGTCTCTGCAGAAAATAACACACCGTTGTCTAGAGCACCGCTTCCAGATCACATTCCCCACTTTTTCCTCAACTTCTACACTACAACAGATGAAGAAAAAAGCGACAGTGTCGCCTTGCACAGTAGCAGGACCCACCCTCAATTCATCATCGTTTCCTCTCCCCACTTCTAGTAATTACCATTTGCTGTTCTCCACCACCCAGTCTCAATTCATAATCATTTGCTGTCCCCCACCCTCCAGTCTCAATCATCACCATTTGCTGTATCCTGTCTCCCAGTCTCAATTCATTATTATATATTCTCTGCCTCCCCCATTTGTAGTTCATCATCATTTGCTGTCCCCACCCCCAAGTCTCAATTCATCATTATTTACTCTCCCATACTCCCTGGTCTCAATTCATCATTTGCTGTACCCCACTCTCCAGTATCAATTCATTACCATTTGCTGTACCCCTCTCCGTATCACCATTTGCTGTACCCCATCTTCCAGTCTGAAAAACAGGTGAAAAAATTATTTAGTCAAGAAAAGTTGTGATAATGAATCGGGCTCTTAATATTTTTTTAAAAGGTTAATTATTCTATAAAAATACTGTTTTTTAACTTTTATCCACCAGTCTTATTTAAGAAGTTCCACAGTGACAGTGCCTTCCAAACTATGGAGCCTATTGAAATGACAACCATTTCACTGAAACGCCATCTTACAGCTGAAGACCTTGCCATCGATGACGCCAAAAGGCAAAAGCTTTCAGAAAATGATGTTACTGATGAATCAGTCACCGGACTTCAGGAACCTGTTCAAACCAATAACGCCATACTATTAGAAACTGTTGCTGAAGAGAATGGTGAAAGTGAAGAAGAGGAACTCTTGGAGGGGCAGCCTGATGATGGTGACACTGAGAGCTTTGCTGATATGATGAAACATGGGTTGACTGAACTTGATGTTGGGATCACCAAATTTGTGAGCTCTCATGAAGGTTTCTCTGGAATCTTGAAGGAAAGGTAAAGCCATTGCTATACTGTCTGTACAAGTTGCATATGGGATATAAGGGTAAATAAACATTTACCCTTCCTGTAAGCCGTACACTCATTCTTCCCTCTTATCCATGCCAAATGGTTTATTTCTTTTGTCTTTAGCAAACCATTCATTTTTTATAGATTAAAACCGAATAATTAAACCAAAATCCCAAATGTTGACTAAAAGACCATATGGGTATATAAAAAAGATTCTCTAATAATATGCATATACTCGTTTATTGATAGATTAAGCAATCCCTTTGTACTCAGAGTAGTTATGAAAAACTGATGGAATAACGGCTCAAGAAAGCTCTATGAAAGGCCTATTAGGCCCCGTGCACACTTTGCAGATTCACTTGCGTTTTTTTCTGCGCGGATTTTGCTAAAACCGCATTTAAACCGCACTGCGGTTTTAGCGCGGATTTACTGCGGTTTTGGCATAGTTTTTAGTGCGGAATTGCCCTGCGGTTTTACACCTATAATGTAATAGGTGTAAAACCGCAGCAGAATCCGCTCAAAGAATTGACATGCTGCGGTTTTGAAACCGCAGCCAATCCGCGCGGAAAATTAAGCAGCGTGTGCACAGCTTTTTTTTTTTTTTTTCCCTTCACTAACATTGTACTGTACATGGCGTGCAGTTCTGCAGCGCAAAAACCGCTGCGGAACCGCAGCAAAAACCGCAACGTGTGCACAGGCCCTTAGAGTTTTTGAATAGAAAAACTTTAACTAAAAGCACCACATGAGAATCCCTTATTCAAGCCATCTGCATTGAGACTACCCAATGTATCCACATTCTCAATAACAACAAAATAGCTTTAAGATTTACCATGAGATTAACACTAAAATGATCAACTTCCTTGATCTCACAATTTGGATTGACCCTGGAAATATCCAGACTAAGACCTATCGAAAAGAGACTTCCATAAATAGCCTCCTTCACTGGGACAGCTTTCATCCACTTTCACTCAAAATGGGCATTCCCACTGGACAATATCTACGAGCGAGACGGAAATGTTCCAGGGAAGAGGACATTGTGGAAGAATGTTCTTGTTTGTATAAATGATTTAGAGAAAGGGTGTAAACCCTTAAAAAAGACATATCATCATACATTGCATATGCAAAGAGATCAACTTAAAAAAAAAAAAAAAAAAAGTTTTTTTCTGCACCCTTTACCCACTGTAGTTGGACTATGTCTTCATGAACTAGCGCCCATAACTGTGCACAGTATTCTAAATTTGGCCACATTAGTGAATTGTATAGAGGCAAAACTATGTTCTTGTCATGAGCATCTGTGTCATTTATTTTTTTTTTAATGCATCCCATGATTTTATTTGCCTTGGCAGCAGCTTCCTTACACTTGTCACAAAAGTTGAGTTTGCTGTTCACCCTACATCATGCTGCTCTCAGATTCCATAGCAAAAACCTGATGACAGATTCCCTTTCACAAGAAAGGTTTAGGCCCACGTACACAATATTCAACCAAAAGGAGGCCAAATTATAAACGCTCATCCATATATGGACAATGAAAATACCCCAAAAAATATATGAACGAAGGAGCCAAATATAGAAAAATGCAAATACAGTTTTTATTGATGAATCACAAAAAAGTTTTTAAAAAGAAGTACATAAACATAATACAAAATATCAATGACAAGAGAGAAGGCATAAAAAAGCCCTAGATACCGCTATTCAGTAAATTGAATGTCTAAAGTCATATAACACGGAATGTAACGTATAATATTAGAACATATATATATCAGGACCCTGTGGTGTAGTTAGTCAAAGCTGTCCATCAAAGGTAAATAAAGTGCACAGTGCATCAGTCAGTAAAAAAACTTAGAGATGACCAAATAATAATTGAAACAGCAAAACTGCATTAAATACTAAAGATATAATCATATAGATGGACAGTGTTGAAAAAACCACCACAGTATCCTAAAGTAGTACATCCAGGATAGACATGCATGAGAGAGGCCACAAACCCTATAACAGCATATGAAATAAATAAGGTACAAATACACATGAATATGTGCAAAAATATGTATCTTAGAAACAGGCAGAAGCCTATGAATCCAATCATATATATATATATATATATATATATATATATATATATATATATATAAATATATATATATAAATATAAGATATATATATAAGAAAAAGTGCACCTGCAAATGCTGCTTTGATGATCATAGAATGGTAGAGTTGGAAGGGACCTCCTGGGCCTTCTGGTCCAACCCCCTGCTCAAAGCAGGATTCTCTAAATCATCCCAGACAGATGTCTATCCAGCCTCTGTTTGAAGACTTCCATTGAAGGAGAACTCACCACCTCTTGTGGCAGCCTGTTCCACTCATTGATCACCCTAACTGTCAAAAAGTTTTTTCTAATATCTAATCTGTGTCTCCTCCCATTCAGTTTCATCCCATTGCTTCTAGTCTTTCCTTGTGCAAATGAGAATAAAGATGATCCTTCTACAATGTGACAGCCCTTGAGATATTTGTAGACAGCTATTAAGTCTCCTCTCAGTCTTCTTTTTTGCAAGCTAAACATTCCCAAATCCTGCAACCGTTCCTCATAGGACATGGTTTGCAGACCGGTCACCATTCTGGTGGCTCTTCTCTGAACTTGCTCCAGTTTGTTGATGTCTTTTTTAAAATGTGGTGCCCAAAACTGGACACAGTATTCCAGATGAGGTCTGACCAAAGAGGAGTAGAGGGCAATAATGACCTCACGTGATCTAGACTGTATGCTTCTGTTGATACATCCTAGAATTGCATTTGCCTTTTTTGCTGCTGCATCACACTGTTGACTCATGTTAAGTCTGTGATCAATTAGTATACCCAAGTCTTTTTCACATGTGCTGTTACTTAGCCCTATTCCTCCCATTTTGTATATGCTTTTTTCATTTTTATTGCCCAGATGTAGTACTTTGCATTTTTCCCTGTTAAAATCCATTCTGTTAGTTGCTGCCCACTGCTCCAGTTTATGTATATCTTTTTGAATCCTCTCTCTCTCTTCTCTAGTATCAGCTACCCCTCCTAGCTTTGTGTCATCAGCAAATTTGATCAGTTTACCCTCAATTCCTTCATCTAAATCATTGATAAAGATGTTGAACAATACAGGGCCCAAAACAGAGCCTTGTGGTACCCCACTTGAGACATTCTTCCAACTGGATGTGCAGCCATTTACAACCACTCTTTGGGTCCGATCACTAATCCAGTTATGAATCCACCTAACAGTTGCCTTGTCCATTCCATACTTAAGGGTATGCCACACTAAACAATATCGCTAACGGGATCGCTAAAAAACGTCACTATTTAGCGATCCCGTTAGCGATATTGTTCAGTGCGGCAGCTTCCAGCGACGAGCTTCCTGCTGTGATCTCGCTCGTCGCTGGAATCGCTCCGGACCCTATTTCATCGCTGGCGCTCCCGCTGGGTAAGTATCTTATCGCTGTGTGGCACCTTTTCTTAGCGATTTAGCGGTACTTTTGTACCGCTAAAGTCGTTAAGAAGATCGCTAACGGCGATAGCGTCGTTAACTATATCGCTAAATGTGGCCGCATTTAGCGATATAGAAACAATCCCGCTAGCGATCTCATTAGTATGCAACGCTAACGAGATCGCTAGCGGGATTGTTTAGTGTGGCAGTACCTTTAGTCATTTTTTCAATAAGGATTGTGTGAGATACTTTGTCAAATGCTTTGCTGAAGTCAAGATATACTATATCTACAGCATTTCCCTGATCCACCCAGTCAGTGATTCTGTCATAGAAGGAAATTAAGTTAGTCTGACATGACTTATTAGTTACAAACCCATGCTGACTCTGTTTAATCACTTCATTCTTATCCAGGTACTTGCATACATGTTCTTTAATAATTTGTTCAAAGATCTTTCCTGGTATAGAAGTCAGACTCACCGGCCTGTAGTTCCCTGGGTCCACCTTCTTCCCCTTTTTGAAGATAGGAACAACATTTGCTCTTCTCCAGTCTTCTGGGACTTCTCCTGTTCTCCAAGAATTTTCAAAGATTATGGACAGTGGTTCAAGAATTTCTTCTGCTATCTCCTTCAGTACCCTGGGGTGTAATTCATCTGGACCTGGAGACTTGAATTCATTTATGTTAGCTAAGTGTTTCTTCACTGTCTTTCTGTTTATAGATATCCTGGATTCTTCTATTCCTTTAATAGGACAGTGAAGATCAGTTGATGTTACATTTCCTTTCTGAGAGAAAACAGATGCAAAATAGGAATTTAAAAGTTCAGCCTTCTCAACATCCTGACTTACCATTTCATCATTTTCATCCTGTAAAAATGCTATAGCATCTTTGACTTTTCTTTTACTTTTGACGTATCCCCAAAATCCTTTTTTGTTGCTTTTGACGTCACTTGCAAGCCTTAATTCATTGTCAGCTTTAGATAATCTGATTTGTGCCCTGCAGGTTCTGCAGACGGCATTATATTCTTCTTTAGATATGCCTCCCTCTCTCCATTTGATAAACATTTCTTTCTTCCTTTTTAGCATGTGTTTAAGTTCTATGTTCATCCATCCTGGTTTCCTTAAATGCTTCCCATTCTTCCCTCTTTTCGGAATTGATTTTAGAGAACTATAACATACAAGTATATATCAGCAAACCAGATGAATATATCAATCGCAAGGCATGTGCAAATGCTACTCATTGCTATAAGTTATATATTAAATGGGATTCATCTAATCAGGCCATATACAAATATATATCACAAAGACCAGTACATGTAGAATGCTGCTATTGTCATATATATATATATATACATACACAGGCATAAGTCCGTAATCCTAATGACAATGGCATCTAAGAGGAGGTATGCAAATACTACTATCATAATTGTAGGCTAAACCCCAAATATATTGCAAGACGTTCCTCCCATGTGTCATACATGCCTTGAGGGTGTATTAAATCGATAGCTAGCATGAACAGTTAATCAAAGACAAGTGTAAAAAGACATCCAAACTTACTGAACAACGGGCAGGAGAGCGGGCTCAGTCAACAATTTAATGTGGATGGGGGCCTTCCAACTATTTCCTCAACAGATAATGTTGGAGTAGTTAAGGATCTTGTATGTCTGATTTTGGACTTCTGATCCTTTTATTTTCTGCAACATAAGACACCACTGCCAGAGGAGTCTGGCAACGTCTCTCTGGTAAGGAGAATAAATGCTCCTTTGTATGGAGGAGTCGGAGAGCTAGCTGCTGGCTGATAGATCATCCATACCATTGTTTGGCCAACAGCCATGTAGTGTGTCTGTAGTCCCCTGTGTTTGGGGTGCCAAAAACTACTCTGAACTAGGCGGTGTAAAGTTTCAATATTTCTGAGAATGCAATTTTTGCTGGGTAATTGAAATGCATATGTGCCCATTTCTCAACGAATGTTCCTATGTAAAGAAATTGTTATAATGCTAAAATATACCGTATTATTCAGATTATGAGATGCACTTTTTTCCCCAAAATTTTTGGGGAAAATGGGGGTGCGTCTTATAATGCGGATTACCCAGGTTCGCTGCTGGAAGAGGCAAGAGTGGACTCTGGGAAAATGTCTGCCGGGCATGCACAGATGGAGATCTCTGCACCAAGATATCCATCTGCACATGACCCGACAGCCATTTTCCCGGAGTCCAATGCACAGCACACCATGTGCAGGGGCTGTGGGCTTTCACAAAATGTCGGCAGAGCCCCCACAGCACCAAACACTCGCAGCGGCGCACATCGGAACACCCCTCAAAATTTGGGGTGCATCTTGTAGTCTGCAAAATACGGTAGGCTTTATCCATAATCTGTAGTCTGAGCAAGTTTTATTAAACTTAACTAATTGTGCAAGAGCTGGGAGTGAAATAAGCGCAATATAATTTTATCTGGTATAAAATTAAATATTTTTAAAAAGGTTATGCTAGCCTGGTATGGTTGTATTAACACGACTGTTTTTAAGACATAGATATTCAGCAGCTGCAGATCGACAGGTCGTAAAACCAAATCGAATTGATGGAGGAAAAGTTCCTTCATCAGTTAAACTTACCGTACATACTGTGAATATAAGCCAACCCGAATATAAGCCGAGGCACCTAATTTTACCACAAAAACCTGGGAAAACTTACTGACTCGAGTATAAGCCTTGTATGCATGGCCTTCTCATCCCTATACTGGTATGCCTGGCCTCCTCATCCCCATCCTTGTATGCATGGCCCCCATCAGAAAAACATAAAAAAATTAAACCATTCTACTTGCCTTCCCTGCGCTCCCTCGCAGTGTCTTGTTCTGATGCCAGCAGCTGATTTATGCTTGTAAGCAGTGCACGTCATGTTCTGCTTACAAGCAGAGGACAGCTGCCGGAATACTCACTGCTCTCCACCTGGCACTATGGGCGTGGAGAGCAGTGAATATTCATTGATCTTTAATAGCGGGCACAGTAACCTCAGCCACTGGCTTGCTGCAGCTGCCGGGCTATCGCTTTTGCTCCCTACTGAAGGGAATAAATATTCACTGCTTTCCACACCCGTGAATATTCTCTTAAGTAGTGGGAACACATGATCGCCCAGCCGCTGCAGGAAGCCGGCGGCTGCGACAACTGTGCCCACTACTAAACAAATGAATATTCAATGCTCTCCATACCCATGAGAGTGGCGACAGTCAATATTCAATTCTCTTCATCATCAGGCACAGGTGTTTGCAACAGCAGTTGGCTCCTGCCTCCTGTGACCAGCAGCTGCTGCTCCCCCTCCGTCTTGTGGTACCCTCATAAGCCAAGGGAGCTTCTTCAGCATAAAAAATGTGCTGAAAAACTTGGCTTATACATTAGTATATACGGTAAATGGATGCTTTAACGTCACATTTAATGGACACATGTCACAGTGTCGCCCTGGCCTTATCCTAATCCAACAAACACCATCCTTCTTTGAAACGAGCAAAATACAAAAAAGAAAAGCCAGCTCAGAAAAAACTGAGGAAATATATAGGAAATCTACATTAGACGTACTGTAGAATTAATCATTCCATTTGTTGTTCCATTTACAGCATTTGGAGGTGTTGATGGAGGTACAATGTTGAATACAGACTATTTTATTGAATGTTATTTTTCCCCTCTTTATCGCAGTAGCTACATATTATTTTTTTCTATTTTAGATATTCTGATTTTGTCGTTCATGAAATAGGAAAAGATGGAAAGATCATTCACTTAAATGATTTTTCAATTCCAGCAGATAAAGAGGTAAATCTCTAGTCTTTTTACAGTTGCTTAGGCCTCTTTCACACTTCAGTCGTACGACGTCAGTCAAAATCCGTCAGAGCGTCAACAAAACGGATCCACCATTTTTTTTTTGGCGGATCCACTTTTTTCCCATTGACTTGCATTAGTGACGGATTTTGACGGATGGTCGTCCGTTAGATCCGTCAAATGACGGATCCGTCATTATTTTGGCGTCTGTCTGTTTCTGAAAACGTCCACTGCAACGTTTTTCGTGTGCATCGAAAAGCGGACCATGACAGATCCCCGCGTCCAACGATTTGCATAATGGACGCCTATGGGTGGCGGATCCGTCTTGATACGTTTTTGGCGGAATCCGCCAGCGGAACCGTTTTATGTGTAAAAAATGGCAAAATCCATTCTGGAGTCTCTCTCTCTCTCTCCCATCTGAAAACTGATCCATTTGCATCCGTTTTTTCCATTTCACAACGGATCCGCTTTTTTCACCCTTTGGCGGATTTTAACTGACGTCGTACGACTGAAGTGTGAAAGAGGCCTTAGTGTATCTTAAGTTTTGCTTAGTAAGTTAATTTTTTGTCTCCATAGGATCCTGCAGAAGATATTTATTCAGTTTTATCAGAGGATGAAAAGAAACGTTTAGAAGACCTTCAGCTGTTTAAAAATAAGGAATCCAATGTAGCGATAGAGGTAATTTGTGTGCTTTTATGCTTTGTCTGGAAGGTCCTTTTCACTGACATGTATGTTGTTACTTGGACCTTTTAATAATAAGGTTAACTAATATGTGGGATAGTCTACCTCAAGAGCTGGTCACATCGAAAACCATTGATGGTTTCAAAAAAGGCTTGGATGTTTATTTTAAAAAAGTAAAAATAACAAATGCTTATGTAAAGTTCTGTTGTGAATGTTTGGTCCAGTGCGTCAACAATTGGGATCAACAGGGAAAAATTATCTCTCTTGATTTGAACTAGATCTTGCATTGTGGTTGTGCATGTGCTTCTTCCATTAGTCTTTTCCCATACCTCGGTTGAGCTTGGACACTTGTCATTTTTCAACCATATTAACTAAGTTACCATTTATTTAGGTTAAAACAATAAAGTTTCTCATTCGCTTCGTGAAGAATATATCTTAGAAAAAAAAAAGCGAACTCCTGGCCCTAAGCTAATCCTTGGCAGGCGACACCAAGTTATTCATTTTAGCTTGGTGTTACTGTGAGGCAGACTTCGAAGACGTGTCTTTCTCCTTTGCCAAGACAGAGTGGTCATGCATAAGAGTTCCTCCTTTCCCTTAATCGTGCTACCTGCATTTCACCATAATGTGGAGATTGCTCTTAGTCATTTAAGTACTTTGTCTCTCATCTCCCAAAGAGGTTCTTATTAAGGATGAGCGAACGTGCTGAGTATTACTCTATCACTCGAGCATCTGGGTGCTCGCACTCGGTGAGCATGGTGCTCGAATTTGAAACTCAAAGCCCCACATGTTTGGCGCCTGTTGCACAACCAATAAGCTTTCGGGGATTGCTCACTGACACCATTGCACAGCTCACGGACAGTTCTTATTGGAGGGAGAGAGTGCTTGTCTTGTCCAGGCGCGTATGTGCACAGTGTAATGAATCACAGTCATGTAGTGTTGATACTGGTGCATCAACTAACAGTCCTAAGGGCTAATCTTGTGCTTTGCTGTTTCTATCAGATACAATCTGCATTTACTCTAGGGAGGCACAGTTGCAGGAGCATACAGTTTCTAGGCTAGAATAGGGCATTGCAGTCCGTTGCAAAATATATACGTGCAGTTGACCAATTTTTTTTTATTTGCTGACAGTTTCTACATGTAGAAGCGATCAGCCTGCAAAAAATGATAGTCCCATAGTGGGACTAAGTAAAAAAAAATATATATTTTAAAATAATTGTAAAAAAATTAAAAATATCAAAAGGTATTGTATCTATAAATAAATATTTGAATGAAAACCAAATATAAACAAAGTACACATATTTGGTATCGCCACGTCCATAACGACCCGACGTATAAAACTGTCCCACTAGTTAACCCCTTTAGTGAACACCATAAAAAATATATATATAAAAAGCTAGGCGACAAACAATGCTTTATCATACCGCCGAACAAAAAGTGGAATAAAACACAATCCAAAAGACAAATATAAATAAACATAGTACCGCTGAAAACGTCATCTTGTCCCGCAAAAAAAAAAAAAGCCACCATACAGCTCCATCAGCGAGCGAAAAATAAAAAAAAAGTTATAGCTCTCAGAATAAAGCGATGCCAAAATGTTGTCTATAAAAAGATTTTATTGTGTAAAAGCGACAAAACATAAATAAAGATTTAAGTGGGGTATCGCTGTAATTGTACTGGCCCAAAGAATAAAACTGCCTTATCAATTTTACCACACACGGAACGGCATAACCCTCCCCCCCAAAAAAGAATTACTGAATTGTTGTTTTTTGTTCAATCTGCCTCCCAAATATCAGAATACAAAGCGATCAAAAAATGTCATGTGCCCGAAAATGGTACCAATAAAAACGTCAACTCGTCCCGCAAAAACAAGCCACAACATGATTCTGAGACAAAAAATGGAATAATTATATTGCTCAAAATATGGTGATGCGAAAAGTATTTTTTGCAATAAAAAGTTTCTTTTAGTGTGTGACAGCAGCCAAACATAAAAACCGAAAATAAATCTGGTATTGCTGTAATCGCCCCAACCCAAAGAATAAAGTCGCCAAATCACTTATACCGCACGAAGATCGGCGTAAAAAATAATTAAAACCACTTCTTCACCTGCTCTTGATTTTTTAATTCTGCCTCCCAAAGACCACATCTGAGCTCGACGCACATTTATCCTTTACTCTTCACTGAGCGCTTGCATCGGGGTTTCCGTGTAAATCTCAGAAATACGTGATTCAGACAGAACCTCTCGCGGAAGATTCTGAATAATGAGGCAGATGGAGGCATTGTAGACGTCTTTTTATGATTGCATAAAAGTGCTCTCGGCCATAGTTTTGTGCACTTCTGAAAAGGACACCGCTAAACAGAGGCCAAACGGAGTCCAGAGTAACTCTGCTGCCCCATTATAGTCAATGGATCCCTCAGGGCTTCATCTGAATCACGTCACTCAGAGATTTAGATGGAAACCTCAATGTAAGTGGTTAGCTTAGAGTCACGGTGTGACACAACCCAACAGATGGTTGGTCAGCGGACGGCACCACTCACAACGAGATGGAAGAGGGGGGAGGAAGGCCCTAGCAATAGGGAAACGTAGGAAGGGACACCCCTGAGCTCCAACCTGAGCCTGTCCCTGCACTCCCCTAACGCCGTATGTGGGTACTTCCTTCTACCGTCCCTCGCTGTCACCTAACACTGCCCTGGCTAGTGCACTGGTCGGGGTAGGGCGCTAGCCCCGCCACTGTAGATAATTCCACACAGGGGACAGTGACAAACACGAAAGGGACCAGGAAATAAACACTTAGCTCTCTCTGCTACAAAGCACCGCACAGCAGGATAAAGGCACCAGAATAACAAACTCAGCTGAAGCACTACTGCACCCAGAGAGCTCCTTACTCAGGCTTGGTCACTGAATATTGCTCTATCACCGACAGTCAGCTGATGCATCAGGTGACCTTTTAAAGGATGGTGGGAGTGGTCACCACCCACATCAGCTGACCCAGCAGAACTGCAATTAAACTAGATTGCCAGTGTGTTATGTTTCGGTAGCTGAGGAGTGCAGGTAAAAAAGGCAATACACCAGAGCAGTTGGAATCTATGAGATTGCAGTACCCTGACTAACCACCACAACTAGAGGCAGCCGTGGAGCGTTCCTACGTTGGTCCTAGACGCCTCGTCACAGCCTGAGAAACTAACTACACCTAAAGATAGATATAGGAAAGCTATCTGCCCGGAGCAGAACCCCAAAGATAATAGAAAGCCCCCAAACATGTAATGGCGGTTAAACAAGATGAAATACTGACACAGAAAGAAAATAGTATGAGCAAACGCTGGGGCCCAAACTAACTAAATAGAAAAGGATAGGAAGGGTACTTACTGCAATCCCAGAAAACCCTGAAAAGCACCAACTCTACTAATTTCAAAAACACCTGAGATCACACGCCCTCTTCCACCTAAATTAGTTCTCTGGTGTAACAAAATCAAAACAGCAGCCACTAAAAAAACTGGAAAAAGAAAAGTACAAACATCAGTGGCTGAACAAAACTGAGAGGGCAGAAGCCCCCGGAGGGGACCCTGAAGGCCCCCACAGAAGTGCAGGACAAAATGCAAAAATATAGCACAAACACAAAAGAAGAAAATGTCTTATCTGTTAGCAGGAGATGCAGACACGACACAGCAGGCTACAAGGAAACTGGAATAAAGGATTCAGACCAGAACAATTGTTCACCGGCAACCCTGATGGGAAGGTGACTCCCTTATATAAGACCAGTCAGTAACACCTGATTCCCAGTCCTCACAATCTTCACTGGACAGACTAGCACCGCTTGTAACCACCAGAGGGAGCCTCTGCTCAGAACTCATCTCAAGCCCATTCACAACAGTACCCCCCCCTTGAGGAGGGGTCACCGAACCCTCATTTGAGCAACCAGGTCGGTCAGGATGAGTTCTATGATAAGCACGGATAAGTCTCCTAGCATGGATGTCCGAAGCAAACACCCAAGAATTGTCTTCCTGACCATAACCTCTCCATTTAACCAAATACTGGAGTTTCCGTCTAGAAAAACGAGAATCTAATATTTTCTCAACCACATACTCCAGATTGCCCTCAACCAAAACAGGGTCAGGAGGCACAGCAGCAGGAACCACTGGCTCAACAAACCTCTTCAACAAGGACTTGTGGAACACGTTATGGATCTTAAATGTCCCTGGAAGAAGCAAACGAAAAGAAACAGGATTAATAATCTCCATGATCTTATAAGGTCCAATGAACCTAGGCTTAAATTTAGGAGATGCTACTCTCATAGGAATATTCTTTGAGGACAACCAGACCAAGTCCCCCACTTTAAACCGAGGACCATCAGTCCTATGCCGGTTAGCAAACCGCTGGGCCCTCTCCTGAGAGAGGGACAACCTCTCCACTACCTGATCCCAAATCAGTTGCATACGCTCCACAACAGAGTCAACACCTGGACAGACAGAAGCCTCCGTCTGTCCTGAAGAAAATCGAGGGTGAAACCCAGAATTACAGAAAAACGGAGACATCAAAGTAGCAGAGCTAGCCCTATTATTAAGAGCAAACTCAGCCAAAGGCAAAAAAGAGACCCAGTCATCCTGATCAGCAGACACAAAGCATCTTAGATAAGTCTCCAATGTCTGGTTTGTTCTCTCAGTTTGACCATTGGTCTGAGGATGAAATGCCGAGGAGAAAGACAATTGAACACCCAGTTTAGAACAAAAAGTCCTCCAAAATCTGGAAACAAACTGGACTCCTCTGTCAGACACAATGTTCTCAGGAATGCCGTGTAAACGAACCACGTGCTGAAGGAACAACGGCACCAATTCAGAGGAGGAAGGCAACTTAGGTAATGGCACAAGATGTATCATCTTGGAAAACCTATCACAAATTACCCAGATGGTGGTCATTCTCTGAGAAACAGGAAGGTCGGAAATGAAATCCATAGAGATATGGGTCCATGGTCTCTTGGGCACAGGCAATGGCATCAACAAACCACTAGAGCGAGAGCAAGGCTTGGAGCGAGAGCAAGTCCCGCAGGACTGCACAAATTCCCTGACATCACGAGACAAGGTAGGCCACCAAAAGGACCGACTAACCAAGTCTCTGGTACCAAAAATTCCGGGATGCCCAGCCAACGCGGAACAATGAATCTCAGACATCACACTCTTTTTCCACTGGTCCGGGACAAACAATTTTCCAACAGGGCAGCACTCGGGCCTATCCTCCTGACACCCCTCCAGAGCAAGTCTCAAATTGGGCGAGATGGCGGAAAGAACTACACCCTCTTTCAAAATAACAGAAGGATCAGATAACTCAGGAGAGTCCGCAAGGAAACTCCTCGAGAGGGCATCCGCCTTAACATTCTTAGTGCCAGGAAGAAAGGAAACCACAAAATTAAAACGTGTGAAAAACAAGGCCCACCTGGCCTGTCTAGGATTGAGTCGCTTGGCAGATTCCAGATAGACCAGATTCTTATGGTCCGTAAGGACCACCACCTGATGTTTGGCTCCCTCCAGCCAATGTCTCCACTCTTCAAAAGCCCACTTCATGGCCAATAACTCCCGATTACCCACGTCATAATTACGTTCAGTAGGAGAAAATTTTCGAGAGAAAAAGGCACAAGGGTTACTTTTAGAGGTCTCTGGATCTTTTTGGGACAAAACGGCACCTGCCCCAATTTCAGAGGCATCAACCTCCACCTGAAATGGCAGAGAAACATCAGGCTGCCGTAGAACAGGAGCAGAAGTGAATCTCTGCTTAAGTTCCTGAAATGCAGAGACTGCCTCAGGAGGCCAATTCACCACATCAGAACCCTTTCTGGTCAAATCAGTTAATGGTTTAACAATAACCGAGAAATTACCAATAAATTTACGATAAAAATTGGCAAAACCCAAAAATCTCTGAAGAGCCTTTAATGAAGTAGGTTGGACCCAATCACAGATGGCCTGAACCTTGACCGGGTCCATTTCAATAACAGATGGGGACAAAATGAATCCCAGAAATGAGATCGTCTGTACGCCAAAAAGACACTTTGATCCCTTCACATACAGAGCATTCTCTCTCAAAATCTGGAATACAGTTCGAACATGTTTCACATGAGAGTCCCAGTCATTAGAAAAAATCAAGATATCATCCAAATAAACAATCAGAAATTTGTCCACAAAATCCCTGAAAATGTCATTCATGAAGGACTGGAAGACGGAAGGAGCATTAGTGAGCCCAAAGGGCATCACCAGGTACTCAAAATGCCCTTCAGGGGTATTGAGTGCCGTCTTCCATTCATCCCCGTGCTTAATGCGAATAAGGTTATACGCCCCCCTGAGGTCAAGCTTGGTAAACCAAGTAGCGTTTTTCACCCTGGAAAACAGGTCAGAAATCAAGGGTAACGGGTATTGATATTTGACAGTAATATTGTTCAAGAGACGATAATCAATACACAGCCTTAATGAACCATCCTTTTTGGCCACAAAGAAAAAACCGGCATCTAAGGGTGAAGAGGATGGTCTGATATGACCCTTCTCCAATGATTCCTTGATATAAGACCGCATAGCGTCATGTTCAGGTACAGACAAGTTAAAAAGGCGACCTTTAGGGAATTTACTACCCGGCACTAATTCAATAGCGCAGTCATAGCTCCTATGGGGAGGCAAGGATGCAGATTTACTTTCGCTAAACACATCAGAAAAATCAATCAAAAAGTCAGGAACATCCTGAGCCTGGGGGGAGGCAGAAAAAACAGGAGTGTTGGTATTAACACATTGGCAGCCCCAACTGGTTACAGACACAGATTTCCAATCCAAAACAGGATTATGAGACTGTAACCAAGGAAAACCCAGCACGATAATGTCATGCAGATTATACAGAACCAAAAATTTGCAGCACTCCTGGTGATCAGGTTCAACCCTCATTATCACCTGAGTAGAAAACTGGGGTTTATTCTCAGCCAAAGGGGTAGAATCGATCCCCAGTAGGGGAATAGACTTCTGTAGGGGTATCAAGGGAAATCCACAACGTTTAGCAAAATCATAATCCATCAGGTTAATAGCTGCTCCAGAATCAACGAAAGCCTGAGCAGAAAATGAGGACAGAGAGCATATCAGAGTGACAGTTAATAAAAACTTAGTCTGAACACTACCCAAGACAACTGAGCGTGCAAAACGTCTTCCCCGCTTAGGGCAGACTGAAATAGCATGAGAGGCATCACCACAGTAGAAACATAACCCATTGCGCTTTCGAAACTCATGACGCTGTGCCCCAGACACCACTCTATCACACTGCATGGGTTCAGAAGCTGGTTCACAAGGCAACACCATTCCACGCATACTTCTCCGCTCACGCAAACGTCTGTCAATTTGAATCGCTAATGACATACAATCATTGAGACCAGAGGGGACGGGGAATCCCACCATAACATCCTTTACATTATCTGACAGACCCTTCCGGAAAAGGGCTGCCAAAGCGTCGTCATTCCATTTGGTCAGGACTGCCCACCTACGGAATCTCTGACAGTATAACTCAGCGTCCTCAAGCCCCTGATTTAATGCCAACAAGGCTTTCTCAGCTTGATCAGTGACATTAGGCTCATCGTACAATAACCCCAAGGCCTGAAAAAATGCATCAACATCACTCAAAACAGGATCCCCAGGTATCAGGGAAAAAGCCCAATCCTGAGGATCGCCGCGCAGGAGAGAGATGATAATTTGAACCTGCTGCGCTGCGTTCCCTGAGGACTTAGATTTTAAGGCAAAAAACAATTTACAATTATTTTTGAAATTCTGAAACTTAGCTCGATCCCCTAAAAACAAATCTGGCATAGGAATCCTAGGTTCCACAACAGGCAACCCAGCAAGATAGATAGCAATACTCCGAACCTCAGTGGCAAGCTGATCCACACGGCCAGACAACTGTGCAAACTCCATTGAGAGAAAAGATCCTCCCCAGCACCCAGAGATACAGAGGGAAAAAAAAAAAAAATGCAACAAACAGAAAAATATCTCTGACAACTCTGACAATATTTTTTCCCTTCTGTGAGTACCATACAATTTTCAATTTTTAGGCCGGTGATATTGTTATGTTTTGGTAGCTGAGGAGTGCAGGTAAAAAAGGCAATACACCAGAGCAGTTGGAATCTATGAGATTGCAGTACCCTGACTAACCACCACAACTAGAGGCAGCCGTGGAGCGTTCCTACGTTGGTCCTAGACGCCTCGTCACAGCCTGAGAAACTAACTACACCTAAAGATAGATATAGGAAAGCTATCTGCCCCGGAGCAGAACCCCAAAGATAATAGAAAGCCCCCAAACATGTAATGGCGGTTAAACAAGATGAAATACTGACACAGAAAGAAAATAGTATGAGCAAACGCTGGGGTCCAAACTAACTAAATAGAAAAGGATAGGAAGGGTACTTACTGCAATCCCAGAAAACCCTGAAAAGCACCAACTCTACTAATTTCAAAAACACCTGAGATCACACGACCTCTTCCACCTAAATTAGTTCTCTGGTGTAACAAAATCAAAACAGCAGCCACTGAAAAAACTGGAAAAAGCAAAAGTACAAACATCAGTGGCTGAACAAAACTGAGAGGGCAGAAGCCCCCGGAGGGGACCCTGAAGGCCCCCACAGAAGTGCAGGACAAAATGCAAAAATATAGCACAAACACAAAAGAAGAAAATGTCTTATCTGTTAGCAGGAGATGCAGACACGACACAGCAGGCTACAAGGGAAACTGGAATAAAGGATTCAGACCAGAACAATTGTTCACCGGCAACCCTGATGGGAAGGTGACTCCCTTATATAAGACCAGTTAGTAACACCTGATTCCCAGTCCTCACAATCTTCACTGGACAGACTAGCACCGCTTGTAACCACCAGAGGGAGTCTCTGCTCAGAACTCATCTCAAACCCATTCACAACACCAGTGGGTAAAAACTGACATTACACTGTGTTCCAAATTATTATGCAAATATGCTCAATGCACCACTAGATAGTTCATTGGGGAGTGTAGTTTGTAAAATGAGTTCACATAAAAGGGGTTTCTGTTGTTTTGGCACCTCAGTGGCTCTGCCAATGTGACATGGCATCCTCAAACCATTCCATTCCCTGTCGGCTACAGGCTCTACAGTAGGGATGGGCTTCACCTCAATGGGGAGGGTGCAGCTGTTCTTGGTAAAAAAAAAAAAGTGGTAAGATGGATGGAGGAGATTTTAAACTAGGAAATGGGGGAGGGAGGGTAGTTGTTCTAATGAGGGGATACATAGAGTAAAAACTGAGGTTACATATAGGGGGTTTCTTTTGTTCTGGCACCTCGGGGGGCTTTGCCAATGTGACATGGCACCCTCAAACCATTCCAGCAAAATCTGAACTCCAATATGGAGCCTCTTCCCTTCTGAGCTTTGCACTGTGTTTCAAAAGTAGTATTCCCCCACATATGGGCTATCAGGGTAGTCAGGATTCCAGGAAATTTTACATTCAAAAAGTCAAATGACGCTCCTTCCCTTCTGAGTCCTTCCGTGCACCCAAACAGTAGTTTTCTCCCTCCTATGGGGTGTCGTCGTAAAGGAGAAATTGCACTATAGTTTGTATGGTGCAATTTCTCCTGTTACCCTTATGAAAATGCAGAATTTGGGGCTAAAATATCATTTTTTTGTGATGGAAATGTGATGTTATTATTTTCATGGCTCAACGTTCTAAACTTCTGAGAAGCACCTGGGGGTTCAAGGTGCTCACCACGCATAAAAATACATTTCTTGAGCGGTCTTGTTTCCAAAATGTGGTCACTTGTGGGGGTTTCCACTGTTTAGGCACATCAGGAGCTCTCCCAATGGGATATGACGTCCGCTAATGATTCCAGGAAATTTTACATTCAAAAAGTTAAATGACGCTCCTTTCCTTTCCGAGCCTGCCGTGCACCCAAACAGTAGTTTTCTCCCTCATATTGAGTATCAGCATACTCAGGAGAAATTGCACAACAAATTGTATGGTGCAATTTCCCCTGTTAGCCTTATGAAAATGCAATATTTTATACTAAAAACATATTTGTGAAGAAAACTAGATTTTTTTTTATTTTTATGGCTCAACATTATAAACTTCTGTAAAGCACCCCTGAAGGTTCATGTGCTCACCACACATCTAGATCAGTTCCCTGAGGAGTCTAGTTTCCAAATTGGTGTCACTTGTGGGTAATTTTCATTGTGTAGGCACATCAGGGGCTCTCCAAACGCGACATGGCGTCCGCCAATTGTTCCAGCAAGTTTTGCATTTAAATAGTCAATTGTCGCTCCTTCCCTTCTGAACTCTGCCGTGCGCCCAGTGTTTTTCTCCCTCATATGGGGTGTCGACATGCTCAGGAGAAATTACACAACAAATTTTGGGGTCAGTTTTTTCCTGTTACCCTTGTCAAAATAAAAAAAAATTGGATCTGAAGTCAATTTTTTGTGAAAAAAAGTTAAATGTTAATTTCTATTTTTCAAAAAATTCTTTTGAATCATCCCTCAGAGTGACGTCAAATGTGATGTGGTCCCTAAAAAAATTGTTTTGTAAATTTTGCTGCGAAAAATGAATAATTGCTGGTCACCTTTTAACACTTACAAGAATTTGGTTCCAAAAGTGTGCTGATGTAAAGTAGACATGTGAGAAATGTTATTTATTAATTATTTTGTGTGACATATCTCTATGATTTAAATACATTAAAATTCAAAGTTGGAAAATTAAAAAATTTCCACCAAATTTCCGTTTTTTTTTTCACAAATAAATGCAAGTCATACCGAAGAAATTTTCCCACTATCATGAAGTATAATATGTCATAAAAAAACATTCTCAGAATCACCGGGATCTGTTGAAGCGTTCCAGAGTTATTACCTCATAAAGTCACAGTGGCCAGAATTGTAAAAATTGGCCTGGTAATTAACATGCAAACCACCCTCGGGGATAAAGGTGTTAACCCCTTAACGACATGGCCATATATTTACTGTGCATGTCTTGTCCCTCCCTTTGATGTGGGCTCTGGTGCTGAGCCCACATCTTTCCTGGCACATGTCAGCTGGTTAGACCAGTTGACATGTGCCCTTAACAGCTGCGGGTGGAATCTCAATCCACCTGCGGCTGTTAATCCTTTAAATGCCGCCGTCAATCTCTGACAGCGGCATTTAATGTGATCGCGCAGGAAGCGCGTTACTAATCCCGCCCATCGGTGACCCCGTCACATGATCTTGGGTCACCGATGGGTCGGCATGTCAACCAGAGGTCTCCAGCAGACCTCTATGGTTGTCCTAGCCAGATTGCTATGATCTCCCTGGTGGTCCGTGCTCACAGCAAGTGAGCATTTCTGCTACACACAGTTGATCTGATCATCGCCTGTGTGTAGCAGAGGCGATCGGGTTATTGCAACTTCTAGCCACCCATGGAGACTATTTGAAGCAAGTGAAAAGTAAAAAAAAAAAAAATGTTTTTAAAAATATAAAAAAAATAAGTTCAAATCACCCCCTTTTGCCCCATTCAAAATAAAACAATAAAAAATAAATAAAATATTCACATATTTGGTATCACCGCATTCAGAATCGCTCGATCTGTCAAGCTATAAAAAGAATTAGTCCGATCAGTAAGCAGCGTAACGAAATAAAAAGTAAAAACTCCAGAATTACGTTCTTTTGGTTGCCACAACATTGGATTAAAATGCAATAACGGGCGATCAAAAGATCGTATCCACACCAAAATTGTATTATTAAAAACGTCAGCTCAGCACGCAAAGAGTATGCTCTCACTCAGCCCCTGATCACAAAAATGGAGACGCTATGGATCTCTGAAAACTAAACAATTTTTTTTTAACAAACATTGTATTTTTTTTCACCATTTAAATGAAAAACAACCTAGACATGTTTGGTGTCTATGAACTCGTAATGACCTGGAGAATCATAATGGCAGGTCAGTTTTAGCATTTGGTGAACACGGTAAAAAAAAAATCCAAAAAAGCAGTTGTGGAATTGCACTTTTTGCAATTTCACTGCACTTGTAATTTTGTTCCCTTTTTCCAGTACATGACATGGTAAAACCCATGGTGTTGTTCAAAAGTACAACTCGTCCCGCAAAAAAACAAGCCATCACAAGGCCATATTGACGGAAAAATAAAAAAGTTATGGCTCTGGGAAGAAGGGGAGTGAAAAACAGAAACGCAAAATCAAAAAAGGACTGCGGTGTGAAGGGGTTAAAGTGGAGTAAAAGTGTGACACCATTGTTCTCAGCAGCATCTGGGAGTTGTATGTTTCCAGTGTTCTTCCCCATGCTGTTCTTCCATTGGCACTTTTTCCATCCATTTCAACATTTTTAACTATCCCCCCCAGACCTCCTTGAAGGGTTTGCTGGAAAAATGCTCGGATTTCCCACTGACTCCTGTTATACTCGAAACAAGCATCTGATTATTAGGATATTAGGAATTGCTGTGTTCGAGTAATGAGCATCTGAGCATTTTAGTGCTCGCTCATCTCTAGTTCTTATACAATTTGATATAGTCAGAGCTATGCATCTCTACCGGTCTCTCACAGCTCCTTTTGGTTGCCTTGTGGTTCATTCCGGTATGCCCTGGCAGATGTCAGACCGCCTCTAGGGCTACCATTGTTCTTTGGTTTCAATTTGCTAATTTTGGGGTTTGGGCTAAGCTAGGACACCCTTGCCATGTCACTACTCGCTCTCTCTTTTGGACATTTTTGTGCATCTCCATTTTGCAGAGTTATTCAATGTTTACATATGATTCAACGCTGTCCCTATGTATGGCATGACATGACAATTCTCTGACCAATTAGTGTAGTTTTAGCTTAATTTACTTTTCTTTTGGAATTTTTTTTTCCAATTTCCAGTGGTTTCACTGAGTTTTCTGCCAAATTTTATTTATAGGTTGTAGATGATAGCAAAGAGAAGAGGACAATCATTCATCAAGCTATAAAAGGCTTATTCCCAGGATTGGAGACAAAAACTGAGGATCGAGATGGGAAGAAACATATTGTAGCCTACCATGCAGCTGGCAAAAAAGCTTTATCAAGTAAGGTTGAACTGTATGTTTGTGAGACCTTTCCCTTTCTGTTCACCTAGTGAATGTACAACTATGAATTTGTTGGTGTGTGTGTTAAATGTCAATCTGTATACTAGTCCTGGATTGTGCAATCTGTAAAGCATGGCGATATTTTAAGTAACTTTTCAGAATAAGCCATGTGTATAAATGTGAATCATGTGCTTTGTATACTGGATTTTTTTCAGCAGTTTTCCCCTTTGTGTGCTCAATCTAATGGTTGGAGACTAGCTGCAATGGAGTGTCTCATATGCTACACACCGTTATGAGGGATTTCTGCTCTCCTATCTTTATGTAGCACATGTTCAGAAGCAGCAGTATGGATGACATGATAGAGTAGTACTAAGCTGTTTAATTTTGTGTATCCAGTTTTCAAAAAAGTTTAATTACTTGGTAGAGAAGCTGCAGCATAATTTCTCCTCTCCTTCGAGTTTATACCTGACACCTCGCTGTGCTGGCTGTCTGTCTTGGTTTGATCAGGGCGGATTTGAATTGTTTGTAGTGGATGGTGAGTTCAGGAGGCATGTGAGGGGATGACTTATAAGTGGAGAAAGTTTTGTATTTCTCTGAGATATATTACACGGTTTCTTCTATTTTCTTGTTTCAATTACTTATGCAAAGTTTGTTAAAATGACAATAACCATTTTAAATATACCTGTCATTCAGACAAGCTCTACATTTATGCAGTCATCTTGGCAAAATACACTGCTCAAAAAAATAAAGGGAGCACTAAAATACCACATCCTAGATATCACTGAAATGAAATATTCCAGTTGCAAATTTTTATTCATTATATATAGTGCAATACGTTGAGAACAAAACACAAAATGATCAATGTAAATCAAATTTAATATTCCGTGGAGGTCTGGATTTGGACTAGTACTCAAAATCAAAGTGGAAAATAACATCACAGGCTTATCCAACTTTAGTGGAAATGCCTCAAGACAAGGAAATGATGCTCAGTAATGTGTGTGGCCTCCATGTTCCCTTTTGACCTCCCTACTACCCCTGGGAATTGTCCTGATGAGGCCGCAGATATTCTCCTGAGGGATCTCCTCCCAGACCTGGATTAAAGCATCATTCAACTCCTGGACATTCTGTGGTGCAACATAGCGTTAGGGGATGGAGCGAGACGTGATGTCCCGGTTATGGTCAATTTGATTCAGTATTTCTATACATATCCTCATAGAAATAATAGAGAAAAACGATGTAATATTGCAAAGTATATTTATTGAAATGTACAACTTTAATTAATAAATCACTTAAAAAATTACTGATAAAAATTCAAGAATGGGAGAACAATAAAGGAAAGCACTGACTCTGAAGTCTGAAAGGCACTATGTTTTATACAGGTGTGTTGAACCTGATATTGGGTAAGAATACCTTAAACATTACTTTAAAAAATTGATACAAAAAAAGGTATACATGGGTCTCACAAAAAAAGATGCAACATGTCAAAGTGCAAGTGCATAGTATCTACTATATAATCGTCTAATTCTGTCTATCTGTAACGGAAATCCTGCGTCGCTGATTGGTCGCGCCTGGCCGGTTGCGGCCAATCAGCGACAGGCGCAGTCCGGCCGCGAATTGGCATAGGATTTGAACCATGCACGCCACCGCTTTCGTCGGGAGATCAGCGGCGCTAGCCGCTGATCTCCCGACGGTAGCCGCAGGTAATCTCCTGCCGCATGGAGGTCAGCGGCGACGCAGCCGGGGATGACCGGCACTAGCCGGTCATCTCCCGGCTGCTCGCAGTGGAAGTACCCCGACCGGCACCTCCACGTAAACCCAAGCAGCAGCCTCGACATACACCCCACCATCAGCTTACATACATATTCTAGAATACACGATGCGTTAGAATCGGGCCACCATCTAGTAAATGATAATGACCTATGTAGGGATGATAATATATTGCATTGCATATCCCTTTTTAATACATGATAATATGAAACGGAGTCCTGTATCACAGAGGTGTGTATATATGTGTGTGTGTGTATATATTTATATATATAATATATATATATATATATATATATATATATATATATACTAATAAGGTAATCAATAAATTAATCGATAAACTAGTAAATCACAGAAAATGAAAAAGAGGGATAGATGTATCCCCAAACCCTCTATATAAGGTGCTTACAAAATGTTTTGTGCTTTATCTTTGGTGTGTAAGGAAACATGACACACCAAAGATAAAGCACAAATCACTTTACTTTGTAAGTACCTTATGTAGAGGGTTTGGGGATAAACCTCTCCCTCTTTTTCATTTCTATGAGGATATGTGTAGAAATACCTTATGGGGATGTACTGCGCTACTTACGTAAAATATTGTTTAATTCAATTGGATGCAGGTCTGGGATCAGGCAGGCCAGTCAATAGCATCAATGCATTCATTATGCGGGAACTGCTGACCCACTTCAGCCACATGAGGCCTATCATTGTCATGCATCAGAAGGAACCCAGGCCCCATGCACCTGCATATCTCACAATGGGTTTGAGGATCTCATCCCGGTACCAAATGACAGTCAGGGTACCTCTGGCTAGCACATGAGAAATACCAAAGAAATGCCTCCCACACCATTACTGACTCACTGCCAAACCGGTCATGATGGAGGATGTTGCAGGCAGCAGAAATTTCACCACGATATTTCCAGACTGTCACATCTGTCACGTGCTCAATGTGAACCTGCTCTTATCTGTGAAGAGCACAGGGGGCGCTAATGTTGAATCTGTCAATTAGGTGTTTTCTAGCAAATGCCAATCGCTCTGCATATTGTTGGGCTGTAAGCTCAACACCCATTTGTGGACGTCAGACCTTCATGGAGTCTGTTTCTGACAGTTTGAGCAGACACATTTATGTTTGTAGCCTGCTGGAGGTCATTTTGCAGGGCTCTGGCACTGCTCCTCCTTTTCCTCCTTGTACAAAGGAGAAGGAAGCGGTCCTGCTGCTGTGTTGTTGCCCTTCTACGGCCCCCTCCACGTCTCCTGGTGTACTGGCCTGTCTCCTGGTATCTGCTTCATGCTCTGGACACTGTGCTGACAGACATAGCAAACTGTTATGATTTGGTAGCTGAGGAGAGCAAGCAAAAAAAGGAAATACACCAGAGAGGTTGGAATCTATGGGATTGCAGTACCCTGACTAACCACCACAACTAAAGGCAGCCGTGGAGCGTACCTACGTTGGTCCCAGACGCCTCGTCACAGCCTGAGAAGCTAACTACACCTAAAGACAGAAAGAGGAAAACTATCTGCCCCGGACCAGATCCCCAAAGAACATAGAAAGCCCCCAAACATGTAATGGCGGTTAGACAAGAGAAATACTGACACAGACAGAAAATAGTATGAGCAAACGTTGGTGCCCAAACTTCCTAAATAGAAAAGGATAGGAAGGACACTTACTGCAATCCCAAAAAAACCCTGAAAAGTACCAACACTACTAATTACAAAAACATCTGAGATCACACGACCTCTACCACCTAAATTAGTTCTCTGGTGTAACAAAAACTAAACAGCAGCCACTGAAAAAACTGGAAAAGGCAAATGAACAAACAACAGTGGCTGAACTAAACTGAGAGGAGCACAAGCCCCCGGAGGGGACCCGGCAGACCCCCACAGAAGTGCAGGACAAAATGCAAAAAGCAAGCACAAAAAACTAAAAGAAGAAAAAGACTTATCTGTTAGCAGAATATGCAGGCACGAAACAGCAAGCTACAAAGTGAACAGGAATCAAAGATGAGACCAGAACAATTGATCACCGGCAACCCTGATGGGAGGGAACCTCCCTTATATAAGACCAGTCAGTAACACCTGATCGCCAATCTTCACAATCTTCATTGGATAGTTCAGTACTGTGTTTGTAACCACCAGAGGGAGCTTCTGCTCAGAATTCATTTCTAGCACATTCACAACAGTACCCCCCCCCTTGAGGAGGGGTCACCGAACCCTCATTTGAGCAACCAGGTCGGTCAGGATGAGCTCTGTGATACGCACGGATGAGTCTCCTAGCATGGATGTCCGAACGCAAACACCCAAGAATTGTCCTCCTGACCATAACCTCTCCACTTAACCAAATACTGGAGTTTCCGTCTAGAAAAACGAGAATTCAATATTTTCTCAACCACATACTCCAGATTGCCCTCAACCAAAACAGGGTCAGGAGGCACAGCCATAGGAACCACTGGCTTGACAAACCTCTTCAATAAGGACTTGTGGAACACGTTATGGATCTTAAATGTCCCTGGAAGAAGTAAACGAAAGGAAACAGGATTAAGAATCTCCATGATCTTATAAGGTCCAATGAACCTAGGCTTAAATTAGGAGATGCAACTCTCATAGGGATATTTCTTGAGGACAACCAGACCAAGTCCCCCACTTCAAACCGAGGACCATCAGTCCTATGCCGGTTGGCAAATCGCTGGGCCCTCTCCTGAGAGAGGGACAACCTCTCCACTACCTGGTCCCAAATCTGCTGCATACGCTCCACAACAGAGTCAACACCTGGACAGACAGAAGCCTCCTCTGTCCTGAAGAAAATCGAGGGTGAAACCCAAAATTGCAGAAAAATGGAGACATCAAAGTGGCAGAGCTAGCCCTATTATTAAGAGCAAACTCAGCCAAAGGCAAAAAAGAAACCCAGTCATCCTGATCAGCAGACACAAAGCATCTCAGATAAGTCTCCAATGTCTGGTTTGTTCTCTCAGTTTGTCCATTGGTCTGAGGATGAAAAGCCGAGGAGAAAGACAATTGAACACCAAGTTTAGAACAAAAAGTCCTCCAAAATCTGGAAACAATCTGGACTCCTCTGTCAGACACAATGTTCTCAGGAATGCCGTGTAACCGAACCACGTGCTGAAGGAACAAAGGCACCAATTCAGAGGAGGAGGCAACTTAGGTAATGGCACAAGATGTATCATTTTGGAAAACCTATCACAAATCACCCAGATACGGTCATTCTCTGAGAAACAGGAGGTCGGAAATGAAATCCATAGAGATATGGGTCCATGGTCTCTTGGGCACAGGCAATGGCATCAACAAACCACTAGCGCGAGAGCAAGGCTTGAGCGAGAGCAAGTCCCGCAGGACTGCACAAATTCCCTGACGTCACGAGACAAAGTAGGCCAACAAAAGGACCGACTAACCAAGTCTCTGGTACCAAAAATTCCGGGATGACCGGCCAACGCGGAACAATGAATCTCAGACATCACACTCTTTTTCCATCGGTCTGGGACAAACAATTTCCCAATAGGGCAGCGCTTGGGTTTGTCCTCCTGACACCCTTCCAGAGCCAGTCTCAAATTGGGCGAGATGGCGGAAAGAACTACACCCTCCTTCAAAATAACAGAGGATCAGATAGCTCAGGAGAGTCCGCAAGGAAACTCCTCGAGAGGGCATCCGCCTTAACATTCTTAGTGCCAGGAAGAAAGAAACCACAAAATTAAAACGTGTGAAAAAACAGGCCCACCTGGCCTGTCTAGGATTAAGTCGCTTGGCTGATTCCAGATAAACCAGATTCTTATGGTCCGTAAGGACCACCACCTGATGTTTGGCTCCCTCCAGCCAATGTCTCCACTCTTCAAAAACCCACTTCATGGCCAATAACTCCCGATTACCCACGTCATAATTACGTTCAGTTGGAGAAAATTTTCGAGAGAAAAAGGCACAAGGGTTACTTTTAGAGGTCTCTGGATCTCTTTGGGACAAAACGGCACCTGCCCCAATTTCAGAGGCATCAACCTCCACCTGAAATGGCAGAGAAACATCAGGCTGCCGTAGAACAGGAGCAGAAGTGAATCTCTGCTTAAGTTCCTGAAACGCAGAGACTGCCTCAGGAGGCCAATTCACCACATCAGAACCCTTTTTGGTCAAATCAGTCAATGGTTTAACAATAACAGAGAAATTACCAATAAATTTACGATAAAAATTGGCAAAACCCAAGAATCTTTGAAGAGCCTTTAATGAAGTAGGTTGGACCCAATCACAGATGGCCTGAACCTTGACCGGGTCCATTTCAATAACAGATGGGGACAAAATGAATCCCAGAAATGAGATCCTCTGTACGCCAAAAAGACACTTTGATCCCTTCACATACAGAGCATTCTCTCTCAAAATCTGGAACACAGTCCGAACATGTTTCACATAGAGTCCCAGTCATTGGAAAAAATCAAGATATCATCCAAATAAACAATCAGAAATTTATCCACAAAATCCCTGAAAATATCATTCATGAAGGACTGGAAGACAGAAGGAGCATTAGTGAGCCCAAAGGGCATCACTAGGTACTCAAAATGCCCCTCTGGGGTATTAAATGCCGTCTTCCATTCATCCCCGTGCTTAATGCGAATAAGGTTATATGCCCCCCTGAGGTCAAGCTTGGTAAACCAAGTAGCACTTTTCACCCTGGAAAACAGGTCAGAAATCAAGGGTAACGGATATTGATATTTCACAGTGATATTGTTCAAGAGACGATAATCAATACACGGCCTTAATGAACCATCCTTTTTGGCCACAAAGAAAAAACCGGCACCCAAGGGTGAAGAGGATGGTCTGATATGACCCTTCTCCAATGACTCCTTGATATAAGACCGCATAGCGTCATGTTCAGGTACAGACAAGTTAAAAAGGCGACCTTTAGGGAATTTACTACCAGGCACTAATTCAATAGCGCAGTCATAGCTCCTATGGGGGGGCAAGGATGCAGATTTACTTTCGCTAAACACATCAGAAAAATCAATCAAAAAGTGAGGAACATCCTGAGCCTGGGGGAGGCAGAAAAAACAGGAGTGTTGGTATTAACACATTGGCAGCCCCAACTGGTTACAGACACAGATTTCCAATCCAAAACAGGATTATGAGACTGTAACCAAGGGAAACCCAGTACGATAATGTCATGCAGATTATACAGCACCAAAAATTTGCAACTCTCCTGATGATCAGGTTCAACCCTCATTATCACCTGAGTAGAGAACTGAGGTTTATTCTCAGCCAAAGGGGTAGAATCGATCCCCAGTAGGGAATAGACTTCTGTAGGGGTATCAAGGGAAACCCACAACGTTTAGCAAAATCAAAATCCATCAGGTTAATAGCTGCTCCCGAATCAACGAAAGCCTGAGCAGAAAATGTGGACAGGGAGCAAATCAGGGTAACAGTCAACAAAAATTTAGTCTGAACACTACCCAAGACAACTGAGCGTGCAAAACGTCTTCCCCGCTTAGGGCAGACTGAAATAGCATGAGAGGCATCACCACAGTAGAAACATAACCCATTGCGTTTTCGAAACTCATGACGCTGTGCCCCATAAGCCACTCTATCACACTGCATGGGTTCAGAAGCTGGTTCACAAGGCAACACTGTTCCACGCATACCTCTACGCTCACGCAAACGTCTGTCAATTTGAATCGCTAATGACATAGAATCATTGAGACCAGAGGGGACAGGGAATCCCACCATAACATCCTTTACATTCTCTGACAGACCCTTCCGAAAAATGGCTGCCAAAGCATCGTCATTCCATTTGGTCAGGACTGCCCACCTTCGGAATCTCTGACAGTATAACTCAGCGTCCTCAAGCCCCTGATTTAATGCCAACAAGGCTTTTCAGCTTGATCAGTGACATTAGGCTCATCGTACAATAACCCCAGAGCCTGAAAAAATGCATCAACATTACTCAAAACAGGATCCACAGGTGTCAGGGAAAAAGCCCAATCCTGAGGATCGCCGCGCAGGAGAGAGATGACAATTTGAACCTGCTGTGCTGCGTTCCCTGAGGACTTAGATTTCAAGGCAAAAAACAACTTACAGTTATTTTGAAATTCAGAAATTTAGCTCGATCCCTAAAAACAAATCTGGCATGGGAATCCTAGGTTCCACAACAGGCAACCTCGCAAGATAGGTAGCAATACTCCGAACTTCGTGGCAAGCTGATCCACACGGCCAGACAACTGTGCAAACTCCATTGAGAGAAAAAAAAATCATCCTCAGCACCCAGAGATACAGAGGGGGAAAAAAAAAAAAAAAATCTCTGAACTTGACAATCTTCTTTCTTTAACACTATTTTTCCCTTCTGTGAGTACCATACAAATATCAGTTTTTAGGCCGGTGATACTGTTATGATTTGGTAGCTGAGGAGAGCAAGCAAAAAAGGAAATACACCAGAGAGGTTGGAATCTATGGGATTGCAGTACCCTGACTAACCACCACAACTAAAGGCAGCCGTGGAGCGTACCTACGTTGGTCCTAGACGCCTCGTCACAGCCTGAGAAGCTAACTACACCTAAAGACAGAAAGAGGAAAACTATCTGCCCCGGAGCAGATCCCCAAAGAACATAGAAAGCCCCCAAACATGTAATGGCGGTTAGACAGAGGAAATACTGACACAGACAGAAAATAGTATGATCAAACGTTGGTGCCCAAACTTCCTAAATAGAAAAGGATAGGAAGGACACTTACTGCAATCCCAAAAAACCCTGAAAAGTACCAACACTACTAATTACAAAAACACCTGAGATCACACAACCTCTACCACCTAAATTAGTTCTCTGGTGTAACAAAAACTAAACAGCAGCCACTGAAAAAACTGGAAAAGGCAAATGAACAAACACAGTGGCTGAACTAAACTGAGAGGAGCACGAGCCCCCGGAGAGGACCCGGCAGACCCCCACAGAAGTGCAGGACAAAATGCAAAAAGCAAGCACAAAAAACTAAAAGAAGAAAAAGACTTATCTGTTAGCAGAAGATGCAGGCACAAAACAGCAAGCTACAAAGTGAACAGGAATCAAAGATGAGACCAGAACAATTGATCACCGGCAACCCTGATGGGAGGGAACCTCCCTTATATAAGACCAGTCAGTAACACCTGATCGCCAATCTTCACAATCTTCATTGGATAGTTCAGTACTGTTTGTAACCACCAGAGGGAGCTTCTGCTCAGAATTCATTTCTAGCACATTCACAACAGCAAACCTTCTTGCCACAACTCACATTGATGTGCCATCCTGGATGATCTGCACTGCCTGACCAGTGTATATTCTTACAACCTCTATCTTATCTACAAATTAAGTTGCTGGCATTTTAGTGTGGTTGTATATGTGTCTAGTTTTTTCCACAAAAAAAAAAATTATCCACAGAAGTGCTTAATCATTGGTGCCCAATACATTACGGAAACCTTTGTCCCTTCACCATAACAACCACAATGAGAAAGATTTCTTCTGAGCAGATTGTGAGAATGCTTGGTACCTTTTTGCAGAACCTTACTGGACAAACATAAAATGTCATCTGTTCTGGCTTCTATGACCATATTCTTTCTTCCTTTGACATTAGTTAATCTGGGGACCTGCGAGAGAATACGCAGGAAGCATTTTCTCATGAAGACAGCCAGTTATGAAAGATGGCTTTCAGTCCTGGAACAAGTTGGGAGGGTATTGTTTTGTGGTGAAAGTAGACTTATTCTACAGCCAAATATTAACTTGTGTTACATGGTGTGAGCTTTTAAACGGATGTTGTCATTTTCTTTTGCAGGAGCGCAGTGCTCCGCAGCCTACCTGCTTTCTGTATTTTAGAGGTCAGTGAGCTACTGCTTCATTGACAGTTCAGACTAACGACATCATCACTTGGTCAAAAAAGTTGAGCTAAATACCCTGTAAATGTCACCATCTTTGCAAATATTTATGTTGTTTTTGGAGCACTGGCTGTGAAATATCTGCTTGTAGTAGAGCTGGGGGTTTCTTCATGGTGTTTGCGCCTTTATCACTACCTCCCAGATGCACCCAATCACAGCTCGGAAGTATTTGAGACTGCAATACAGTTTGATCAGCTGCTGAGCTGTGAAAGGCAGTGTCTGTGAGGTAGGGCAGAATGTGTAAGGACCCAGAAAGACTGAAGAAAAGCCCAGGTTGCATTACCCTCCGAGACTTTACATTTTGCGCTCCAAAAGCAATACATGTCAATTCCACTGCGATGCAGCGCAAAGTGGAAAAATAAGCAGCAGAATCTTCCAAGCTTATGGATTTTTTTCAAGGTATTTGTCAAACTCCGAATTCCAAATTTTTATTTTATTTTACAGTTAATCTGTGTTGTATTGTAATATACAACACCCCTATAAGTTTTGTTTTTGGTTTCTACTTTTTGTTCCTCCTAAATTTCGCTTAATTCTCTGCACCCAGTTTATTTACACATACTTACAGAATAGGCAGCTTCCTGGGCTTTTTTTTTTTTTCTTGGCTCACAGCCAGAGGTAGCATTTCCTGGCCTATGTGTCCAGGACCGCTGTCTGCCTGCCCACTACACACTCATTGGCTGTGGGTGGTCTACCCCTGCACTGACCACTGTCATTCATTCCAGCATTGGAAGTGACAGCACAGTGATCTTGTGTCAACTGTACTGCAATAGCCTGCCTAACATCACATCCAGAGTGATGACAGAGCTGTCACATGTCCCCCACATTACCCCTGACATAGGAATACTGTGACTGTGACACTCAGTTGTGATGTTGCGTCTAGTCTCTGAACATAACAGGAAACACTAGTCGGGGTGTGACCAGCTCCTCCAGAATCAGGAGTGAGACTGATCATATGCCTAAGTGTGGTATCTAGGCAAAGGTGCAGAATGCTGACAAGGGAATCTTTTACAAACGGTCAGCATTCTGCAGCCTAGATACATACACAGAATAGGACAAGAGTCTGGACATCCCTTTAACTCAATATTTTTGAGCAGGAGACAGGTCCTCCGTTAGTCTTGGAATTGCAGATCAGATTATATTGGGCTGCATTAAAGGGGTTGTAAACTACTCCGATAACTTCCTTCTTAAAAACTGTATTCTCCCATGTAAAATAAAAAAATAACCTCACGCATTGGCGCCTTTCTAGTGATTTGTGTCAGCAGATCTCCTGGCACTCGCATGGCATTGGCTGTCATGTGGCGAAGTAATCAGCACTTTTTAATGGGTAGTGGCACTCACATTTGCTCAGATGAAACTCCGACAACTGAGGGAAGTGGGAGAATTTCAAGCCCCTGTGCAGTAGATATTTTTGTGTTTTCACTTTACTATGCTTAGTAAAGCATTGAAAGGCCCTGTCCACTACTATGACAACCCCTTCTCATTCAGTATGTTTTCACTATTAAAACAATAACCATTATACAGTTATATGAAAAAGTTTGGGCACCCCTATTAATCTTAAGCTTAATGTTTTATAAAAATTGATGTTATTGCAACAGCTATTTCAGTTTGATATATCTAATAACTATTGGACACAGTAATGTTTCTGCCTTGAAATGAGGTTTATTGTACTAACAGAAAATGTGCAATCTGCATCCAAACAAAATTTGACAGGTGCATAAGTATGGGCACCTCACCAGAAAAGTGACATTAATATTTAGTAGATCCTCCTTTTGCAAAAATAACAGCCTCTAGTCGCTTCCTGTAGCTTTTAATGAGATCCTGGATGAAGGTATTTTTGACCATTCCTCTTTACAAAACAATTCCAGTTCAGTTAAGTTTGATGGTCGCCGAGCATGGACAGCCCTCTTCAAATGATCCCACAGATGTTCAATGATATTCAGGTCTGGGGACTGGGATGGCCATTCCAGAACATTGTAATTGTTCCTCTGCATGTATGCCTGAGTAGATTTGGAGCGGTTTTTTGGATCATTGTCTTGCTGAAAGATCCATCCCCTGCGTAACTTCAACTTTGTCACTGATTCTTGAACATTATTGTCAAGAATCTGCTGATACTGAGTGGAATCCATGCGTCCCTGAACTTTAACAAGATTCCCGGTGCCGGCATTGGCCACACAGCCCCAAAGCATGATGGAACCTCCACCAAATTTTACTGTGGGTAGCAAGTGTTTTTCTTGGAATGCTGTGTTTTTTTGACGCCATGCATAACGCCTTTTTGTATGACCAAACAACTCAATCTTGGTTTCATCAGTCCACAGGACCTTCTTCCAAAAAGAAATTGGCTTCTCCAGATGTGCTTTTGCATACCTCAGCCGACTCTGTTGGTGGCGTGCTTGCAGAAACGGCTTCTTTCGCATCACTCTCCCATACAGCTTCTCCTTGTGCAAAGTGCGTTGTATAGTTGACCGATGCACAGTGACACCATCTGCAGCAAGTTGATGCTGCAGCTCTCTGGAGGTGGTCTGAGGATTGTCTGTTGTGAATGGGTTTGAGATGAGTTCTGAGCAGAGGCTCCCTCTGGTGGTTACAAGCGGTACTAGTGAGGATTGGGAATCAGGTGTTACTGATTGGTCTTATTTAAGGGAATCATTTTCCCATCAGGGTTGCCGGTGATCAATTGTTCTGGTCTGAATCCTTCTTTCCAGTTTCCCTTGTAGCCTGCTGTGTCGTGTCTGCATCTCCTGCTATCAGATAAGACAATTTCTTATTTTGTGTTTTTGCTATATTTTTGCATTTTGTCCTGCACTTCTGTGGGGGCCTTCTGGGTCCCCTCCGGGGGCTTTTGCCCTCTCAGTTTAGTCCAGCCACTGTGTTTTGTACTTTTGCTTTTTGCAGTTTTTTCAGTGGCTGCTGTTTTTGTTACACCAGAGAACTAATTTAGGTGGTAGAGGTCGTGTGATCTCAGGTGATTTTGAAATTAGTAGAGTTGGTGTTTTTCAGGGTTTTCTGGGATTGCAGTAAGTACCCTTCCTGTCCTTTTCTATTTAGATAGTTTGGGCCCCAGCGTTTGCTCTTACTATTTTCTTTCTGTGTCAGTATTTCCTCTTGTCTAACCGCCATTACATGTTTGGGGGCTTTCTATTATCTTTGGGGTTCTGCTCCGGGGCAGATAGCTTTCCTATTTCTATCTTTAGGTGTAGTTAGTTTCTCAGGCTGTGACGAGGCGTCTAGGACCATCGTAGGAACGCTCCACGGCTGCCTCTAGTTGTGGTGGTTAGTCAGGGTACTGCAATCTCATAGATTCCAACTGCTCTGGTGTATTTCCTTTTTTGCCTGCACTCCTCAGCTACCGTAACATAACAGTATCACCGGCCATAAAAATTGTATGGTACTCACAGAAGGGAAAAAATATTTTGAAGGAAGAAAAGTTGTCAGAGATATTTTTCTGTTTGTTGCATTTTTTTTTTTCCCTCTGTATCTCTGGGTGCTGGGGAGGATCTTTTCTCCCAATGGAGTTTGCACAGTTGTCTGGCCGTGTGGATCAGCTTGCCGCTGAGGTTCGGAGTATTGCTGCATATCTTGCTAGGTTGCCTGTTGTGGAACCTAGGATCCCCATGCCAGATTTGTTTTCAGGGGATCGAGCTAAGTTTCAGAATTTCAAAAATAATTGTAAATTGTTTTTTGCCTTAAAATCTAAGTCCTCAGGAAACGCAGCGCAGCAGGTTCAAATTGTCATCTCTCTCCTGCGCGGCGATCCTCAGGATTGGGCTTTTTCCCTCACACCTGGGGATCCTGTTTTGAGTGATGTTGATGCATTTTTTCAGGCTTTGGGGTTATTGTACGATGAGCCTAATGTCACTGATCAAGCTGAAAAAGCCTTGTTGGCATTAAATCAGGGGCTTGATGACGCTGAGTTATACTGTCAGAGATTCCGTAGGTGGGCAGTCCTGACCAAATGGAATGACGACGCTTTGGCGGCCCTTTTCCGGAAGGGTCTGTCGGATAATGTAAAGGATGTTATGGTGGGATTCCCTGTCCCCTCTGGTCTCAATGATTCTATGTCATTAGCGATTCAAATTGACAGACGTTTGCGTGAGCGGAGAAGTATGCGTGGAGTGGTGTTGCCTTGTGAGCCAGCTGCTGAGCCCATGCAGTGTGATGGAGTGGTGTCTGGGGCACAGCGTCATGAGTTTCGAAAGCGCAATGGGTTATGTTTCTACTGTGGTGATGCCTCTCGTGCTATTTCAGTCTGCCCTAAGCGGGGAAGACGTTTTGCACGCTCAGTTGTCTTGGGTAGTGTTCAGACTAAGTTTTTATTAACTGTCACTCTGATATGCTCTCTGTCCTCATTTTCTGCTCAGGCTTTCGTTGATTCTGGAGCAGCTATTAACCTGATGGATTATGATTTTGCTAAACGTTGTGGATTTCCCTTGATACCCCTACAGAAGTCTATTCCCTACTGGGGATCGATTCTACCCCTTTGGCTGAGAATAAACCCCAGTTTTCTACTCAGGTGATAATGAGGGTTGAACCTGATCACCAGGAGTGCTGCAAATTTTTGGTTCTATATAATCTGCATGACATTATCGTGCTGGGTTTCCCTTGGTTACAGTCTCATAATCCTGTTTTGGATTGGAAATCTGTGTCTGTAACCAGTTGGGGCTGCCAATGTGTTAATACCAACACTCCTGTTTTTTCTGCCTCCCCCCAGGCTGAGGATGTTCCTGACTTTTTGTTTGATTTTTCTGATGTGTTTAGCGAAAGTAAATCTGCATCCTTACCTCCCCATAGGAGCTATGACTGCGCTATTGAATTAGTGCCGGTAGTAAATTCCCTAAAGGTCGCCTTTTTAACTTGTCTGTACCTGAACATGACGCTATGCGGTCTTATATCAAGGAATCATTGGAGAAGGGTCATATCAGACCATCCTCTTCACCCTTAGGTGCCGGTTTTTTCTTTGTGGCCAAAAAAGATGGTTCATTAAGGCCGTGTATTGATTATCGTCTCTTGAACAATATTACTGTGAAATATCAATACCCGTTACCCTTGATTTCTGACCTGTTTTCCAGGGTGAAAAACGCTACTTGGTTTACCAAGCTTGACCTCAGGGGGGCGTATAACCTTATTCGCATTAAGCACGGGGATGAATGGAAGACGGCATTTAACACCCCTGAAGGGCATTTTGAGTACCTTGTGATGCCCTTTGGGCTCACTAATGCTCCTTCCGTCTTCCAGTCCTTCATGAATGACATTTTCAGGGATTTTGTGGACAAGTTTCTGATTGTTTATTTGGATGATATCTTGATTTTTTCTAATGACTGGGACTCTCATGTGAAACATGTTCGAACTGTATTCCAGATTTTGAGAGAGAATGCTCTGTATGTGAAGGGATCAAAGTGTCTTTTTGGCGTACAGAAGATCTCATTTCTGGGATTCATTTTGTCCCCATCTGTTATTGAAATGGACCCGGTCAAGGTTCAGGCCATCTGTGATTGGGTCCAACCTACTTCATTAAAGGCTCTTCAGAGATTTTTGGGTTTTGCCAATTTTTATCGTAAATTTATTGGTAATTTCTCTGTTATTGTTAAACCATTAACTGATTTGACCAGAAAGGGTTCTGATGTGGTGAATTGGCCTCCTGAGGCAGTCTCTGCGTTTCAGGAACTTAAGCAGAGATTCACTTCTGCTCCTGTTCTACGGCAGCCTGATGTTTCTCTGCCATTTCAGGTGGAGGTTGATGCCTCTGAAATTGGGGCAGGTGCCGTTTTGTCCCAAAAAGATCCAGAGACCTCTAAAAGTAACCCTTGTGCCTTTTTCTCTCGAAAATTTTCTCCTACTGAACGTAATTATGACGTGGGTAATCGGGAGTTATTGGCCATGAAGTGGGCTTTTGAAGAGTGGAGACATTGGCTGGAGGGAGCCAAACATCAGGTGGTGGTCCTTACGGACCATAAGAATCTGGTCTATCTGGAATCTGCCAAGCGACTCAATCCTAGACAGGCCAGGTGGGCCTTGTTTTTCACACGTTTTAATTTTGTGGTTTCCTTTCTTCCTGGCACTAAGAATGTTAAGGCGGATGCCCTCTCGAGGAGTTTCCTTGCGGACTCTCCTGAGCTATCTGATCCCTCTGTTATTTTGAAGGAGGGTGTAGTTCTTTCCGCCATCTCGCCTAATTTGAGACTTGCTCTGGAGGGGTGTCAGGAGGATAGGCCCGAGCGCTGCCCTGTTGGAAAATTGTTTGTCCCGGACCAATGGAAAAAGAGTGTGATGTCTGAGATTCATTGTTCCGCATTGGCTGGGCATCCCGGAATTTTTGGTACCAGAGACTTGGTTAGTCGGTCCTTTTGGTGGCCTACCTTGTCTCGCGATGTCAGGGAATTTGTGCAGTCCTGCGGGACTTGCTCTCGCTCCAAGCCTTGCTCTCGCTCTAGTGGTTTGTTGATGCCATTGCCTGTGCCCAAGAGACCATGGACCCATATCTCTATGGATTTCATTTCCGATCTTCCTGTTTCTCAGAGAATGACCACCATCTGGGTAATTTGTATAGGTTTTCCAAAATGATACATCTTGTGCCATTACCTAAGTTGCCTTCCTCCTCTGAATTGGTGCCGTTGTTCCTTCAGCACGTGGTTCGTTTACACGGCATTCCTGAGAACATTGTGTCTGACAGAGGAGTCCAGTTTGTTTCCAGATTTTGGAGGACTTTTTGTTCTAAACTGGGTGTTCAATTGTCTTTCTCCTCGGCATTTCATCCTCAGACCAATGGTCAAACTGAGAGAACAAACCAGACATTGGAGACTTATCTAAGATGCTTTGTGTCTGCTGATCAGGATGACTGGGTCTCTTTTTTGCCTTTGGCTGAGTTTGCTCTTAATAATAGGGCTAGCTCTGCCACTTTGATGTCTCCGTTTTTCTGTAATTCTGGGTTTCACCCTCGATTTTCTTCAGGACAGACGGAGGCTTCTGTCTGTCCAGGTGTTGACTCTGTTGTTGAGCGTATGCAGCAGATTTGGGACCAGGTAGTGGAGAGGTTGTCCCTCTCTCAGGAGAAGGCCCAGCGGTTTGCTAACCGGCATAGGACTGATGGTCCTCGGTTTAAAGTGGGGGACTTGGTCTGGTTGTCCTCAAAGAATATTCCTATGAGAGTAGCATCTCCTAAATTTAAGCCTAGGTTCATTGGACCTTATAAGATCATGGAGATTATTAATCCTGTTTCTTTTCATTTGCTTCTTCCAGGGACGTTTAAGATCCATAACGTGTTCCACAAGTCCTTGTTGAAGAGGTTTGTTGAGCCAGTGGTTCCTGCTGCTGTGCCTCCTGACCCTGTTTTGGTTGAGGGCAATCTGGAGTATGTGGTTGAGAAAATATTGGATTCTCGTTTTTCTAGACGAAGACTCCAGTATTTGGTTAAATGGAGAGGTTATGGTCAGGAAGATAATTCTTGGGTGTTTGCTTCGGACATCCATGCTAGGAGACTTATCCGTGCATATCATAGAACTCATCCTGACCGACCTGGTTGCTCAAATGAGGGTTCGGTGACCCCTCCTCAAGGGGGGGGTACTGTTGTGAATGGGTTTGAGATGAGTTCTGAGCAGAGGCTCCCTCTGGTGGTTACAAGCGGTACTAGTGAGGATTGGGAATCAGGTGTTACTGATTGGTCTTATTTAAGGGAATCATTTTCCCATCAGGGTTGCCGGTGATCAATTGTTCTGGTCTGAATCCTTCTTTCCAGTTTCCCTTGTAGCCTGCTGTGTCGTGTCTGCATCTCCTGCTATCAGATAAGACAATTTCTTATTTTGTGTTTTTGCTATATTTTTGCATTTTGTCCTGCACTTCTGTGGGGGCCTTCTGGGTCCCCTCCGGGGGCTTTTGCCCTCTCAGTTTAGTCCAGCCACTGTGTTTTGTACTTTTGCTTTTTGCAGTTTTTTCAGTGGCTGCTGTTTTTGTTACACCAGAGAACTAATTTAGGTGGTAGAGGTCGTGTGATCTCAGGTGATTTTGAAATTAGTAGAGTTGGTGTTTTTCAGGGTTTTCTGGGATTGCAGTAAGTACCCTTCCTGTCCTTTTCTATTTAGATAGTTTGGGCCCCAGCGTTTGCTCTTACTATTTTCTTTCTGTGTCAGTATTTCCTCTTGTCTAACCGCCATTACATGTTTGGGGGCTTTCTATTATCTTTGGGGTTCTGCTCCGGGGCAGATAGCTTTCCTATTTCTATCTTTAGGTGTAGTTAGTTTCTCAGGCTGTGACGAGGCGTCTAGGACCATCGTAGGAACGCTCCACGGCTGCCTCTAGTTGTGGTGGTTAGTCAGGGTACTGCAATCTCATAGATTCCAACTGCTCTGGTGTATTTCCTTTTTTGCCTGCACTCCTCAGCTACCGTAACATAACAATTGTCCTTGACTGATCTCACCATTGTTCTTCTCTGCCTTTCTGATGTTTTTCTTGGCCTGCCACTTCTGGCCTTATCAAGAACTGTCCCTGTGTTATTCCATTTCCTTACTATGTTCCTCATAGTGGAAACTGACAGGTTAAATCTCTGAGACAGCTTTTTGTATCCTTTCCCTGAACAACTATGTTGAATAATCTTTGTTTTCAGATCATTTGACAGTTGTTTTGAGGAGCCCATGATGCCACTCTTCAGAGGAGATTCAAACAGAACAACTTGCAAGTGGCCACTTTAAGTAGCTTTTCTCATGATTGCATACACCTGGCTATGAAGTTCAAAGCTCAATGAGGTTACAAAACCAAAAAAAGTGCTTTAGTTAGTCAGTAAAAGTAGGTAGGAGTATTTAAAACAAGAAAATGATAAGGGTGGCCATACTTATGCACCTGTCAAATTTTGTTTGAATGCAGATTGCACATGTTCTGCTAGTACAATAAACCTCATTTCAAGGCAGAAACATTACTGTGTCCAATAGTTATTAGATATATCAAACTGAAATAGCTGTTGCAAAAACACCAATTTTTATAAAACATTAAGCTTAAGATTAATAGGGGTGCCCAAACTTTTTCATATAACTGTACATACCATTAGTGCCGGGGCCGTTGTCGTCACTTACTCTCGCAGAATTTGCATGAGATTGTCACTTGAGTCATGCACCAATTAGTGTAGCTTCACTTTACCTTCCTTAGGACTTATTGAAAGGGAACCTGTCAGCTAATTTTTTAGCATATAAGCTGCGGCCACCGGCATTAGGGGCTTATCTACAGCATTCTGTAATGCTGTAGATAAGCCCCCTGATGTAACCTGAAAGATAAGAAAAACAAGTTAGATTATACTCACCCAGGGGTGGTCCGATGGGTGTCGCAGGTCCGGGTCCGGCACCTCCCATCTTCATGCGATGACGTCCTTTTCCTTGCTTCGTGTCGCGGCTCCTGCTCAGGCGTACTGATTTGCCCTGTTAAGGGCAGAGTAAAATACTGCAGTGCTCAGGCGCTGGATCTCTGTGACCTTTCCCGGCGCCTGTGCACTGCAGTACTTTGCTCTGCCCTCAACAGGGCAAATCAGTACGCCTACGCAGGAGCCGCGACAGAAGCAAGGAAGAGGACGTCATCGCATGAAGTTGGGAGGCGCCGGACGTGCGACGCCCATCGAACCGGACCACCAACCCCCCACCCCCACCCCCATTTGAGTATAATCTAACTTGTTTTTCTTATCTTTCAGGTTACATCGGGGGCTTATCTACAGCATTCCAGAATGCTGTAGATAAGCCCCTAATGGCGATGGCCGCAGCTTATATGCTAAAAATTAGCTGACAGGTTCCCCTTAACATCAAGAGGAAGTGAGCTGCCAGCTGCAGCTCTGACTTTTTCTTGTTGTCTGATTTGTCAGAAGGCGGGGAGAGTGAAGTCGCCTCTGATTGGGTGCGGGGCTCGTGTGACATAACAATCTCACGCAAGCACTGGGAGAGCGAGGGCCAACCCTACCGGAATGGCATCAGTACTGGTGGTAAGCATAAGTGTTATTTTACTGGTGAAAACATGCTGATTGAGAATGGTTTAGGCTAATTTAACATTTGCATAGTTTTGCGCTGCGCGTCGTGCGCAAGTGGAAACACATGTAAAAATGCATGCAAACGCAAGACCATGCGCCCCCATGTTAAACATGGGTGCATGAACGCTTGCGCAGATGCGCTGCGCGCAAAAACGCTAATGTGAAACCAGCCGTCTAGACATGTTTACGCTTAAAACGCATGCGTCTGCAAACGCAGGCGTGCGCAAGTCCCATGCGCACGCCTGCGTTCCCATAGACTAATGCTTTGTTTTGACGCATTCCGTGCGCAAGCGAACGCATGCATTTTTTTTTACACTTTTCGACGGACCCAAAAATGCAACATATTCCGTCGGGCGCGACTAGACGCATGCTTTGAAAAAACGCATACGTACGAAAACGCAAACAAATGCAAGACAATGCGCCCCTATGTTAAACATAGGGGCTGATGAACGCATGCGCAAATACGCTGCACACGAAAACGCTAATGTGAAACCAGCCTTATCTAACTTAGGTGTCAGTTGTCTATTAAAGGACTACTCCAGTGATTTCTTTTTGTATTTCTCTTTTTGGTAGCAATTATTTGCTTAAGTGTATGTAGTAGCATACTCACTGGTCACCATCTTCTACCATTTTCAGAGGCGCTCCGGTGTCACACAACCACATTTGTTACAGCAGCCCACTGATTTGGAGAGTATGTTGCGGATGTCACTTTTTAAATTTTCTCAATGCAAGACTGTGAGACTCAACAAGGCTACTTAAATTGAGGAAATTAAAAAAGTGACCTCTGCGGCACACAGCAGACACTGTGTGGTTCAGCCTGTCACAATTGCGGTCATGTGCTTGTTGCTGTAGTGGATCAGAGTACCACTGAAAACTGTAGAAGCCGGTAACCAGCACAGTGAGTATTTTGCTGTGCTCATTGCACATAACACGTTATTTCTACCAAAGGGAGAAACCAAAAAAATGTAAAAAATCACCAGAGTGCTCATTTAAAGATGGAAATTGGCAGAAAATAGTAGGCACCAACCTAAATGTGCTGTGAACGTAGCAAAACACTAACTGCAGGTCCCATGATGAGAGGAGAGAAATGTTCTCAAAAATAGCATTAGGGACTGTTACTGTTATCTCATACTTAGATCAGCTGTAGAATCTGTTTGCTAAACATAGAGTGAATGTAATATTCAGTAATGCTGGTGATTGACATGTAGCACCATTTGTCTTTTTTGAGTATGCTATAGAGCCTTTATTGATTTGGAGATTGCCAAGGACCAGTACTGTTCTGTTCCTTTTGACTGGTGGAATCCCCATGAATATATGGGAGATGTTCTTTGTGGGTCATAATAACTGCTTGAAGGGGTTGTCCAACACTGGATAAGCCTATTAAATACACTGTGTTCCAAATTATTATGCAAAAATTGTTTAGGAGTGATAAGGTAAGAATTTTTTTGTTTGTCAGTTAAACTCATTGATGGTAATGTGTGTCAGGGCTCTTTATATCACTGTAAGCAATTGCAGACACCTGTGCTAATTAGTTTGGCAGGTGTGTCCAATGAAAGGCAAGACTACTTAAGAAGGCTGTCCCACATTATTAAGCAGCCTACATTTTCTGCCAAAATGGGAAAGAAAAAGGATGTGTCGGCTGCTGAGAAGCAACAAATTGTGGAGTGTTTAGTTCAAGGCATGACTACAATCAACATTGCCAAGACACTTCATCGTGATCATCGCACAATCAAGAAGTATGTAGCTGATTCACAGTACACACGTGTGCGTGCTGATAAGGGAAAATTGAGGACTCTTTCCGACAGGCAATTCATCAGGTTAAAAGAGCAGCGGCAAAAAAGCCTTGTCATAGCAGCAGACAAGTTTTTGAAGCTGCTGGTGAATCCAAAGTCCCCCGAACAACAAGATGCAGGGTCCTTCATAGGTTTTCAGCTGTGCGTAAGCCATCCTGTCGACCTCCTCTATCCACTGCACACAAGCAGAAACGCTCCAGTGGGCCAAACAATACATGAAGACTGACTTCAAAACTGTTTTGTTCACCGATGAGTGCCGTGCAATGCTCGATGGTCCAGATGGATGGAGTGGAGGATGGCTGGTTGATGGACACCCCATGCAAACACGGCTACGGCGCCAACAAGGAGGAGGTGGAGTAATGTTTTGACTGGAATCATGGGGAGAGAGATTGTCGGCCCCTTTAGGATCCCTGAAGGGGTAAAGATGAACTCCATAGTGTATGTTGAGTTTCTCAAACAGCACTTCCTGCCATGGTTCAAGAAGAAGAACCGTGCATTCCGCAGCAAGATCATTTTCATGCATGATAATGCACCGTCTCATGCTGCACATAACACATCTGCATCTCTGGCTGCTATGGGCATAAAAGGGGACAAACTTATGGTGTGGCCCCCATGCTCCCCGACCTCAACCCCATTGAGAACCTCTGGAGCATCATCAAAAGGAGTGTCTATGATGGCAGGAGGCAGTTCACATCTAAGCAACAGCTCTGGGAGGATATTCTGTCCTCATGCAAAACAATTGAAGCAGAAACCATCCAAAACCTGACAAATTCAATGGACGAGAGAGTTCAGAAGCTCCTTTCGAACAAGGGGTCCTATGTGCAAATGTAACATCACCTAGAATAAAGTTTTGAGTTGAAAACTGTTTGATTTCAGTTTGTAATAACCTGCTAATGCTTATAATTTCAAAAATGACCATTTTTTTGTTCTTTATTAAAATGAAAAAGTTGAAAACTCTGCTGTGCATAATAATTTGGAACATGCAGTTTGAGTGTTTTATTTTTTTTAAAATATACTGTTATCATAGGCAGTTTGTACAAAAACCTTTCAATTGTACTCTAATAGTTATTTGACTGGAAAATTACAATAACTGAAATTCATATAGGTAATTTGGGAAAATCTGAGAAAATATTATTTGCATAATAATTTGGAACACAGTGTAGATCCAGGGTGCCTCATACATAAAAAAAAATGCTATACTTCTTCCCGAACCAGCGCCATTCCTCCAATCTCAGCGCCATGTAGTGGTAAATATAGTGAAGTTTTTTTTTTTTTTAATGCATAATGCTCCTTGAAGGGTATTCAGAATGGTTTGTTCAGTAATGAACCACCCTTTTAAATTGCATCTAACTTGCTCCTTGTAAAAATATGTTAACACTTGGAAACCATGTCAAGACATTTTATTTTGTGAAACAAACATAGGGGGATCAAAGACCTAAAATCTTTTAGCCATAAAGGTAAATTATGATTAAAGAAATCCAGCAAGAAAGACTTGAGGGCTCAGATTCTCGCTACAGTGTAATCCATAAAATTTAAAGTGGTAGCATTGTCTAGAGGATCTGTACATCTTGCCGTTTAGATTTCAAAGCTGGCAAGCTCTCTTTTACTCTTTACCTATACTATGATGTAATGATGCACTAAGGGCCTGAGATATTTGCACACCTTGATGTCCCTTTTCTGTTAATGATGATCATGTGGGCCCTGTTCCTGGGTCCATATCATCACTAGTGAGTATGGAGCTCCATTTCTGGAGAACTTGCTAGGATCTGATGACAACAGTTATAGAGAAGGTGGCACCTTTTATTGGTGATTTTAGTGTTAGTCTCATTTCTCCTTCGCCTCATTGGGGGACACAGGACCATGGGTGTTATGCTGCTGCCACTAGGAGGACACTAAGCAAATACACAAAGAAATAAACTCCTCCTCGCAGTATACACCCTCTGCTGGCTCTATCCTGAACCAGTTCTTGCTTAGTGTCTGTAGTAGGCACTAGGGTCTGGTTTCCGACCCAGATTCCATTTTTATTTTTACTTTTTACCAAAAATCTTCAACAGCAAAGGGCGACGAGGCCTTTCAAGGTCTCGATCTCCCAAACCTATCAACAGGCGGGCACGCGGTGTGTCGTCTCCCCGTATCCCCTGCTGCAACCTCAACGCTGGCCTGGTCTCTCCTTAGGGGCGATGGATCCCTTCAATGGGTCTGTTCTCCCACATCAGCAACAGACGGGAACATGGGGTGTCGCCCCCAAGTACCCCCTTCTGGAGCCAGGTCTTTTTCAGCCGGACATGCACTGCATCAAAAACCCACTGATTGACAAGATTACCTCAGGTAACATGCAGAGGCTCCATGCGGCGTTTGTATGACCCCACTGCACCACCACTGCCAGAAAGTGGATGATGACAGGCGGCGAAAGAAACCTCTCCACCTCCCATTCAAAGAATTGGTGGATTGAGGAAACCATCCATGCGGACATAATCTCCAGTTTGGCCTCCCGACTCTGCACTGCGCTCCTGGCTGCTTCATACCCTGTGAGTAGTAACAGGGTTCCTCCAAGGGGGTATATGTGTACTGATGACTAGCCCGCTATCGTTCTAGCGCCACTGCTGCCACCGAAGCTGTGACACTACTGCGGTCTCAAATTCAGGTCCCGGCTTCAAGCTGGCAAAGGCCAGACTCAGCCCACCCAGCCGGCTACGTCCACTTTTTTAGGCGCTTCTTGCTCTGAGCGAGAAGCGCTGCGGCCACATTCTACCTCGGGCCCTGACTCCGCCCCCTTTTGCTGGCGCTTCTCGTTTCTCACGAGAATCGCTCTCCTTCTTACCCTGTCTCCACTTCCGGTCCACGTGCGTCTAATCACAGGCTGGAGACATCATCTTCTTACCGCACGTGTGTCTTCAAGCACCACAGCAGCGCAGACTTCTTTGGGGGCACGGACACAGGACCTGGGTAAGCTGATACACAGCCATTACGGTAACTCCTTCCCTGTGGCAGCCTCTAAGCAGCACCTATATGCAAATTGTCTCAATCAAAGACATCTAAAAAAGCGGATAAAACACACACAGTTGTGTATGCCTCATGTACCGCATGTAATACCCCATTACCACGGAGACACCGTACCGCAACATGTGTGGCCTTCGACCCCCTCCTGTGCACAGGAACCCCCTGCTGATGCCAAACCTAGTGGACCTAGTCCACCCGACTGGGCCACGTCCGTGGCTTTCCTGGCTAAAGCCATAGAAACCTTCCGTGATTCCTCCTCAAGCCAGGGCATCTCTTTACCTCCCGTAGAGGGCCCTTCAGCCACGCAAGAGTCTTCCTCAGACAGGGGTCGGTCTGTGGCAGAAGATACACAATCTTCCAGAAAACGTCCCCATGAATCGTCCCCCAGGCACTCTGGTGACTCGGTGTCCTTAAGCTCTGCGTCCCACTCCCCCTCACCAGGGGTTTGCGTTCAATAAGACTGTGAGAGTAGACGATGAACCTGGGCCTAGTCTGGATCACACGGTGTCCTTCAAAAGGACCAAACGTCCTCTCAGGGTTTTTGCTAACCACCCTGAGTTTACAGACATTGTTCAAAGGCATAGGAGTCGCATGGACAAGCGATTCACAGGGCAAAAACTGCTAGAAGCATGGTATCCCTTTGCATCTACTCTACGAAAGGAATGGACCGAGTCCCCTGCAGTAGATCCACCCATATCACGGCTCGCTTCCAAAACCCTCCTGTCTCTGTCGGACGGCTCGTCCATCAAAAAACCCCACTGATCGATAAATTGACAATCTTGCTCAATCAGTCTTTGAGGCTGCCGGAGCAGCACTCTTCCCTTCCTTCGCTGCCACTTGGGTGGCCAGAACTATGGTAGACTGGGCAGAGGCTCTAGCTAAGACCGGTCGAGACAATAGCCTATCTCCCGAGGCGGTCAGTCTCGCTTACCAGATTGCCCAGACAGGGAATTACGTTGTGCGTGCCTCCCTAGACGCGGCTAACTGTGCCGCACTTGCAGCCGCAAACGCTGTTACCATCAGAAGAGCCCTATGGCTCAGAGAGTGGCGGGCGGACTCCGCTTCCAAGAAATCCTTCCTCCCGCCTACCAGAGCCGGCGTCTGTTCGGGGACAAACTTGAACAAATTATCTCGGATGCTACTGGAGGAAAGAGCAAATTCCTCCCTCAGCAAAGACCCAGTCGGCCCTTTGGGAACCCATGCCAGGTCTGCTTCCGGCCCTTTCGCAGTTCCGCTAGCTGGCCATCCGCAACTTCTTCCTCTAGCTCTGTCCGTCCCCCGCTCAGGGACTCACAACCGCCATACAAGCCCTCTCATTCCTGGAGAAGCAGACCCTCACTGTCTGGACCCAAGGGTACCTCTTCCCGCAAGTTCTCTGCTCAATGACTCATTGCAGTATCCGGAAGACACAGACAAGGTAGGCTGTTGTCTACTGCTGTTTCGTCAGGTCTGGCTGGTGGTCATTCACGACCAGTGGGTCAGAGATCTGGTGTCTTCCGGATGCAAAATAGAATTTGTGTCTCCCACGCCAACACGCTTCTTCCGGTCCTGTCTTCCAAAGACAAAGGCGCATGCAGCCCCATTTCATCAGGCCATACACGCTTTCCGCAACAATGGAGTCATCGTTCCGATCCCTCACACAGAAAGGTTCAAGGGATTTTACTAAATCTGTTCGTGGTTCCAAAGAAGGACGGAATTTGCGTCCCATCCTAGACCTAACACTGTTGAACAAGTTTGTCAAGGTGCGCTATTTCAGAATAGAATCTCCCATTCGGTTATCACCTCGCTGGAAAAAGAATACCTTGCGTCTGTCGACATCAAGGACGCATACCTTCACATTCCAATCTTCTCAAGTCACCAAAGATTCCTGTGCTTCGCGATTGGAGACAAGCATTTCCAGTTCACCGCCTTGCCCTTCGGTCTCGCCACTGCCCCAGAGTATTCACCAAGGTCATGCCGCCGTCATGTCTATCCTGCACTCTCGAAGCGTGGTGATTCTGCCCTACCTAGACGACCTCCTCATCAAGGGTTCGTCCCTTCAGGCTTGTGCGGAGAGTGTCAGTGTTACTGTGGACACTCTCATTCGTTTAAGTTGGCTGGTGAACCTAAGCAAGTCATCCCCAGCCCCGTCCGACTCCCAACAAATCTCCTTTTTGGGGATGATCATGGACACTTCCCGAGGGTTGGTAATTCTCCCTCCAGAGAAAATCTCGGCAGTGACCCGAGGAGCCCGGGAGCTTTCCCTTACCCGCCCTCATTTCCTGCGGTTCGCCATGCAGTTCCTGGGGAAAATGGTAGCGACGATCGAGGCAGTACTTTTTGCCCAATTATATCTCCGTCCTCTGCAGCAGGCATTGCTGTCAGCTTGGGACAGAAATCCGGCATCTCTGGACCACCAGTTTCGCCTGTCTCCCTGGATTAGGCGATCTCTCAAGTGGTGGACGTCAGCGTCCTCATTGGGTCAGGGAAGGTCCTTTCTTCCAGCCCACTGGCTGGTGGTGACTACCGACACCAGTCTTATAGGTTGGGAGCGATCTTTCGTCATCACACAGCTCGGGGACGCTGGTCCATTCAGGAATCGCGTCTTCCAATCAATGTTCTCGAGATTCTGGCAATCAGGCTAGCCCTTCAGCAATTCCATCAGCTTCTGGCCAGTCGTCCCATTCTGATCCAGTCGGACAATTCCACGGCGGTGGCGTACGTCAACCGACAGGGCACGCGAAGCAGAAGAGCGATGCTCGAGGTAGCACACATTCTGCAGTGGGTCGAGACAAAACCGTTCAAGTCATCTCTGCAGTTCATATTCCGGGTGTAGAGAATTGGGCGGCAGATTTTCTCAGCCGTCAGGGTCTGGCCTCGGGAGAGTGGTCCCTTCACCTGGAAGTCTTTCAGCAGATTTGCCAACCTGGGGAACACCGGATGTGGATCTCATGGCCTCCAGGCTAAACGCCAATGTCTCGGCATTCGTAGCTCGGTCCCGCTACCTATTAGCCCTCGGGTCGGATGCCCTGGTGCGTCCTTGGCATCAGTTTCTGCTTCCTTATATTTTTCCGCCGCTTCTGCTAATCTCAAGCGTCATCCCGGAAGATCAAGGTGGAGGGAATCCCAGTGATTCTCGTCGCTCCAGACTGGCCACGCCGAGCGTGATACACAGAACTAGTGCAACTGGTCGCCGACGTCCCCTGGCGGTTATCAGACCGCCCAGACCTTCTGTCTCAGGGTCCGATTTACCACGGGAACTCCTGGGTTCTGAGTTTAACTGCCTGGCCATTGAAACCTGGATTCTAGCCCAGGCCGGTTTCTCGCAACAGGTAGCTTCCGCTATGATTAACGCTCAGAAACCTACATCCATGCACATTTACCATCACATCTGGAAGGCCTTTTTCTCTTGGTGCAAAACCCGCGGATCTTCCCCACTTGTGTTTTCTATTCCTTCCATTTTGGAGTTTCTCCAAGCAGGATTAGACTCAGGTCTCAAAGACCAAATTTCGGCCCTATCCGTCCTGTTCCAGCGAAGGATAGCTTCCAAATCACAGGTTAAGACCTTCATACAGGGGGTGTCGCATCTCGTCCCTCCCTACAAAATGCCACTGGAACCTTGGGACCTTAATTTTGTCCTAGGAGCCTTGCAAGAGGCTCCTTCAAACCCCTGCAGGACAGATCACTTTATTTTCTTTCTAGGAAAGTTGCTTTTGGCAGTAACATTAATCAAGCGGGTTTCGGAATTGGTGTCTTTGTCTTGCAAACCTCCTTTTCTGGTTTTCCACCAGGACAAGGTGGTGTTGAGGACGTCTCCGTCTTTCTTGCCCAAGGTAGTTTTTACTTTTCATTTGAATGAGGACATAGTTTTGCCCTCGTTCTGCCCAGCTCCGGCCCATCGTACTGAGAAAGCTCTCCACACTCTGGTTTGGTGAGGGCACTCAGGAAATACATTTCCAGAACAGCGTCTTTTCGCAAATCGGATTCCCTCTTTGTGCTTCCGGAGGGACACAGAAAGGGACTACCTGCTTCTAAAACTACAATAGCCAGATAGATCCGTTCAGCGATCCAAGAGGCTTACCGTGTCAGAGGTCAGCCTATCCCGGAAGCGATTAAGGCTCACTTTACTCGGTCAGTGTGGGCCTCCTGGGCCATTTGGCACCAGGCGTCGGCACAGCAAGTGTGCAAGGCTGCGACTTGGTCCAGCCTGCACACGTTTAAGCATTACAACATTCATTCTCAAGCTTCTGCATATGAAGCCCTTGGTAGACGGATTCTGCAATCGACAGTATCCCATCTGTAGGGCACAAAATTCTGCAGGCCGCGGTGGCGCATATCTAGGCAGTTGTTACGTGATGCCTAATCTCTTATGTTGTTTTCCCACCCAGGGACTGCTTTAGGACGTCCCATGGTCCTGTGTCCCCCAATGAGGCGAAGGAGAAACAGGAATTTTTGTGTACTCACCATAAAATCCTTTTCTCCGAGCCACTCATTGGGGGATACAGCTCTCACCCTGTTATTCTAATCGCTTGTGCCTGTTCTTTAAGTTGACATGTACCCATATGTTGTTAATGTTTTCCTAGTGCTTTTGCACTGAACTGGTTCTTCAGAGCCTGCTTGAGGGTGTATACTGCAGAAGAGGAGCTAATTTTTTTGTATTACTGTAACTTAGTGTCAGCCTCTTAGTGGCAGCAGCATAACACCCATGGTCCTGTGTCCCCCAATGAGTGACTCGGAGAAAAGGATTTTACTGTGAATACACAAAAATCCCTGTTTTTCGTCACATATTTGGTAAGGTTGAGGGAAAAAAAGACACCCAAATCCAACCTGTAATCCTGCCATGTTGATCCAGAGAAAGGCTAGAATCCTGATAAGACCTTAGCCAATTGACACATAGTTTCAGGAATATTTCTTCTGTGGTAGAATACATCACTGGATCAAGAACCTATATCCAGTAATCTTGTATCCATAACTTGTAATATTATATTAAGGACGGCATCCAGGCCCCACTTGAATTTGGGCACTGAAGTGACCGTTACAACATTGTGCGGCAATAATGTCACGGGTGATCCCCTGGTAAATGGCATCCGTGCGCCGCCTTCTCTAAAAAATTGTCGTCCGCTGAGAGGAATTATGATGTCGGCAATAGAGAACTCTTGGCCATTAAGTTAGCTTTTGAGGAGTGGCGTCATTTTCTGGAGGGGGCAGTACACCCGGTCACCCTCATTACCGATCACAAGAACCTGCTATATTTAGAGTCCGCAAAACGTCTGAATCCCAGACAAGCTAGGTGGTCGTTGTTTTTTACCAGGTTTAATTTTGTCGTCACATATCGTCCTGGGTCAAAAAAAGGTAAAGGCGGATGCCTTATCTCGCAGTTTCCCTGGGGCCGGGAAGACGGATGACCCGGTTCCTATCCTTCAGGAGGGGGTGTTGGTGTCGGCAGTATGCTCTGAGCTTGAGGAGGAGGTATTGGAGGCTCAGGGGGACGCCCCTGTTGGACCTCCAGGGAGACTGTTTGTTCCAGATCAGTTGAGACAAAAGGTAATCGAGGCACACCATAATTCAGCTTTGGCAGGACACCCAGGGAGTAAAGCAATGTGGATCTCCTCTCGCGCCGTTTTGGTGGCCTAACTTACATAGGGAGGTGGTAACTTTTGTCGCGTCCTGTGGGGTTTGTGCGCGCTCTAAGACCCCACATACCCGTCCGTCTGGGGCCCTCTTACCTTTGAAGATCCCGGAGCGTCCGTGGACTCATCTGTCTATGGACTTTATTACGGACCTCCCTCCGTCTTCAGGTAAAACAGTCATACTCGTTGTAGTGGACAGGTTCAGCAAGATTGCACATTTTATTCGCTCTTCCTGCTCTTCCTAATGCTAAAACTCTTGCGCAGGTGTTCATTGGGGAGATTGTGAGGCTTCACGGGGTACCCTCCGATGTGATGTCGGATCGGGGGTCTCAGTTTGTGTCCAAATTCTGGAAGGCATTTTGTACACGGCAGGGGATGCAGTTGTCATTTTCATCGGCTTTTCATCCGCAGAGCAATGGTCAGACAGAGAGTCTGAACCAGAGCTTGGAGACATATCTCCGGTGTTTTGTGTCAGAGAACCAGGAGGACTGGGCTTCTTTCTTGCCTCTGGCGGAATTCGCTCTTAACAATAGGCGGAGCGAGTCCACTGGTAAGTCCCCGTTTTTTGGGGCATATGGTTTTCACCCCAGTTTTGTACTTTCAATAGGGGGGGCTCTTCTGGGGTTCCTGAGGAGGAACGATTTTCGTTGTCACTTGCTTCAGTGTGGAGAGGAGTGCTGAATAATCTGAGTACTATGGGGAACCGATACAAACGTATGGCTGATAGGAGGAGAGTGTCTGGTCCGGACCTAAGTGTGAACGATCGGGTATGGTTGTCCACCAAGAATATAAAACTTAAGGTTCCCTCCTGGAAACTGGGTCACAGGTTCATCGGGCCATACAGGATCAGTTCTATAATTAATCCGGTGGCATTCCGTCTTGACCTCCCCCCTACGTTTAAAATTCACAATGTGTTCCACAGATCGTTGCTTAAGAGGTATGTGGCGCCGGTGATACCATCACCTTTACCTCCTCCTCCTGTGGTGGTCAATGGTAACTTGGAGTTTCAGGTGTCGAAAATCATCGATTCACGTCTGAATCGCCGATCCCTTCAGTACCTGGTTCATTGGAAGGGGGTATGGTCCTGAGGAGAGGACGTGGGTTCCTGCGTCGGATATTAACGCAGACCGATTAATTCGGGCCTTCCACACAACTCACCCAGATAAACCTGGCCCTGAGGGTCCGGAGGCCCCTCGTAGAAGGGGGGGTACTGTCACGGGTGTGTCGCCACGAAGATCGTCGCGATTACACAACCTGACTTCTCACAGCTGAGTTTTTGGTGCTTGGTGTTTGTCGGCAGTGAGGGAGTTAATTCTCCCTCTCTCTGTGCTAGACGAGGCCCAGCCTCGCCCAGCTGCAGTTAATGCTGCACTAATGAGATTCCTTCAAATACCTGCCAGTCTGCTAGGGAAGTGTCGGTGAAAGCATTCATGCAGACCAGCAGAGCTGATTGTGGTATTGTGAAGTCTGAAGTGAAGAGTACCTGGTGTGGTTTTCTCCCCTCCTCGCTTTATTATTTATCTCCTTACCCGTTGGTGTTCCCTCTGTAGTTGTATAGTGAGTTTGGTATGCAAGGTTGTCTTTTATTTTACCCTTGTACTGTCTCGTTCGTCTTATACTGTGTGTAGGCATTTACCTTCCCGTTCCCTGTGGTGGTGATCAGGGTCCTTCTCAGGACTAGATTACAGAGGGTCAGGGATTCACAGGAGATAGGGTTACGCTGGCGGCCTGGACCTCTGTACCATCAACAGTACCTCCAGGTAGAGGGATTAGTCAGGGCCCCAGCTTAGGGTCAGCATAGACCCGGACCTCCTGTATACAGTGACAGCGTGACAAACTCCATAGTCTCACTGCAATTACAGTTAAGAATCCCTCTCTGTAATAGTGATCCTTCTTTTTTCTATACCAAGTGAATGAGTCCTTGTCATGGTTAAATGCCTAAATGAAAAAACATCATTAATACTGTACATTAGTACTGTAATGTTCTGTACTGTCTGCTCATTCATGGTACTGTCTTGGTACTGCTGTCAACCCATTCCCCTAATAACTTTGATCACACTCCTTTGCATCCAATCTAGTTTAGCTTTATTCCTTAAATGCACTGGTTACAAAATTGTGCTTCGTATTCGATGTGTGTTTTGACTTGTAAAGATGGAGGTGCTGCGTACTTCCCCTGTGAAGCTTCGCCCACCGCCGCACCTCCTGCGGTCAGCTCCACCTATGTCTGAATGCGGCCTGAGTACCTATATTTATCATGGGTTCACAGGGCCATGCTGATGCCTCCGCATGCGACGTTTTGACGGTGCGGCGAACTGCGCCAAACGCAACATGTTGAAATTTGTTGCGATCGCCGCACCGTCAAAACGACGCATCCACATGGCCCTGCATACCCATGTTAAATATAGGTTACTTAGGCCCCATGCATTTTTTCATTCTTGAAAAACTGATGAAGCTCTGACCAAACTCTGATAAGAAACAACACATTGATGAAACTCTGCCCTTTTTTTTGTTTTTTTTTTTTTTGAGTACGAGAAAAATCAATGACTGGTGAATGAGTCTATTCAATGGAGACACAAGGACCAGCATAGGAAACTGTACATGCAAAATGGTATGATATTTTAAAGTCAGGAGTATTTAAAAATCTTTGTTTTCTTTTAGTTTCAGATGCCTAATAGCAGTAAAAAAAAATAGTTGCAAAGTTGTTCACACCCTTTTGTTATGGCACATGGGGGCTGTAAATGTAAAATAGCACTTTTTCATCTCTGTGCTTGGTGCATTTAAATCTGTGTTTTGTATTTCCCTTGTTTTTATTACCATGGACAGGCCTCTGCATTTTTTGTAAGAATTTGTTGTATGTATTTGGTGATATACAAGTGTTCTCTTCTGACATTTTTGAGCTCGTTCGGCAGTACAGCCTTTTCAATGTCCTGCCATTGCGTAGTACCCGAAATTGCAATCGGCAAGACCATACTATTGTATGATATGACTGCATGCCTTAAGCATGAAGTGTTTTTGCATGCCAACAAGTAGTGGTGCATTTTTCTTTATCTAAATTCCATTAGTGTCCTCCATTGAGAAACATATTTGCCACTATTCTTTGGGAAATGAAGTCTTGCAGTTGTGATATGCATGTCTTCTATTTCATATGTTATGTACTGACCACCTTTTATTATATAGCTCATTTTAGTGTAGGTCACCTAATAAAGGAACACCCCTGTCTAATTGGTTATGTACTCTAAAATTTTAGTGTGAAAAATGAGCTTCTGGGAGTTAATGTTCTAAGGTGTGGTCACATTTGCCTTTTCTCATCCAGGAACAATAGTTTTATATTTTGTCCTTACTTTTGATCCTATGTTTTTTTGTTGTTTTTTTTCTGTCACCCAGTTAAAACTTTTAAACACTTAGAAAAATAACCATTTTTTGTTATCTGCATGGAACCGTCACCAAAATATATACCTGTTGAAACTTCACTAGGAGATTTGCATTGTGCAAGAAGCACGGTTTGCATTCATCTTGTCAGCTCACATCACATCATTTTGGATTTTCTGCTGTGAATGCAGCATGCATCTTTTTTAATTGCTAGAAGCAATACTGTGCTTGTCTTAAAGGGGTTATCCAGTGAAAACAAGTTATCACCTATCCGACGGACAGGTGATAACTTGATGACCAGTAGAAGTATGACTGGTGGCACCTGCACCAATTAGCAAAATGGGGAATTTTTATCCCAATATAATGGAGCTCCATGCTTGACTGCTGCTAAATTAGTTCTCTTTGCTTTTTCTAGAAGTAAAACAAAAATAGCAAGTGGATCACTTAAACCCCAAAGAGGATTATTATTATTATTGTAGCCAATGGAATTATATTAAAATGTAACCTTTATTCAGATTTATTAAAATATCTAATTTAAAGTGCAATTGTGCCAGTGCAAAAAAAGTGCAGTAAAAAAGTACACCACAGTATTCAAAAAGAAAGGGTCCAATCTATGCTACCCTGATTCAAAAAGGGTCTGATTTTTGCCCTTTGTTTATATATTGTTTGGTGTCACAGACTTATATATGCTGCAAGGGAATCGCCCTCTAATAATTATACGGATATATCCAGGGGTTTGATTAGGTGTTTGTCCTCAAAATTCTCATTCGCTCAAGGAACCTCAGATAAGAATATATATTATATCAAAAATGTCCTTAATCAGCTTATCCCCTTATTTTATCCGATCAAAACTATGACTTGTCTTACCATGTCATGCACGTTTATACAAAAATATTATATTGCTATTATCTTAATGGGTATTATCCCTTATTTTATCGAATCGAGGCTCTGACATATCTTCTCAAGTCATGCGCATATGCAAAGTGGTGTACATGTAATCGACAGTCAAAATCATATGACAATATACGTAATTTTATAAGAAATCATATAACCCCTAGGGGATAATTACTTAGCATATATTGAGGTATAACAAACTGTGGCTAATGGTACTCTTTTTTCCTTTTGGTACTTATACTTAAGCCAAACACCTGCCTCTATTCCTCATATGCATCATAATATAAAATGAAAATTTATACTCAGCTTAGGTATTTGACCCTCCTGTCATTTTTTCTGCTGAGTTGTCCAGGTTCATATCAGCGATTATGCCCCATTAGTGTACGGCATCGTTCCCCAGACCCATTACATAGTTCTGTCTTCCAACGCGTTTCCTCATGTGAGATTCATCAGGGAAGAAGGGAAATATTCAAGCAGCGACATTGAATATTTCCCTTCTTCCCTGATGAATCTCACATGAGGAAACGCGTTGGAAGACAGAACTATGTAATGGGTCTGGGGAACGATGCCGTACACTAATGGGGCATAATCGCTGATATGAACCTGGACAACTCAGCAGAAAAAATGACAGGAGGTCAAATACCTAAGCTGAGTATAAATTTTCATTTTATATTATGATGCATATGAGGAATAGAGGCAGTTGTTTGGCTTAAGTATAAGTACCAAAAGGAAAAAAGAGTACCATTAGCCACAGTTTGTTATACCTCAATATATGCTAAGTAATTATCCCCTAGGGGTTATATGATTTCTTATAAAATTACGTATATTGTCATATGATTTTGACTGTCGATTACATGTACACCACTTTGCATATGCGCATGACTTGAGAAGATATGTCAGAGCCTCGATTCGATAAAATAAGGGGATAATACCCATTAAGATAATAGCAATATAATATTTTTGTATATACGTGCATGACATGGTAAGACAAGTCAAGTTTTGATCGGATAAAATAAGGGGATAACCTGATTAAGGACATTTTTGATATAATATATATTCTTATCTGAGGTTCCTTGAGCGAATGAGAATTTTGAGGACAAACACCTAATCAAACCCCTGGATATATCCGTATAATTATTAGAGGGCGATTCCCTTGCAGCATATATAAGTCTGTGACACCAAACAATATATAAACAAAGGGCAAAAATCAGACCCTTTTTGAATCAGGGTAGCATAGATTGGACCCTTTCTTTTTGAATACTGTGGTGTACTTTTTTACTGCACTTTTTTTGCACTGGCACAATTGCACTTTAAATTAGATATTTTAATAAATCTGAATAAAGGTTACATTTTAATATAATTTTTCTAGAAGTACCATAGAGAATGAATGGAGTGGTCGTTGGGTATCCAACCTGCTGCATTATTTTTTAATTGGAATAGAAGCTTTCCATTAGGAATAAAAATAAATCTTCGTTCTGACGAACAGAGCCGGTCCCAGCAATGGGACACCGACCGATCATTAAGTTATCACAAGTGATGAGCGAACGTGCTCTGATAAGGTGTTATTCGAGCATGCTCAAGCAAGTGACTTTGGTACGCCCAAATTCTATATTCTAGTCCCCACGCCTGCATGTCTTGCGGCTGTTCAACAGCCTCAACAAATGCAGGGATTACCTAATAAACAGGCAATCCCCGCATATGTTGCAGCTTTTGAACTGCCACAAGACATGCAGCCACAGGAATTCGAACATATGTTTAAAGCACACCGAAGTCACTCGGTTAGCACCCAAGCATGCTCAGATAATGCCTTATCTGAGCACATTCGCTCATCACTAGTTATCACCTTTACTATGAACTTTTTTCATTGAACAGCCCCTTTAAATGTTTAATGGATCAATGTTTGTCCTAGTCTGAAATGAGATCTTCTTAATTTCTAATCTCATAAACCAAAGAAATGTTTTGGTAAAATACAGATGACTCCAATAGGATGCCTGCAGAACAAAATTCCTGATACTTTTAGAAAGGGTTCATTTTCTCACAGCCTGTTCCCGCTTCTAAGACCATTGCGACCTGCCACGCATTTGCTGGATGCCATTGTACTCTAAAAAGTGAAATGACCATGCAGCCATAGTTCTCTTTGCATGTCCGCCCCCCAAATAACATTTAATAGAAGTAGAATTTAAACATTACTTTCTTGTGCTCTTAATGCTATACACTTGGACAGAGGTCAGAACACCTTCAGGTAAGCAAAGCTGGCATTTCATGCCCCTGAATAAAAACTGGAAATGCCAACACACATTATTAACTGGTGATATAAAAGCAATGCCTTTTCTTTGTCAACAAATTGTGCAAATTCTGTATATTTTTTGTGTACTTAATAGGTCCTTTTGTTTTATATTTAATCTTTTTTTTTTTTTTTTTTTTTTTTTTTTTTAAGTCTACGTCACAATACTGCTCACTAAATGCCAATATACATTTCTGGCGTAACGATTATTTACTATCTTGCATTATTTTTTCCCTCTATTTTAAGATCCACGTAAACATTCTTGGCCAAAATCCAGGGGGAGCTTTTGCCATTTTGTGCTGTACAAAGAAAACAAGGACACAATGGATGCCATTAATGTGCTTTCCAAATTTCTAAGGTCTGTACTTTTTCAGGATTGGTGTAATTTATTTTCTGAATCAGATTTTTATTAAACAAAACCACTTTACATACAGTTTTCCGCTTTCATTTTCCAAACAGGAAGAGAAAAACAGTAACATACGATATTGACATACCGTAGTTCCAGATTTAATTCAGGCCAATCATAGTATTTGTTTATATAGATGTCAATAAATCAAACAACAAAAAAGCAAAAGGCATTAGTATTAACTAGTCGTTGAGTAGAGACATATCCATCCATCTAACAAAGAGTTGATTCTTATTAACTGTTCTTTTATAGGTTCTAATGTCGATTATTTCTTCCTTTCTCCTTTTTCTCAAGGCCTATAAGTGTAAGTGGATGGAGAATAGACAGGATAGCTCTATCTCTTATTAGTAAGTAGGAAGGCAAACCAGGAGAATCTAACTAGGGTCCCCACTTTGACTCATATTTATGCATAGCGTTTCTCTTCGGATATACTCTTTTCTCCATAAATATATTATTATTCATTTTATTCTTCAATTCTGTTTAAGTTGGAGGGTTTGGATCTAGCCAATGATATACTGGCAGTTTATATGCCTGACGACAAAGAATCTTGGAGATGTCCAAAGCTATTGTGTAGTCTACATCTATATTTTCCCCCAAAAGACCAAAAGTATACATCTTATGAGCTCTGATTCCAGTCTCACCCCAAATACTCTCTCCACAAACTCAAACGCTCCCTTCCAAATGGCTGTTATGGAAAATCATTCCCATATTGTATGCATTACGTGACTATTCATGCCAACACATTAGCTACCCATGATCATGTGACATGGGTGCCGATGGGCGGGATTAGTGATGCGCTTCCAGTGCGATCACATTAAATACCGCTGTCAGAAACGGACAGCAGCATTTAACAAGTTATCAGCCGTGGGTGGATCACAATTCCACATGCGGCTGTTAGGGGCACATGTCAGCTGTTCAAAACATCTGACGTGTTCCGGGTAAGATGTTGGCTTAGCGACAGAGCCCTCATCAAAGGAAGAGACATGATATGCGCTGTACAATGCTGTATATTATCCTGAAAAAAACAGCTCAAGTTTTTCCACAATGTGTAAAGTCTTTTCATTTAAAGATTTCAGGTAAGAAGGGGTTATTCCAGATTTAAGTGAATTTTGTAAAACCATTCCCCCAATCCCCTACCTTATACATCATGGCTACAGAGGAGGATCTAAAACTATCATCTGATGGTAATCCTATTTCTAAAACACGAAGTGTGGAGCTCCAAATCGATTCCTGTAAGATCAAACCCCTTGATTTGCCCATACTATCCTTCTGAGCCCACATGTGAAAATGTTGCAAATGATAATCAATGTAATATATCCATGGGTCTGGAATTACCAACTCTTCCATATCTTTATCCCAGCGAAGTGTCTCTAATTTGATTCGCTGGTGTTATTTCTTCCATAGAAGTTCCCTAAAAAGGGTATGTATTTTATGAAAGTATCTCATGTGAATCCTCACTGGGGAGTTATGCAATACATATAATAACTGTAGCATGAGAACCATTCTAACTCGGATACCCCTACTAATACGACATAGAAAAGACTGCACCATGCATCTATTTTACTCCGAAATTTACCCATAAACGGGAGTAAGTTAAGATCTATGAATTTGTCTGCCCTAGCACTCATCATGATCTCGAAGTATGTAAATTTGGTCAAAATCTGTAATTGGTTCAACCCAACATTGGGCCCAAAAGTAATAGGACAGATTTATCCCAGTTTATTAGGAGGCTGGACCATTTGCCAAAGACTTTAACAATATTTATAGCCAGTTGAAGAGCAAATTCTATATCGCCCAGAAACCAGATCATATCGTACGCATATAAAGAGATACGCTTTTCTATAGATCCACATGTAAAACCAGTAATCTCGCCAGAAACCCTCAACCTACATGCCAATGGTTAAGTTACCAGGGCGAAAAGGAGGGGTGACGAAGAGCAGCCTTGTTTTGTGCCCCCTCCCACTGTAGATTATTTTCTAAAAGCTTTGAATGCTGACTATTGAGACACATTTACATGATTATAATTACTAATCTACATCCCAATTGGGGATTCAATATAACTGACCTTGATGATTTTTCATGTTAATGAGTATTTAATTTCATACTTTTCTATAATCGACTGAAATGTCAACAGGGTAGCTTCTAATTTTTCTATTTAAAAGTTTAGATCATGTTTATGGCAACATGGTATGTACCTAAAGAGAATATTGAATATTTACGTTTTGTAATGTTTCATTTTGAGACAGGGTTAAACCCAACATATTTTCTTACATGGGGACCAAAGACAAAAGGGCTATTACTGTTCAAGCAATTGCAGTTCTCAAGTAAGTAATTTCTATATCAGCTAATTAGAACTTGCTACACAAATTCCTTTGTTTGATTTCATTATTTACATAATTGTAACTAATAGTTTTTTCTTATAATGTTCGTTTTGAAACAAATGTGCATCGTTTTTTCATATCACCAAATTATTTTTTATTTTTATGATATTGTTAATGCATTAATAAACTGCTTTGCGTTATGCTATATTCAGTTCTCACTGACATTCCCATAGAGCATACGTGGGGAAAGTGCGGACTGTGGGTCACATCTGGTCTTTTGGATCTTCCTATCTGACCAGATATTCTGCCTGTGTCATATCCTGCATCTGGCTCAATTCTAAAAAATCTGATAAAGATGAGTAGAGGCGTCTCGCCTCTGTTTCACAACTGAATGCATTTGTTAGCAAATATATTGTAAGCAGTAGGTCTGCATGATGGAGTCTGCCCAATTCACCACCTACAGTGCCTACAAGTAGTATTCAACCCCCTGCAGATTTATCTGTTTGATAAGATGCAAATAAGTTAGAGCCTTTAAACTGCAAACGAGAGTAGGATTTATTAACAGAAGCATAAATCTTACAAAACAAAAAGTTATGTTGCTCAGTTGAATTTTAATAAATTTTAAACATAAAAGTGTGGGTCAATTATTATACAACCCCTATGTTTAATATTTCGTGGAATAACCCTTGTTTGCAATTACAGCTAATAATCGTCTTTTATAAGACCTGATCAGGCCGGCACAGGTCTGTGGAGTTATCTTGGCCCACTCCTCCATGCAGATCTTCTCCAAGTTATCTAGGTTCTTTGGGTGTCTCATGTGGACTTTAATCTTGAGCTCCTTCCACAAGTTTTCAACTGGGTTAAGGTCAGGAGACTGACTAGGCCACTCCAACACCTTGACTTTTTCCCTCTTGAACCAGGCCTTGGTTTTCTTGGCTGTGTGCTTTGGGTCGTTGTCTTATTGGAAGATGAAATTACGACCCATCTTAAGATCCTTGATGGAGGAGCGGAGGTTCTTGGCCAAAATCTCCAGGTAGGCCGTGCTATCCATCCTCCCATGGATGCGGACCAGGTGGCCAGGCCCTTGGCTGAGAAACAGCCCCACAGCATGATGCTGCCACCACCATGCTTGACTGTAGGGATGGTATTCTTGGGGTCGTATGCAGTGCCATCCAGTCTCCAAACGTCACGTGTGTGGTTGGCACCAAAGATCTCGATCTTGGTCTCATCAGACCATAGAATCTTGAACCAGTCTGTCTCAGAGTCCTCCAAGTGATCATGAGCAAACTGTAGACGAGCCTTGACATGACGCTTTGAAAGTAAAGGTACCTTACGGGCTCGTCTGGAACGGAGACCATTGCGGTGGAGTACGTTACTTATGGTATTGACTGAAACCAATGTCCCCACTGCCATGAGATCTTCCCAGAGCTCCTTCCTTGTTGTCCTTGGGTTAGCCTTGACTCTTCGGACAAGCCTGGCCTCGCACGGGAGGAAACTTTCAAAGGCTGTCCAGGCCGTGGAAGGCTAACAGTAGTTCCATAAGCCTTCCACTTACGGATGATGCTCCCAACAGTGGAGACAGGTAGGGCCAACTCCTTGGAAAGGGTTTTGTACCCCTTGCCAGCCTTGTGACCCTCCACGATCTTGTCTCTGATGGCCTTGGAATGCTCCTTTGTCTTTCCCATGTTGACCATGTATGAGTGCTGTTCACAAGTTTGCGGAGGGTCTTAAATAGTCAGAAAAGGCTGGCAAAAGAGATCATTAATCCACACATGTGAAGCTCATTATTCTTGGTGCCTGAACTACTTCTTAATACTTTAGGGGGACCAAACAGAATTCTTGTGGTTTGAGGGGTTGAATAATAAATGACACTCTGAATTAACTGTTAACGTTTTTAAATTAAAAAAAAAAAAAAATTAAAACAAAAATTTTTGCTGCAGTGCATTTCCCACTTCCAGGCTGATCTACAGTACAAATGTCACAATGACAAGTTAATTCCGCATGTGTCAACCAGCTAAATCTGCAGGGGGTTGAATACTACTTGTAGGCACTGTAAGTGCAGCACATAAGTGTACTGCAATGAATTAGACCAGAATTTAACCAGAATGGAACTGAAGGTAACTGGATACATAGTCACAGTAAACAATATTTCTGTTTTCACGCTCACCCCTATAGTCCTTCACTTCCTACAAACCCCCCTAATCCCTACACCTAGTAATGAACTGTACATCACTCCCTCCATCTTCCCCATCCATCTAGCCGCCTTCTCTGATCTGTTCTTCAACATAAAAGTCTTCAAACACAGACAGCCATCTCATGCCCTCTCCTGCCCCCACTTGCTAACACTTTCTCTGTTCCTTCTCACTGACGGCGATATATCTCCAAATCTTGGTACGCCTCACCGCAACCCCAGTCATTTCTACCTCCTATCATGATGTATCACACATGTCTGCAAACTTTCTAACCTTACACTTATTCACTCAACCCCTGCTTCCCCAGGCACTCTAACAGGAACTCTATGGAACGCTCGCTCTGTCTGCAACAAACTATCATACATCCATAATCTTTTCATTACTAACAAACTTTCCTTCCTTGACATCACTGAAACCTGGCTCACGCCCTCTTACACAGCCTCTTCAGCTGCACTTTCTAATGGTTTATTCCGTCGTTCCCAAAGCCTCAACCCCAGCAGCAAGCATGATGGAAGAGTTGCTTTTCTCCTGTCCGATAACTGCTCCTTCACCCAAATTCCATCCTCTGTTACTCTCCCTTCTTTTGAGGTGTACTGTATGCGCATCTACTGCCCCTCGAACCTCCAACTAGCGGTCATCTACTGCTCCCCAGGGTCAGCCACCACCTTCTTCGACCACTTCACCACTTGGCTTCTTCATTTCCTTTCCGCTGACATCCCCAATATTGTCATCGGTGGCTTCAACATTTCCATTGACACTTTCCACTCAGCTGTCGCTAAGCTTCTACCTCCCACTTCCTCCTTCGGCCTCACTCAATGGTTCTCCGCAGCCACCCACAAAGATTGCCACACACTGAACCTAATCTTCATCCGCCTCTGTTCCCTATCTTACCTCTCTAACTCACCTCTTCTCTTTCTGACCACAACCTACTTATATTCTCTCCCCTCTCCTCTCCAGGTGCACAATCCCCACACCACAAACTTGCACACCCTACAAAAATTTCAAATACCTTGATCTAGACTCACTCTCCAAATCCATTCTCTCTCTTGCTGACTTAAGTTCCTCAGACAATGCAGATGCTGCTGTCGCTCAATATAACACCACAACAGCTGCATCTCAAATTAGTTGCCCACCTCACACATACCAAAGCTCGCACAATCAACAGATAACCCTGGCACACCAGCCTGACTAAAGAGCTGAGACTGGCTTCTAGGGTTGCTGAGCGTAGATGGAAAAGATCCCATTCCAACGAGCACTTAATCACATTTAAAAAGTCCCTCACCACTTTTAAGTCAACACACTGCAGCAAAACAAACCTGCTTCTCATTTTTAATATCCTTCCTGTCTCGCAACCCTAAACAGCTATTTAACACTTTCAATTCTCTCCTCCATCCACCAGCTACCCCTCTCTCTCGTCTCATCTCAGCTGAAGACTTTGCCTCATTCTTCAAGCAAAAGATTGATAACATCAGACAAAGCTTTTGCCTAAAGCACCCACAGCCCCTCCTCATAGTTACTCAGCCCCCCTCTTCCAAAACCAGCTTCTCCAACATTGTGGAAGATTTTCCTATCCACTCTCCATATAACATCTCACCACTTGTGCACTTGACCCGTCCCCGTCCCACATCATACCAAACCTCGCCACAGTTTTCATCCCAACCCTAACCCATCTCTTCAACCTGTCACTAAGAACTGATGTCTTCCCCTCATGCTTCAAGATCACTCCCATCCTCAAAAAACCCTCCCTTGACCCATTCATCTCTGTCTCTCCCCTTATCACTTGTCCCCTAAGCCTCAAAACTACTGGAACAACACTTTTATTTTGAACTGCCTCCTACCTCTTCGACAGCTTACAATTTGGCTTACGACCACATCATTCCACCGAAACTGCCCTGACTAAGGTCACCAAAGACCCAACTGCCAAATCAAAGGACGCTACTCTGTCCTCCTCCTGGACCTATCACCCGCCTTCAACACAGTGGACCATTCCCTTTTACTACAGATTCTCCCATCTCTTGACATCACAGACTTGGCTCTATCTTGGATCTTTTCATACCTAACAGGCCGGACGTCCAGCATTTCCCACTCACACACCACCTCCTCATCTCACCACCTATCTCTCTCTCCTCCTGTACGGGTCTCTGACATGTACAGCTCTGGCAAAAATGAAGAGACCACTTTCAAATGTTCAGTTTGTATGATTTTTCTCTTTATAGGTATATTTTTGAGTAAAATGTAAATTGTTTTTTTAGTCTATAAACTTCTGACATGTCTGTGAATTTCCAAGCAAAAAATTTTGTATTTTTTTTTCTGACAGAGAAAAAATGGTCCTAATTAAAAAACAAACAGTGCTTTCAGACCTCAAATAATGCAAGAAAAACAAGTACATAATCATTTAGAAACAACAATACTAATGTTTTAACTCAGGAAGAGTTCTGAAATCAATATTGGAATAACCGTGATTTTTAAAAACAGCTTTCATGCGTCTTGGCATGCTTTCCACAAGTCTTTCACACGCTTCTGGCGCAAAAATTTAAGCAGTTCTTCTTTGTTTGATGGTTTGTGACTATCCATCTTCCTCTTGATTACATTCCAAGGGTTTCAATGGGGTTCAGGTCTGGAAAATGGGCTGCCCATGACAGGGTTTTGATGTGGTGGTCTCTTAATTTTTGCCAGAGCTGTATTGTTTAAGATTATTGTACTTGTTTTTTTTATTACGTATACCCCTTTTCACATGTAAAGCACCATGGAATAAATGGCGCTATGATAATAAATAATAATTCTTTATTTTAATTACTGTTTTTCTTATAACCATTTTGATTAGTAATGATATTGAATTGTGCATGCAATATTTGTTTCTTTTGCAGAATAACTGCACAAAGACTAGCGCATTTAAACAAATGTTTAATGAACTTCAAATTGGGAAACTTTACATACCAGAAGAATCCTCTGAAATTGGGTGAACTCCAAGGAAATCATTTCACAGTTGTTTTAAGGTAAAACATTTCATAATATCTTTCAAAAGACCTAGAAAAATAAATTACATTAATTTGTGGAGTATAAGACGCACAAACCAGAAAACGCACCTCAAATTTTGTGGCAGAAAATAAGGAAAACATTTTTTAAATAAAATGGTGGTGCGTCTTATAGTCCCATTTTACAGTAGTTTATCGGGGGGTCGGCGGAAGTGGATCAGGGTCACAAGAGGCAGGGTCGCAGTTGCAGGAGGCCTGTGGCGGAGAGAGTGTGGCGTTGCTTTGGGCCCCGGGCTGCGAGGAGGGGCTGTCCTGCTGCTGCGTGCTCTGGGCTATCCTAAGATATGTACTCTGATCCTGCCACCGCCGGCCTCCTGAAGTGGCGACCTTGCTTCCTGTGACCCCGCTCCACTGCAGCCGCACCCCGGTAAGTAACCTTAGGATTTTAAGACGCACCCTCATTTTCCGCCCAAATTTTGGGGGAAAAAGCGTGTCTTATAACTTGAAGAATATGGTAGTTATACTTCTCTGCTCTACTTAAAAAAATGAGATAAAACTAAGCAAAAGAGGAAGGAGATGCTATTAAAACACAAGTATAATTTATACATATTTAACGTTTTTTGGCAGAAATATTACCGGAACAGATGAACAAGTGGAGCAAGCCATGACCTCTCTCAGGGATATTGGATTTATAAATTATTATGGCATGCAAAGATTTGGAACGACTGCTGTTCCTACCTACCAGGTTGGAAGGTATGTTGTCAGATTCAATAATATATTTATTTGTGTATTTTTTTTATAAATTGCTGTATTAATTTTTTTTTATTTTATGTTAAAGAGCTATTCTTCAAAGTAACTGGAATGAAATGATAGACCTGATCCTGAAACCAAGGCCTGGAGGTATTATTATTATTATTAATATTTATTTATATAGCGCCATTGATTCCATGGTGCTGTACATGAGAAGGGGTTACATACAAATTACAGATATCACTTACAGTAAACAAACTAACAATCACAGACTGATATAGAGGGGAGAGAGGACCCTGCCCTTGCGGGCTTACATTCTACAGGATGGTGGGGAAGGAGACAGTAGGTTGGGGGGTTGCAGCAGCTCCAGTGATGGTGGGGTGATAGCTCCAGTAGTGGTGAGGAGGTAGCGGGGTCATTGCAGGCTGTAAGCTTTCCTGAAGATATGGGTTTTCAGGTTCCGTCTGAAGGATCAGAGTGTGGTTGATAGCCGAACGTGTTGGGGCAAAGAATTCCAGAGTATGGGGGCTATTCGGGAGAAGTCTTGGAGGCGGTTGAGTGAGGAGCGAATAAGTGTGGAGGAGAGAAGGAGGTCTTGGGATGATCGGAGATTACGTGAGGGAAGATATCGGGAGATTAGTTCAGAGATATAAGGAGGAGACAGGTTATAGATGGCTTTGTAAGTCAGTATTAGTAATTTGAATTGGATACGCTGAGGGAGTGGGAGCCAGTGGAGAGATTTGCATAGGGGATAAACGGAGGAGTAGCGAGGAGAGAGATGAATTAGTCGGGCAGCAGAGTTAAGGATGGACTGGAGAGGTGCGAGGGTGTTAGCAGGGAGGCCACAGAAAAGGATGTTGCAGTAGTCGAGACTGGAGATGATGAGGGCATGCACATGCATTTTAGTAGAGTGAGGGTTGAGGAAGAGACGGATTCTGGAAATATTTTTGAGCTGGAGGCGGCAGGAGGTGGAGAGAGCTAGGATGTGCGGTTTGAAGGACAGGGCATAGTCAAGTGTTACTCCGAGGCAGCGGACATCCGGTACGGGGGAAAGCGTGATGTCGTCAATATTATTATAGATAGGTCAGGTAAGGAAGATCTGTGAGATGGGGGAAAGATGATCAGTTCAGATTTGTCCACATTCAGTTTAAGAAAGCGAGAGGAGAAGGAGGATATGGCTGATAGTCACTCGGGATTTTGGAGAGCAGAGATGTGACATCTGGGCCAGAGAGGTAGATCTGAGTATCATCAGCATAATGGTGGTACTGGAATCCGTGGGACTTTATGAGTTGCCCCAGGCCAAGTGTTTAGATTGAGAAGAGTAGGGGTCGTAGAACAGAGCATTGGGGACTCCAACAGAGAGAGGGTGGAATGAGGAGGTAGTGTGGGAGTGGGAGACGCTGAATGTGCGGTTGGAGAGGTATGAGGATAGCGTGAGGTCTTTGATGCCAAAGGAAGAGAAGATCAGTAGTAGGAGGCAGTGGTCAACTGTGTCGAAGGCAGAGGACAGGTCTAGAAGGAGGAGTATAGAGTATTGTCCATTCGCTTTGACTGTAAGTAGGTCGTTATTAATTTTGGTCAGGGCTGTCTCAGTGGAGTGATGCGGGCGGAAACCAGATTGTAGATTGTCAAAGAGCAGGTTAGATGAGAGATGAGAGGAAAGTTCAGCGTTGATGTGCTGCTCCAGGAGTTTGGAAGCGAGCGGGAGCAGCGATATTGGGCGATAGCTGGCAGGGCTGTGGAGTCGGAGTTAGTTTTGGTCGGAGTCGGTAGAAATGTACCGACTCCAGCTTTAAAAAAAAAATGTATTAATATTTCATAATTGAACTTTCATATGAATTTTATAAATGTTACTCAAATATATATGTTCTATCAAACTATGAACAACAGTGATAAGCAGTTCTGCTGGAGATAGACATTTCTTAAGGGTATGCCACACTAAACGAGATCGCTAACGAGATCACTAAAACGTCACTATTTAGCAATCTCGTTAGCGACCTCGTTGTGTGTGGCATGTAGCAACGATGTGGCCCCTGCTGTGATGTCGCTGATCGTTCACTAGCGTTCTGGACCGTTTTTTGATCGTTGGCGTCCCGCTGGTGAGCCTATATCGCTGTTTGGCACCTTTTGCGAACGACGAGCGACCTCGTTTGTGACGCATATGACTGTTTTTAGCGTCACGGAGTGGATCGCAATATCTGTAAGTTCTCTTTTGCGTCACAGAGAGGCTAGCAGGACGCAGAGAGCAGGAGCGATGCTGGGAATTCCTATGAATCAGAAGCGCTCAGTACATGCTAATAGATCCTAACGACCGCCAAAGTCGCTAAAGAGATCGCTGACCGCTGATGAGTTGTTTATGAGATCTCCTGTTTGGCAGCTACTAGCGACCTAAAAGAGATCACACCAACGATCTCGTTAGCTTGCGTCGTTATCGAGATCGCTAACGAGATCGCTAAGTGTGGCAGTACCTTTAAGGGTATGCCACACTAAACAATATCGCTAACGGGATCGCTAAAAAACGTCACTATTTAGCGATCCCGTTAGCGATATTGTTCAGTGCGGCAGCTGCCAGCGACGAGCTTCCTGCTGTGATCTCGCTCGTCGCTGGAATCGTTCCGGACCCTATTTTCTCGTCGGCGCTCCCGCTGGGTAAGTATATATCGCTAGTGTGGCACCTTTTCTTAGCGATTTAGCGGTACTTTTGTACCGCTAAAGTCGTTAAGAAGATCGCTAACGGCGATAGCGTCGTTAACTATATCGCTAAATGTGGCCGCATTTAGCGATATAGAAACAATCCCGCTAGCGATCGCATTAGTATGCGTCGTTATTGTGATCGCTAGCGGGATTGTTTAGTGTGGCAGTACCTTTACTTCTTGTGTGTCACTGTTCTCCACTGCCCTTATCTAATCTTATACTTGGTTAACCTCATGCTGCCCCAACCCCCCTACTGACAATGTATGAAACTGAAAGTGAAAATGTGTTGCAAATTCTTAGTAGTAAACCTCCTCCTCTAGACTAGATGTTTATTAGGTGTGCGTCTTCCAAGCATCTCACAGCTGCTACTCAGAAGAGGAAGACTGTAAGAAGTATTATCCTTTCAACAAACTTTGCATCAGTTAACTGTGAGTACATGAGGAATAACAGTATTACTGACCACTATATCAGTTGTACGACCTGGCAATAATTTTGTACAATTGTTTTTAGGAAAAACAATTGTCATTTGGATTGTGAATGCAGAATTAAAAACCTGAGAATGTCAAAGAAGCGTCACATTAAATCAGCTGTATTTGAACATTTCACCATCACTCAAGATAAAAAACATTATGTCTGTCAGTGTATGACAAATAATCCAGACGAAAACAAATGCTGTGAAGCCAAGATCAGTGCATATTCAGGCAAAGATAAAAATGCTCCTACCAGAGCTTCTAATCTAAAGAGACATTTACAGCGCTTTCATCCAGAAGTACTGAAAGCAGTGGATGAGAAAGACTGCATCCAAACCAATGAACCAGTGCCCAGCTCTTCCAGCCAAACAAAGGAGCAGAGAACTTTGCAGCCATCAGTTGCAAGATATTTTGTCAGTGACAAAGTTACTGTGACAATGACAGTAGATACATTTAAAAAACAGATCATAGAGCTTGTTGTAAAGGATAGTGTGCCTATTTCATTATTTTCACGACCAGCTTTTATGTGTCTGAATGGGAAATGGCCCGCAAGCTTGGTGTTTCTCTGGAGAGAGAGAGTATTAGAAAATTAGTAATCGAAGAAGCTTTTAAACAAAAGGAAGAACTTAAAAAAACTCTCAAGGGACTCTTTCTGTTTCTTAAAATGGATGCCTGCACACGTCACAGAGTGAACTATTTTGCCATCAATGTCCGATTTGTTTGTGACAAAAATGAAATAGTTACCAAGACATTGGCAGTAAAATATACCAGTGAGTTTCTCCAGGTCTTGGTGGAAAAGGTTCTGCAAGACTATGAACTTAAAAAAGAGCAAGTTCTTTCTGTCGTAACTGACAATGCTTCAAATATGATAAGTACTATTAAGCTAATGAATGAGTGTAATGATGGTGACCAGCAGCTAGAAGAACATTCTGGGTCCACAGACACAGAAATGTTTGAAATAGAGGAACACAGTATTGTAACTGAGGAGCAAACTGAAGTTGCTTCAGATGAACAGCAACATGATAGTTTAGATGATCCTGTTGAAACTGTGTCAATACGTTCTTTCATTCATCACATGCGCTGTGTTGTGCATACGCTACAGCTGGCTATAAGAGACAGTCTGCAAGAAGGACATGCTGCTGCACTGATTGGCAAGGTGAGAAAATTGGCTACTGTTGCCAGAACCCCTAAAGTTGACTCAATTTTGAAGAGACGTGCTGGAAAAGGGGCAATCATTGATCAAGCCACACGATGGGGCAGTACTTACTTAATGATTCAGCGCTTGGTTGAACTGAAAACCTTTCTTGTAGACATGGCTAACCCTCAACTGACGCTAAATGAAAGTCAGTGGAATCAGGTGACTGAGCTGGAAAAATTGCTAGAGCACCCATTTACAGTGACTAAAAAATTACAAGCAGAGGACTTAACTCCAGGTATTTTCTTAAAGGAGTGGAAGAACCTGATGTTTCGCCTGTCCCAAAGAGGAGGGTTAATTGCAAGTGGCATTGATACATCAATGAAACGGAGAGAGGAGCTACTATTACAAAATAACATTCTTTTGGCAGCTGTTTATGTAGACCCAATGCATCGGATTCTTCTAGATGATCAACAGCTAACTAAAGGAAAAGAAGCTCTGTTTGAAATAGCAGTAAGGATGAAAGGGTTGCAGAACAGTCAGGAGGAACAAGAAGAATTTGGTCGTCCTGCCACATCTTCACTCTCATCAACTGATGAAGAATTTAATTTAGAAAAATATTTGGATCACAAGGACCGTGCAAAGCGTTCCCGCATAGAAGAAAGTCATCCCCATCAAAGAACACAGCCAGTACATTTCAGCAGAATTTTTCATGTGCACTAAAAGAAATTGAGAAATTTGACCGTTCATCAAAAATAACAGTGCAACAAGCGATTCCTCTGTATCCTGACATTGTCAGAGATGTTGCCCGAGTGGTTACTGCTTTGCCACCAACCCAAGTTATTAATACACAAAGCGAAAATGGCAGAATACATGAACAAATAGAAATGGTGATCAAATGGGATCACCAAACTCAAATAGACATGAATGCCAAGATGGACGGTATTGGACCGACTGCTTAAACTAGGCAAGCAAAGAAAAAGGAGGGCAACAGTCTTATGGTCATGAAATATATAAACTTTATTAACAAACAACATAGGTCTGGCAAACGAAGGGAAGTGTATCCCAAAACACACGATCAAAGAAAGGGCCAGGAAATGGAAGTGGACCACTGACATATCACATCCTGCCAATTAGGCATAATGTAGGCCAAATAAAAAGTACAATATAGTGTCCCAATATACTACAGATAGAATGTCATAATCATGGTAAGTACCAACATATCCATATACTGCACAACACAGGGATACACATATATGGCAACAAGGATGATAATGGCATAGATATTTACCAAGTAATGCAGCGGTCCACGAACACCCGACCCACCCCGACGCGCGTTTCGGAGTGATAACACTCCTTCCTCAGGGGGCGTATAACCAAACAGTGAACAAGTAAGTATATATATAATACAAAATAAAACGGAAGTGCCCACACACCGTCGCAACATCGCGTGCATCCACCGCACATCCCGGGACGTCACATCCGGAAGCACGCGGGGCCCCACGTGATCCAAGCATGTAACGTCACCGGAAGTGACGCGGGAGCACGAAGAAAGGACGGCGCATGCGCAGGACCGCCCTGGTGTAGGAACACCAGGAACAAATATGGCCACCACGATGCTAGCGTAATACAACGATATTAAGGTAAAATGCAGGTCTATCACAGTGTGCAATGAATAATAATACATAACAACAAATACAGATATAATGAAAAATCATAATAATAAACAAAATACAGACAAAATAACATAAATACTGCATAATGAATGAAAAACAAAATGAACTGCAAACAACACACAGAGAATATCCATGATGCACATGATTAAAGACACGTAATTAAAGTCCAGTACAACGGTCAAATAGCAGAGGGAACCATAGGATAAAGATCACATCCGTCCAGGGGTCCTCCTAAAGGTCTTCAATTCATGTGCAAAATTACAAGAAGCATCGGCAAGCAGTAATAAAATCTAGAAAAGAAAAAATAGTTAAAAATCATAAAAACAAAGAACATGTGGATAAGGGATACAAAATGATGCTCAAATGAGGAGATCACAAGAAGGGGACAAATGACATGTTTTCATTCAACCCATGCGGATGAATGGTCTTCAACGTCCATATCCATTTCGTCTCAGCCTGTGCTAACCTTCTGGACAAGTCACCACCACGTATATTAATGTTAAGGGCATAAATCCCTTTAACTTTCAACAAAGAGCTGTCGCATTGATGGAATTCAGCGAAATGGCGTGGCAGCGTTTTTAATGTAGCAGTGTCAGTGCAAGTAGATGCGGCTGCAATGCCCAAAACGTGTTCACGCACTCGAACTTTGAATTGTCAAGTGGTGAGACCCACGTAGGACAACCCACATGGGCAGCTGGCACAATAAATGACATCTTGTAATACAGGAAATTCGCTGTTTAATCACAAATTGTTTGGTGCCATCAGAATTGGTGAACGTAGAACACCGTACAATGTTTGGGCATGCCACGCATCTACCACATGGAACACAACCATTAACAGCAGGGGCATTATCCAAGAAGGTAGAGGCATGTTGACCAGAGTAATGGCTAGAGATCAAATGGTCACGCAAGTTTCTGGCCCGTCTGAAAGTAAAATATGGTCTATCTGGAAGAATTCTACCAATGATGGGATCCACTTTTAAGATAGGCCATGCCCTTTGCACGGCTGACCTCATTTTATGATGTTGAGGGTGAAAGGTAGTAATAAATCTTAACATATTTGGATCATTCAGTCTGGAAGTATTATTTGCATACAGCAAACCATTACGAGAAGAGTGTTTGGCTCTATGGTATGCCCTCTTAATAGAGCGCCTGCTATATCCCCTAGCCAAGAAACGTGACCTTAGTTCATTAGCTCTAGCCTCAAAATCTACCTCTCTGGAACAGATCCGCCGCAACCGGAGGAACTGTCCCACAGGAATGGCCCTGACAACATGAGACGGATGGCAGGAGGTGGAATGTAACACCATATTCGTAGAAGTCTCTTTACGATAGATGTCTGTCTGGATGACACCCGAACTGTCCTTTATGGTGACATCTAAAAAATTGATGGCAGTAGGATCCCACACCAGAGTAAGGTGTATATTAAGGTCATTACTATTCAAAGAGGCAACAAATTGCGCAAGGTCGGTGGATGTGCCCTGCCAGACAAAGAAGATATCGTCAATATAACGAACCCAAAAGGGAACGTAATTAATTGACCCCTGTTTGTCTGTCAGGAAAAGATCCCTCTCCCAAAACCCCAGGAAGAGATTGGCATAGGATGGCGCAAAGGCAGCACCCATAGCCGTCCCCTGGAGCTGAAGGTAGAAGGATCCTTTAAATGCGAAAAAGTTGTGGGTGAGGGTGAACTCTAGTAGCTCCAGGATGAGGTCCTTTAAACCGGTAGTAAGCGTGGTAGTACCGAGAAAAAAACGGACCGCGGCAATGCCGTCAGAGTGTCTTATATTCGTATACAGGGACTCAACATCCAAAGAAGCTAGTAGAGAGTCACCCTCTAAACACAATCCATCGACCTTGCGCAATAATTCGCCGGTATCTTTAAGGAAGGAGGGGAGGTTGGCAACCAGTGGCTGTAAATAATGGTCAATCCACTTATTCACATTCTCCAAGAGGTTCCCCTCCCAGACACGATAGGCCTGCCAGGCGGAGACGAAAGACTCTTATGGACCTTGGGCAGGAGATATAGAGTGGCAATAGTTGGTTCCCTGATTTTTAGTGCCGAAGCCAGCCCACTGGTGATAACATTGGTATCAACTTCTCTCTTTAAGATGTCTTCTAATTTGGCAGAATAGGCTGAAAGGGGGTTATAGGTAAGTTTACGATTACTAACAGTGTTATGTAACTGCCGAAACGCCTCCTTTTCGTATAAAGATTTAGGCCAAATTACCACGTTACCACCCTTGTCGGCCGGCTTCAGCACAACATCAGGCAAACCATGTAGAAATTTCAACCAATTTCTTTCATCTCTAGTGAGATTGTCAACACCTCTACCCAATGGAATCCTCGAGAGATCTTCCGTCACCACCCGCACAAACAAATCGATACTGGGACAAGTAGAAAACGGGGGGAACCTCTTGGAGCGAGGACAGATGGCAGGAGGAATCTTACCTCCATTGTCATTATGTTCTAATGCCAACTCTTCCAAGATCCTTAATGCCTCCTGCTCCTCTTCTGTTGGAAAAAGATGCGAAATGTCACCATTGTAAAAATACCTTTTGAATAGTAATGACCTTGCAAAAATATGCAGATCTTTTACACCCGTGAATGGATCATATCTGGAAGTGGGAGAGAAGGACAGACCCCTGCCAAGCAAAGAGACATCAGCATCAGATAATATATAATTACTGAGATTAATCACCTTGTTATCGCTACGAGGTACTTCAGAAGAATGCATAGGACGTCTCTTATATGGATGAAAGGCATGGTCAGGTAGCCTATGTATTTCTCCATGAGATGTCGTAGACACAGACGATACATCAGATATATCACTCGAGGAAGAAAAACTAGACAGTCCCCTAGAATTAATAGGGCCATTCTTCTTCCTCCACAAATAGACTCTTTTAGCATGATAATCTTTAGTATCTCTAGTGTATTTTTTCACTTGATTGTCTTGAATTGTTTTAACAAGCTGGTCCATGCATTTATCCATATCCTTCTCAAATACTTGGATCCTTTCTGAAGTACAGCCATTACGAATGCGACAGCTCTTTGTTGAAAGTTAAAGGGATTTATGCCCTTAACATTAATATACGTGGTGGTGACTTGTCCAGAAGGTTAGCACAGGCTGAGACGAAATGGATATGGACGTTGAAGACCATTCATCCGCATGGGTTGAATGAAAACATGTCATTTGTCCCCTTCTTGTGATCTCCTCATTTGAGCATCATTTTGTATCCCTTATCCGCATGTTCTTTGTTTTTATGATTTTTAACTAATTTTTTCTTTTCTAGATTTTATTACTGCTTGCCGATGCTTCTTGTAATTTTGCACATGAATTGAAGACCTTTAGGAGGACCCCTGGACGGATGTGATCTTTATCCTATGGTTCCCTCTGCTATTTGACCGTTGTACTGGACTTTAATTACGTGTCTTTAATCATGTGCATCATGGATATTCTCTGTGTGTTGTTTGCAGTTCATTTTGTTTTTCATTCATTATGCAGTATTTGTTATTTTGTCTGTATTTTGTTTATTATGATTTTTCATTATATCTGTATTTGTTGTTATGTATTATTATTCATTGCACACTGTGACAGACCTGCATTTTACCTTAATATCGTTGTATTACGCTAGCATCGTGGTGGCCATATTTGTTCCTGGTGTTCCTACACCAGGGCGGTCCTGCGCATGCGCCGTCCTTTCTTCGCGCTCCCGCGTCACTTCCGGTGACGTTACATGCTTGGATCACGTGGGGCCCCGCGTGCTTCCAGATGTGACGTCCCGGGATGTGCGGTGAATGCACGCGATGTTGCGACGGTGTATGGGCACTTCCGTTTTATTTTGTATATATATACTTACTTGTTCACTGTTTGGTTATACGCCCCCTGAGGAAGGAGTGTTATCACTCCGAAACGCGCGTCGGGGTGGGTCGGGTGTTCGTGGACCGCTGCATTACTTGGTAAATATCTATGCCATTATCATCCTTGTTGCCATATTTGTGTATCCCTGTGTTGTGCAGTATATGGATATGTTGGTACTTACCATGATTATGACATTCTATCTGTAGTATATTGGGACACTATATTGTACTTTTTATTTGGCCTACATTATGCCTAATTGGCAGGATGTGATATGTCAGTGGTCCACTTCCATTTCCTGGCCCTTTCTTTGATCATGTGTGTTTTGGGATACACTTCCCTTCGTTTGCCAGACACCTTTACTATTGTTGTTGTTAATAAAGTTTATACATTTTATGACCATAAGACTGTTGCCCTCCTTTTTCTTTGCAACCCAAGTTATTGTAGAGAGGTTGTTCTCTGCTCTCAAAATAATTAGATCAAATTTGAGGGCATCCATGAAGGAGGATCTGACAGAGGCAATACTTTTACTGAGGACAAATGTATAGATTTCTTCTTATTAACTGCATAACAGTGTTTATTGCATATTTACTTACAAGAGTTTAGAAAAGTTATTTGCTATATTCTAATTGTATTCTAATAAATATAGTTTTTGCTCTAAGTGGTCTGATTACTTATAATATGATGGTGAGAAACTGAATAAGCACGATGTTAATATTTTACAACAGTAAATTTATTGTTACGAATTGGCCATTTATGAAGGAGTCTGAGTCGGAACCTGATAAAATCCAGGGGTCGGAGTCGCAACTGTGGCTTACCGACTCCACAGCCCTGATAGCTGGACATAGCGGTTGGGTAGAGGGTTGGCTTTTTGAGGATAGGCGTGATTGTGGCATGTTTGAAAGCAGAAGGGAAGGTACCGGAAGTTAGTGATAGGTTGAAGAGGTGGGTTAGTGATGGGATACGAGTGGTGGCGAGGTTGGGGAGGAGGTGGGATGGGCTGGGGTCGAGTGCACAAGTGGTGAGGTGTGATTTGGAGAGAAGATGAGCAAGCTCCCCTTCCGTGATGTTGGATAAGGACGTTACGGGGTTTGGGCATTGGTCAGGTTTACAATGGGGTTGTGGTGGTTGAATAATAAAGACTTGCTAAAGACTTGCCGTGTTTGGTCTATCTTGTTTTTGAAGTGCGTGGCGAAGTCCTCAGCAGAGATTAGGGAAGTTGGAGGGGGCAGTGGTGGGCGGAGGAGGGAGTTAAAAGTATTGAACAATTGTTTGGGGTTGTGGGATAAGGAAGATACAAGGGATGTAAAGTAGGCCTGTTTAGCAGATGTGAGAGCTGATTTGAATGCAAGTGTTGCTTGTTTGGGTGCAGTGAAGTCGTCTTGTGAATGCGTTTTCTTCCAGCTCCGTTCCACAATTCTGGATTCTTGCTGAAGCTTTTTAGTGGTATTATTGTGCCAGGGTTGTCTATTGATTTGTCGCACTCTGTTATGCATGACAGGGGCTGCTGAGTTGATGGCTGATCGCAAGAGTGGCCTTGTAGAAACTAGAGGCAGTGTCTGTGTCGTGGAGTGAAGATATGGAGGACAGTGGTAGGATAGAGTCAGAGAGTGTGTGAGTGTCTAGATGTGTAAGGTTTCTGCGGGGGTGCGCGTGTTGCTGGACATGGGTGACAGATGAGGAGGACAGGGATGAGAAAGAGAGTAGATGGTAGTCAGATAGAGGGAGAGGGGGAGGTTGTGAAGTTAGATAGGGAGCAGAGGCGGGTGAAGACCAGGTCTAATGTGTGTCCGTCTGTGTGGGTGGCTGAGGAGGACCACTGGTTATGTCCAAAGGATGAAGTAAGGGCCAGGAGTTTGGAAGCTGCCGACTGGTGGGTGTCAATGGGGATGTTGAAGTCACCCATGATGATGGTGGGAATGTCAGAGAGAAAGTGAAGGAGCCATCTAAAGAACTGGTCCATGAAGGCAGTGGTTGGGCCTGGAGGTCGGTATATGACAGCCACTTGGAGGTTGTAGGGAGAGTAGATGCGGAGAGAGTGGACTTCAAAAGAACGGAGGACAAGGGAGGGAAGAGGTGGGATTGGGTTGAAGGTGCAGTTGGAAGAAAGGAGAAGGCCCACTCCTCCACCATGTCTGTTGCCAGGGCGAAGAGTGTGGGTGAAGTGGAGCCGCCATAGCATAGCGCAGTTGGGGAGGCGGTGTCGGAGGGTGTCAGCCATGTTTTAGTGAGGCCAAGGAAGGAAAAATTTTGAGAGTTAGAGGTCGTGAATCACATGGAGTTTATTGCAAACGGAGCGGGCATTCCAGAGTGATCCAGAGAGAGGGAGCTGAGTGGTGGGCATCAAGGGCACGTATTTGAGGTTGGAAAGATTTCGGGTGTTTATATTGGATTGGGAGCGATAGAAGGGGTAATAATGGAGGGTATGAGCTGTGGGGGTCCAGGATTGGGAGATATGTCTCCAGCAGTGAGGAGAAGCTGAGAGAGGCAGAGCAGGTGGGAGAAGGAGAGTGGGCGATTTGTTTTGTGTGTTAGGAGTGATCTGAGGTTGAGGAGCTGGTCAGCGGAGGAGGTCAGGTGGGGGGCAAGAGGAAAGGAGAGATTATTTCTTGGTTAGAGAGTGCTGGGGTCTGTGGATAGTGAAGCAGAGTTAGGAGTAATGGAGGCAGAACCATTACAGCATATGTTAGCATGGTAAAAGTAATTGTGGAGCTAACAAAGAAATTTAGTATGTTTAAACAGAGTTTAGGCGTACTTTCTGGTCACTTCTGGCATATTTCAATTCATCCTTATAATGACAGAACAAGGTCTAGGCAGACCAATGGCTCTGAATTTATATATAAGCAAATTCACATCAAACAGGCCAGGTGAGAACAGGAGGGAGGGGCAGCAGGGAGACTGGTCACACACACAGGAGCGGATTAATTAGAAGTCAGGAAAGAAAGAAAAAAAAAAAAGGAAATAGATCCAAAAGGACAGATAAATCATTGATAGCAGACAGATACAGGGGTGATTGGGGTTCAGGAAAGATGGGTGATGATGGTATTGCAGTCAGGACACATACCATTGATAGCAGACAGATACAGGGGTGATTGGGGTTCAGGAAAGATGGGTGATGATGGTATTGCCGTCAGGACACATACCTGAGGATGAAGCAGATGATTGTCAGATTGTTAGCAATAGTGAAGCATAGCAATAATAACAATGAATCATCTATAGCAGGGAGTTATTCTTCTGGCATATTTCAATTGTTATCCTTAAAATTACATCCTTATAATGACAGACCAAGGTATAGAGACCATTCTGAAAAAATTCTTAACCATACTGTGACAAATGTCTTTTATCCTAAAAGTTAGACCAATATCAGTGGGAGGCACAAAAAGTAATGTAGAAGCCCCACCCTCCTCCCCCCATCCAGACCAGCACTCATTTCCCCGGGGTCCTTTCATTGCTCCCTTACCTGGTCTCTGTATTATCTTCCCCTTTCTGATGATGTTTCGTGTGCTCACATGTAGCAGGAGGCTGGGTTGTACAGAGACTAGCAGAGCTAGAGGAAAGGCAGCCATGGAAGTGGGAATGGGGGGTATAGTTTTTTTATTTTGTCACCCCCCATTTGAAAAGCCATTAATTAAATGTTTAGTGACATGTACATGTGTTTTTAAAGTTCGGTAGAGAAGTCTGTGATGAAAAACACCATGCCTAGAATTTGCTGCATTTTATTAAAATAAATTAGACATTTATTTTTTTTTTTTTTTTTAAACCCTTAAAGGGAATCTGTCAGTCGGTTTTTGCTTTGTAAATTGAGGAGAGCAGTAGATAGAGGCTGAAATACAGAATATGGGAAGTGTCACTTGTCAGAGTGCTGTTTGTTTACTAACTGTCAAAGGATTTATCACGTAGATTAACATTGTCTTAGCACCTCACTGTCTGTTGACTTTGTATGTACATGTCTGCTGTGGGCGGGTTTAGCTTTCTCAGCTCTGCTTTATGCTAAATCTAAAAACTGATGGTGTCAGAATGGCTGCACCCAGAAGATTCAGAAAACACTCGGACTGAAGGAAAAGGGATCCCAACAACCAAGAAGAGGTCAGACTGGACACCTCCACCTGGACGTAACCCTCATTTGGATAAATATATAGACTCATTTAGACATTTGATAAAATCCACCATCATAGCCACCAACAAGAGACAAGTATCCAACATCAGTGCCCAGGAGAGAAAGGCCATACAGTCTCTGAAAACCAACAAAGAAATTATCATTAAACCTGCTGACAAGGGAGGTGCAATAGTCATGATAAACACATCAGACTATATGAAGGAAGCAAACAGACAACTTACGGACACACGCTACTACAGAAAACTGGAGTTGGACTCTACACAGGACTATTACAAGGAACTAAGCAAGTTGATATCTTGTCTGTCTGACAAATCCCTAAGAGCTGATGACCTGATACCAGAAAGTCCAAGAACAGGGACGTTTTACATGCTTCCCAAAATCCACAAAGCTGGGAATCCAGGGAGGCCGATTATTTCATGTGTGGACACCCTGAGCAGGTATCTGGATGGGTAGAGGGTATTCTTAAACCCCTGGTAAAGGATACACCCAGCTACATTCAGGACACAACTGACCTACTGAATAAACTAGCAGCAATAGGTCCCCTACCAGAAGGAACCATCCTGGCCACCATGGATGGGGAATCTTTGTACTCTAATATCCCACACCAGGATGGATTAAATGCCTGCAAAGTCTTCATGGGAAACACCGGGAATGATGCTGATTCTGTGGTGAAACTCACAAAATTCATCCTCACCCACAATTACTTTGAATTTGACAAGATCTATCTTCAGGAGACTGGCACAGCTATGGGAAGTAAAATGGCTCCACAGTATGCAAATCTTTTCATGGCCAAGCTTGAAAGCGAGTTTTTGTCCTCATGTCCCATCAGGCCTCGGGCCGACTACTGCTACATTGATGACATTTTAATCATCTGGACGGAGTCTGAACAACAGCTAAAGGCGTTACATGAACAGTTCAACCAATTTCATCCCACCATCAACTTAACACTTAACTACTCCAGCACTGAAATTAACTTTTTAGACACCACCATTAAGCTAAAGAACAATGAAATAGAGACATCCCTGTATCAGAAGCCAATCGACCGTCCAGCATACCTTAAAAGGGACAGTTTCCATCCAAAACACATAAAAAACTCTATTGTCTACAGCCAAGCCATCAGATACAATCGTATATGTTCCAACCCTATGGATAGAGATGAACACCCTATTCGCCTCAGAAAGACCTTTTTGAACCAGGGCTACCATCCAAGAACAATTGAAAACCAAATTACAAGAGCCACCAGATTATCAAGGAATCACCTGCTACATTACAAAGCTAAAGAAGAAAATAACCGGGTGCCTCTAGTGGTCACCTACAATCCAAATCTGGAGATGCTAAGGGGAGCTGCACGGAAACTACAACCTTTACTACAAAAAGATGCCCGATTACAATCCATACTTCCAGACCCCCCACTACTGTGTTTTAGGCAGCCCCCAAATCTAAGAAGCATCATTGTCAGAAGCTCCCTGTCCTCCCCAACAGCTGCAGGAACCTTTCCTTGCAACCAGAAGAAATGCAAAACCTGCCCATTTATAATGACCACGGACAAGATAAAGATCCCCAACTCACATCAGGACTACAAGATGCTAGGTACTTTCAGCTGCATCACATCTAATGTGTACCTAATTATATGTACTAAATGTCCAACTGGGGGTCTGTATGTGGGAGAGACCGGGCAAAAACTGAGAACAAGGATGAATTCTCATTGCCACATAATAAAGAAAAAAAGAATGGATTTACCTGTGGCAAAACACTTTTGTATGCCCGGTCATAGCATGATGGATATGGAATTACTTGTATTAAAATCTAACTTCAAATCTGAGAAAGATAGAAAGGTTTGGGAATATAAACTTATGATGACCTTTGACACTCTTAGTGCTGGAATGAATATATCACACGGATTCATCAAGGAATCTGCTTCTCTGACCTTTTAGGGGCATCAAAACACAATAGCAGACTCCAATCAGAGGGCAATAAAACTTTCACTCCTTATCTATGAACTGTTCCAATATGTATGTTCATCCCTCTGCCATAATGACAGTTCTGCTTCACGTCACTTGTCTTACCTATTGCATTATTCCTGTGTCCTGTTGTGTATAAATATGTGATTCTTCAGATTTTGTATTAGTCTTCGCCTGATGAAGAGACCTGAGTAGTCTCGAAAGCTTGCAATTTGTTACCATCTTTTCAGTTAGCCATTAAAAGGTATCAACCACTGAGGACTCTCAAGTCTAAATATTTTTCTGGCTGCACCCAGTAATCTAAGTGATACATCCTTGGATTCAGCTTCTCTTTTCCTACATTATGCTGCTCTCAGATGAGGTAGCAAAAACGTGCTGACAGATTTCCTTTAGGAAGCGGAAAATTTTCATTTTTGAGTTTTTAGTTAGTCTTCCCCTTTTTCAAATAGCCATAACTTTTTTATTTTTTCTCTGGCATAGACCTATAAGGGATTGTGTTTTGACACCATTTATTTTACCATACGGAGAAAGGAAAATGCACAAAAAAATGTAAGTGCAGTAAATGGTTGAAAAAAAAATCAAATTTCAATTAATAAATCTTTAAAAACTAATACCTTTTGTAATTAAGTTATGGTAAAATTCCCTACCATTCACTCTTGTACTCCAACTTAGGGTTCTGTTTACAGTACCCACTTTCTATGACAATTCGTTTGAGAAGCCCAGTGCATGATAGGATACTTAAAACGAATCGTCATCTGCTGGCTGAAACTGCTGTCACTCCCCTTTTCCGCCCTGAAACTCAGCGTCATCGAGAGGGGGGTGCCTGGGGCATCCCGAGGCTCCTCTTGCTTCGTTTGCTGCCCTGAAATGAAGTGTCAACAGTGATGCTCGTCTCAGGGGCTGTTTCCTGCCTTGCCTCCCTTGTACAGTGTCTCCCCCAAGTGTAGTCTCCATTAGTGCTCTGTGCGATTAGCCCAGCGTACGATCTGTTGTCTGCTTAGCTGAATAGTAGTAAGCCGGCAGCACAGCGGTGTCACTATACCTGGTGTGCAGGAGAACTAGCGCCGCCCCAGCAGATTACATCACTTGTCTCTGTTGGGTATGGGGTCACCGCTCTGCTGCACGGGAGAGACAGTAGAAAGCTACTAGTAGTTATATGGAGTGGGATCACAGGGTGAGCCTACATCATACGCAGCAGATAATGGTTGTGACACACAGTCAGAATCTGCCTTAAACAGCCTTGGCTGCGACTGTTAAATGCCACTGTCAAACATTCTGACTATGATTTAAAGTTTTTTCTACCTCACCTGAGAGCAGCCTGATGTAGGCAAAGAGTAGCTGAATCCCAAAATGTATGGATCTGGCATGGAACCTGAACACTGACTTCACTAGGAAGTCTGTGTTACTGTTCGGGTTCGGCCTCCCGAACACCGGGTGTTTCTCATGCTGTCACTAGCGGCTCTGATCGGCGGTAAGGTTTATACCATTGGTCACAGCGCTGCCGCTGTCAAGATGACAGTGAGAGCCTGCAGGTGTGACCAGAGGTAAAAAGTTTACCTCCTGTCACAGGCGTCGGCTGATGGGACTGCTACTCCCATCAGCCTGCTGCCGCTAGTAATAACGAGAGCAGGCGCTGCTGATTAGAGTATTCATCAGCCTGCACTATAATTAAGAAAAATTTTAAAAAAAAATGTGGGTTCCCCTGTATTTTTGATAACCAGCGCAGGCGAAACTGACAGCTGCAGGCTGCATTCTTCAGCTGTCGGCTTTAGCAAGGTTGGTTATCAAGAATAAAGGTGTCCCCATGCTGTTTTTTTTAATTATTTAAATGGCGTTGGGTCCCTTCCCATTTTTGATAAGCCAAGCTAAAGCAGACAACTGGGGGCTGGTATTCTCAGGCTGATAAGGGAACATGGATATTGGCCCTCCCCAGCCTAAAAGTAGCAGCACACAAGCCACCAAAAAGGTGCATCTATGGCGATGGCAAGTGGGGTTCATTTTGTGGTTTGATGTCACCTTTGTATTGTCCAGTGACATCAAGCCCACGGCTATAAGACGCCTCTCCATTATTAATCCTATAATTATATTGTAAATAAACACACAGCCTGAATAAATTCCTTTATTTGAAATACCCACACTTTTTATTTAAAAATAACAAAAACAGTTATACTCCCCTAATGCCCATTTCTCTGAAGCCATCATCTCCTGTAAAAATAAAAAACAACCATATTCCTCACTTGTCCGACGTTCTGTCCCACGCCGTAGTCCATGTCTGCAATATAGTTTTCAACCTGGACTGTGCCAATATGCGACCGTCTAGGCTGATAACCACAGGAGAATGAGATGCTGCGAGTTCCGCATCAGATAGCGGTGATGTCATCGAGTTTACCGAAGGTCATTGAGACTGCGTTCCCAGCCATACCCCTGAACAGTGGTGACCTCAGTGAGATCACCGCAGTTCACCGTGAGATTGCAGGGCTTTTTTTGCCCAGGGTATTCTTCTGCATGGCTTTTTTTCACATTGTCTTCTGCTGCAAAGCTCTTTCGCCAGGGTATTCTTCTGTCAGTCTTTTATGCAAAGTTATTCTTTTGAAGGGCTTTTTTACCAGCGTATTCTTCTGTAGGACTTTTTTTTACGTGGTTTTCTGTTGCAAGGCTTTTTGCCAGTTTATTCTGCAGGTTTTTTTTGCCAGGTTATTCTGTTTCATTACTTTTTTTTTTTTTTAAAGCCTTTACATTTATTTATCGTAATTGTGTGAAAATCACAGTTATCCTCATTATGAACTGTACTTTTATAGCCGAAAAAGGATATCTGGTTCAGTGCAGAGAAGAGTGGGCAAAGACAAAGGACCCAGATGCTGCACTGCGAAAACTGCCTGTTAAGCGTTGTGTAGAAGGTCAGCTGCTTCGTGGGCTTTCTAAATATGGCATGAAAAACATTGTGACAGCATTTGGCATAGTGAGTATTTTTGAATATACACCAATTGTTACATATACTATTTACATGTTTTTGGAAGACATTTTATACAACATATAATTAATTCTGGATGTTACAGACATGTATAAATTTGTTCTCTTTTACTTATCATACATGTTGTAACTGAAGTGCTGCAAAGGGAATCTGTTGGGTCTGATCACATTATTAAACTGCAGCTATAAGGTTAATCTGCAAGTTAACGGCATTATGAAGGTGCCTGACCGCTGTACTGAAAGTGTGGTTCCTGGGAGAAAATGAACTTTTTTTTCTCCCAGAAGCCTCTGGCTTTAAGTCATGCAAGTGTGCCGGGCATAATGCTAATCTACAGATTATTCCTATGTCTGCAAGTTAATAGCGTTATTGGACCTGACAGGTTCCCTTTAAGTGGCTGTTATATCTGTTGTACCAAAATATTCTTTGCAAACTTTGGGCCATATTTACGAAGATCATCTTTTTCACAACCTAAAATGCAATGAAGGGTCAGGTAAAAGTGCATTAACTTTCCCAGAGACCAAAGTTTGGAGGGAACCTGCATTTGACCTGGTTGCTTTAAATTGTGACATTTCCTGTTAAAACTTGAAATGAACAATAAATCTGTTACCATTTTCCATTAGATTCCTAGGAACAACCGACTAATGTATGTACACAGTTATCAGAGTTATATATGGAACAATATGGTAAGCAAGAGAATTGAGGAGTATGGACTTAAAATTGTTCCTGGAGACCTTGTCTTGAAAGGAGGTATTACAAAATATTTTTTTTCTTTTTAGATATGTCCATTTGTAAGTGTATGTAGATATATCTATTTGAATTGTGTACACACACAACATAACTATTTGGCTATTTTCACAACATGTTTTTGCCATAAAGTTGAAGCGTTTTTTTTTTGTTTGTTTTTTTACTGAAAACAGCGTGTGACAGGAGGCCTGTACTGGTAGATCCTGTTGTCATTGACTTATTTTTTCAAATTAAAAAAGCAATACACTACTTGGTTCTGTTTTTTATGTTTGACAGAACAGCGAAACATAGCAGACAGCGCTTTTATGTTCTGTCACAAATAAAAAAAAAAACACTATCCAGATGTGTAATCTTTACAATGGAATTGAATGTCAACAGGCTTCAACTGTGTAGGCATCCTTATATATCATAGAGATAAATAACTTGCGTCTAAGGCTAAGTTCACATGGGTGCAGAATTTATTAGACTAGCCACGTCAGCAGATTGCTCTGTGCCCATCTGCATAGCCGATGGGTGTGGGAGCTGCCTGCTTTTTACGTCTACAAGTTAGGTCTGAAAATAAAACCAGACTAAAGTATACTATTTTTTTTTTTTTTTTTTAAATAAACTCTAGGTCCATATGAAAAATAGCCCCTGTGCACAAGCACATAGGCTAACATTGATCTGAGTTTTTTATTTTGGTTTTTTTTTTTACACAGACCGAAAAATTGTTGTGTGAAAGTGCGCCGCTCACTCTTGTTAGTTTGCTGCTCTCGCTTGTTAGTGCGTCGCTCTCGCTTGTTAGTGCAGCTTTCGTCAGAAATGACCATCATTTCTGTCCATACAATGGCTGCTTATGGAGTTGCATGTGTCCAGACCAGTCCATCAGCCACCTCCAATAGAAAAGAAGCTTTTACCTGTGATATGTTTTTCTCCTGGAGGAGACTGATTGGTCTGGTCACATGCTCCTCCATCAACAGCCATTGTATGAACTGAAGTGCTGCGCATATTGTAACGAAAGCTGCACTAACAGTTAAGGGGTTGACCACTTTCTCTTGTGTAGAACAGTAGAAATGACAAAACTTTTGTGAACACAAGCTAAAACCAGACCTGAAATGATCATTATACTTTACTAGCTTGGCCCGTGCGAAATTTTCGCACACTGGTCGTCGGCGCAGGCAATTTCAGAAAAAGCAAGCTGGTCAAATGTTAATGTATTTCATGAGATGATATACACAGAGGTATTTATATATGTAGATTGGTAATACAATAAATTGGTTTGATAAGTAGAGGCCAAAATATGTCTTCCGGTTGAGGTGCCACCTGAAGGTCTTTGCTTCTTTCTGCATGTTTCTGAAAATGAATGTTTAAACTGTATTTAGTGATAAAATCATGAATGTGTGGTTTGTTTGGCTCTTTTCTTGCTGAAGGGGGCAAGTTTACCTTTCAAATGGTGTATCATTTGTGTGGGGCGATGTAATCTGCGAAAAAGCAGTGCATGTTTACAAATGTGTTTGCATATGTCCCTCACCTGCAGTGAAGTGTGCAATCCTCCAATGTATGTGAAATAGGCTGGAAAGACCCCAAGGCAAATGTTTGGATTTGTTTGTGATGTCTGTAAGCAGCTTTGGGGTAGTGTGCTGCCACCTGCAGGTCAATTGACATTTCAAATGGTTATCATTTGTTTGTGTGGATGGAGTATGAATGAGCAAGTGTGCAATTCAATAGGCAGTGCATGTTTACAAATGTGTTTGCATATGTAACTCACCTGCAGTGAAGTGTGCAATCCTCCAATTTGGCTGAAATAGGCTGGGCTAGTAGTTCGGCGAGCTGGAAAGCCCCCAAGGCAAATGTTTGGATTTGTTTGTGATGTCTGTAAGCAGCTTTGTGGTAGTGTGCTTTGGGTTAGTGTGGTGCCACCTGCAAGTCATTTTTCCTTACTGCAGGTTTATGAAAATTAATGTTTCAAACTGTGTTTTGTGATCAAATCGTGGATGTGTGGTTTGTTTGGCTATTTTGTTGCTGAATGAGGCAAGTTTACCTTTCAGATGGTGTATCATTTGTGTGTGTGGGTGCAGTATAAACGGAGATACAAAGTAATCACTTAAAAACAATGTTTTGGTTTAGAAATAATAGAATAGATTGTAATTTTTAGTTTATTTTCATATACTGTTTGTTAATGTCTTCTACTAGAGTCAAAATGTATTGATTTTCTTCTAATATGGTTATATATATATTTAATCTATATTTTGCACTTACAGCGACTGCAATTGTAATTGATGAAAGTAATATTCACAATTACACCATTCATGATGTAGTGATGCCACTGCCAGGCTTTGATGTCATATATCCTAAGCACAAACGTGAGTAAGAAATCAATGGATTTGTCCATTATGGTGACACATTCCCAGCTGGCACGACTGTTTAACACACTCAGATCACTTCTGAACATGACACATCACAAAAGAGCATGTCTGCATTCACAGTTACATTTGGGGCTGGTGATAAAGGGAATCTGTCACAAGATTGTTGCTGCCCCATCTAAGAGCAGTATGATGCAGTGGCAGAGACCCTGATTCCAGAAGTGTATCACTTACAGGGCTGCTTGCTACAGTTTTGATAAAATCCGTTTTCTTTTTCTGGTGCAATCAACCAGTTTTCTGCATGCTGAGCTCTATATAATGCCATCTACATTTCTGATTGGCAGATTTATGTGTTCACTGTGCATAGACAAAAAGCTGAAGCATAGGACTAAATGAAATTGGAAAAACAGCCGCACTCAAACAATCTTTCAATGCAAGTGAAAAGATTTATTTGAAAACACCACAGCGTAAAAAACGTGTTGAGGTAACGTTTCGACCCCGCATTGGGTCTTTCTCAAACCTTAGGGTAGATAACGGAAAAGAAACAGAAGAGACCACTGTGGGATATGAAGACTTGAAAGGCTCCAGGCCATGTATATGGAAGTCCGACAGGGCAAGGACCAACTGAAGATCCTAGAAAAGGCTGGTAGGATGAAGGTTCAGGTGCCGTCTGTGGTGGTGTGTAGGACTAAATGGCAGCAGGTTTCATAGAGATCTAGTGATAATCTCAGACTAATAATACAATGATTTTTATCAAAACTTCAGCAGGCAGTCCATTAAGTGACATATTGCTGGAATCAGAGTCTCTGGCTCTACAGTATGCTTCTCTCAGATTAGGTCACAGATTCCCTTTAATCATATTAATATTAATTTTCTGTTTTTGTCACGATTCAGATTTTGGCCATAATAGTGAATTTGATTTAGAACTGTCCTTGTAGGTGAGGTTAATGTTAGGGCAAGTGGAATATGCAGAACACCAATAAAAAAGGATCATGAATGACTCATAAGAATATTCAAAAGTACTTTATTAATGAAACAATCATATAAAACCAATATAAAAAATCCAGTGAACCCCACAAAAGAAAAGGTGGGTCACCTGGACAAATGGATGTAATGTATAAATATGACCAACAGTGATAGAAATATGCAACACATGTATCATATATAGATAAATCCAGGAACAATCGTTATAAATGATATTACCAGAAATAGGATATCACAGATACATAGTATATGTAACGTTACTAATGAATGCCCAAATAACCAAATACTAAAATAGAAAAGTATAGTCCCAGAGTAAAGGTCATACATCTCACCTATTACAGTGTCAGTAGTCCAGGCACCCACCACACCCGACGCGCGTTTCGCATCAAAATGCTTCGTCCTGGGAGAAGGGAGCAGGCGCAGCTAAACATGTAGACTGCGCAGGTGCCAGATTGCCAGCCCTGCAGTGTGAATACATGATAACACTCTGCGGGGAGGGATCTGGGGAAAGATAAAGACGCAGGCGCAATAGTCTTCTAACAGTTCCCGGGAAGCGCGCACTGCACATGCTCGAGGACTGTTTTTTTTTTTTAAATCAGATAAATTTTTATTGAAAAAGTTTTTGCATACAACATTGTTCCAAACAACTGAACAATTTAAACAGTATAATAGTCCCATTTAACCCCTCAACCCTTCTCCCCCCTCCCTCATCCCTCCGACAGCTTTTCCCCCTTTTCCCCTTCTTTATTAAGACAAAAAAACAAGTATAAGAATATAACTCCATTATCACTAACAGTAATAAACAGTCACAAGGAAAAGTATCTCTTACACAGAATAGTGAATAACGTATATTACATGTTAAAGGTTTCACCTCTTATAATCCTTTATAGTGCATCCAAGGCGTGCATATTTTCTCATATACATTCAATTTACCCCTTTTTTTCATATTTTTCATATATACTCTTTTCCAAATGTATAATCTGTTTCACACTTTCAGAGAATTCTTCCCCCGATGGGGGCTCAGGACTGGTCCAATTTCTTGCTATTAATTTCCTAGCACAATAAAGTAGTCTAGCAATCGCTATTTTACTATTATTATCAATTAAGATTTCTTCCACATAGCCTAGTAAACACGTAACAGGATCTCCAGAGACTTCACATCCACATGCCCCTTCAATCATGTTAATTATTCCAGAACAAAACATTGAGAGTCTAGAACACTCCCACATCATATGGAATATACCTGCCGTATCCATATTACATCTTGGACATTCCGAGTTTCCCCTCAGCCCCATTTTGTGCATTATTAACGGTGATCTATATACTCTTTAAATTACATAAATGTGCGATAGTCTTGCAGGTTCGCTCATAGATAGTTTGGGTATATACTCCAGTATAGTTTCCCATACATCATCTTCTATATTCCCAACTTCTTCCCATTTATGCCTAGTTTTCAGTGGAAACCCCAGAAGGAAAGTATGCATCAAATCCCTGTATGTACTTGAAATTACCCCCCTAGTGACACCTTCTTGACAGATATACTCCAAAACCAGTTCCGTCTCTACTACCAACTTCTACTGTGCTCTCTGGGTTCTAATTGCATGCTTAATCTACCCATAATGATACCATTCTGTACTTGGCAACAGGAACTCATTTTGTAACTGCAGGAAAGGTTTAATTTCTGCCCCTTCCATTATTTGAAACATATATCTTATTCCTTTTTCTGTCCATTCTCGTATAGTACCTACTTTCTTTATCTCCGGCAAATTGCTATTATTCCATATGGGGGTAAATTTAGTTAATCCCGTTACTCTTCTCACCTTTTTAATAGTGTTCCAAATTTTGTCTATAAGTTCTAACGTGGGAATTTCTCCCCCCCCCGACCTTTTAACATTACCTCCCTCCAATCCCTCTTGTATCAGCCTATCTCCAATATAGTGCTCCAACATTCCCTTAACAGACCCACCAGACTCATTTCTTGACCATCCTCTAAAGTGCTGGCTCTGAGCCGCTAGAAAATAAATTTCTGGGTTTGGCAGTGCCAGTCCACCTTCATCTTTAGGTCTCTGAAGGCTTTCCAACTTTATTCTTGCCGGTTTCTTCCCCCATACCAACGTTCTAATCAACCCATTCAAAGACTTAAACCTTTTTTTAGATATCCAGACAGGCGAATTATGTAAAGAATATAATAGTTTGGGCATCAGGATCATTTTAAAAAGGTTTATCCTTCCCACCACCGTTAAATGTAGTTTATTCCATATCTCTACTTTAATTTAAAAATTTTTGAAGCAATGGCATCAAATTTATATGGAGGTACTCTGATATCGGCAAGGAAATCTGTATCCCCAGATATTTAAAGGTCTCTTTACACTGCAATTTATTGATTTCCATATCTCTATCAGACCATTCCACTTCCCTATCCACTTTGAACAGAACAGATTTGGACCAGTTAATCCTCAACCCAGATATGACCTCAAACATTTCGATTGTCTGCATGGCACAGCTCAATGATTCAGTCGGATCCCCAAGGAATAACAACAAGTCGTCTGCATAGAGAGCAATTTTTTTCCTCTATTTCCCCATGCTTAAAGCCATGAATTTCTCGATTCCTCCTAATAGCTGCTGCCAATGGCTCAATTGCTATAGCCAAGAGGAGTGGAGACAGTGGACATCCCTGTCTGGTTCCCCTTTCCAAAGGAAAAGATGAGGAAATCGCTCCATTAACTCTGACTTTAGCAGTAGGTTGAGAGTATAGCAATTGCACCCATTCTATAAATCTCGGCCCAAACCCAAATTTTTGCATGACTCTCCATAAGTATTCCCATTGTACAGTATCGAACGCCTTTTGGGCATTGGGCATCTAGTGAGGCGATCACTCTGCGACCTGAATTATCAGCTTGTATCTGGAGATTAAGGTATAACCTCCTTATATTACCCGCTGTAGATCTATTAGGCATGAATCCTGCCTGATCTGGATGAATCAAGGAAGAAATGAGCCCAGTCAGTCGGTTAGCCAAAACCTTTGCCAAAATTTTAATATCGACTATTTATAGCGAGATTGGTCTATATGTTTCGGTATTCTGGGGTCTTTTTCCTCTTTGGGAATCACTACAATCATTGCTTCCCTCATAGAGGCCGGTAATAACTTTTTCTCTTTAGCTTCTTCAAATACTTTCAACAATTTAGGTAACAGCAGTTCAGCAAATTGTTTATAGATTTCTGACGGTAAACCGTCTAACCCAGGGGATTTCTCATTGGCCATGCCATGCAGCGCATTCTCCATCTCCTCCACAGTAATGGAGAATCCAGCATGTCTTTATTCTCTTTACTTAACTTAGGGAGTTTTCCCATGCTTAAGAATTTATCTACCTCTTCATTTCCTGCATTCTCCTCTGATGAGTATAGGTTTTTATAAAAGTCACTAAAAATATTTAATATCCCTTCCAAGTCACCAACAGTCTTCCCTTTTCCATCCACCATACTATAAATAAATGAGTTACTCCTTTGTGCCGAGGCGATAACAGATAAAAGGTGTCCCACTTTCTCTCCTTCAGCATAAAACTTTTCTTTTTTGGAACTCCTGTTTTCTTGTCATTTTACCTAGTAAGATGTTATTAATCTGTTCCTGAGCTTCTCTCAGGCCCCGTTGTGTTTCAGGTGTATCATTATGAATAGCCTCTTCCTCCGCTCTCTCCAATGCTTCCAATTTTTCAATCTCCTCTTTTTTAGTTTGTGATTTCCACCTACAGATGTCTCTAAATAATAACCCTCTAAGAAAGGCCTTCATCGCATCCCATTCCACTAGTTCATCTGTGCTCCCATCATTGAGTAAAAAATTCTTCCAATTCTTTCCCTATCCCTTGAACATTAAGGTATTGTATCCAAACCGGATGCATTTTCCATCCTTCCCTAACTATTCCTTTCTGTGATCCATACTCAATAGTCACCATAACTGGACTATGATCAGAAATCACTCTGGGGAGATATTGTACCTCTCTTATCATGGCGTCCGCCAATCCATCTGCTAGTGCCAAATCAATCCGCAACAATGTGCTATGTGTTGTGGAATGACATGAATAACACCTTTTCCCTTCATTCCTAACTCTCCATGCATCAATTAGACCAATTTCTTTAATAAAATTACCAAACACTGTATTGGTGCTATCTTGTACATGCGGCCGCCTCTTATTTCTGTCCCAAAAAATTTCTACCACATTATTAAAATCTTCCACTATCAGCAGCGGCATTCCTCCACTTCTCTCAGCATACTCCCTCATCACTCTGATCTTAGTACTAGAGTAAGGAGGTGGAATGTGAAGTGCCACTAAACACAACGGCCTTCCAAAAAATAGTCCTTTAACTGCTACCCCTTGTCCCTCTGGGTCAATATGTACATCTATTTCTTCAAAAGAGGTGGATCTATTAATTAAAATCGAGACTCCTCTAGAGTAATTAGAGAATGTAGAGTGGTATGCCTTTTGTATCCATTTTCTATTAGTAATATGGGTTGTTTCCTTCTGTAAATGAGTTTCCAAAAGACATCACTTCCGTCCCCTGATCCTGCATGCATTTAAATATTGTCGCCCTTCTGTTCTTCTCCGATAAGCCTCTAACATTCCAACTTATAACTTTAAAACTATCCATTGTTTATATTAGACACCATTCCCATAATTCTGTCTTTCCTTACTTCAGTTGTCGGTAACCTCCCCTTTCCCAATTCCCCCCTTCTTCCTCCTCCACTTGCATGCTCACTAAAGCCCGGGTCTCATATAGCGATACACCAGCGATCCCGACAACGATCAGGATCGCTGGTGTATCGCTATATTATCGCTGCTGAGCTGCCAAACAGGCAGCTCAGGCAGCGATCAGCACAAGGACACTGCGGGTAAACATCGCTTAGTTACCCGCAGTGTACCTTGGATACCAGCGCCCTGATGCAGGGAGCTGGTAACCAAGGTACAAATCGGGTTTCCAGGCGCTGCGCAGTGCCTGGAAACCCGCTGTGTACTTTGGTTACCAGCTCCCTGCATCAGGGCGCTGGTATCCAAGGTACACAGCGGGTTTCTAGGCACAGCCCCGCACCTGGAAACCCGCTGTGTACCTTGGTTACCAGCGGATCGCTGGTCTCCCGCCTGTCACACGCAGCGATGCGTGCCTGTCAGCGGGAGACCAGCGATCAAAAAAATGTCCAGACATTTCAGCGACGATCAGCGATACCCGGCAGGGGGGCTGATCGTCGCTGAATGTCACACACAGCGATATCGCTGGTGAGCTCGCTGCTGCGTCACAAAACTAGTGACTCAGCAGCGATCTCGCTAGCGAGATCGTTGTGTAAGACGGGCTCTTAAGAGCCATGGGTTTTTCACTCCTGCCAACTTTGAGCCGTCTCCACACTTACCCAGTTTTTCAGTTTGCTCTCGTTATCTCTCTCCCCCTCCCGCCGTGCATTTCTATTTTTCCCCCACCACAGTTTGTTTCACTGTAAGTGCAGAAAGATAAGAACAAAAAAAAGGGAAATTATAGCTACATATAAAATACATTAATATAACACATCTGTGGTTTCAAACAGTATTCATTTCTGCCATGCCCTCCGCCATAACTGTATATATGAATTTCAAATATTCCGTATTGACTCTTTCCTCAACCAATACTAGTCAATCAGTATGGAATGGGTCTCTTTTAAAACCTAAAAATGAAGAAATTAAAGTTATGGAAATGGAATTCCGAAGTCAAAAAGGAAAAAAAAAACTCTTCACTTCTAGTCCCATATCCACGATCATATATAAGTTTGCACATTTTATATCACTGGTATCTCCATCCCGGTCCATCCATACTGAATGTCAATTGTTTCCTGTGAACTAGAAAAGAATCTGCTTATAAGTGTCCTCAGCCGACCGCTCCATTGAACATTATTTTGAATTCTGTGGTTATCTCTCACTCTTTAGCGTGCAAGGACTTAACATTAACATCAATCCAATTTATGGCCTCCTCAGGATCTGTAAAAAAGAAAACCTTATCCATGGCCACCACTCGCAGTTTAGCGGGAAACATCATTGAATATTTGGCGCCTAATTCTCTCAGGCGTCTTTTTACCCCTCCAAACTGCATTCGCTGCTTCTGCACAGCTACCGAATAGTCAGGGTATATACCAATTCTTTGGCCATTCATTGTAATCTCCTCTGATTCTCTTGCTTTGCAGATAATGATATCTCTATCCTTATAGTGAAGTAGCTTTGCAATGATAACACGTGGATTATTACCCGGGGGTTGTGATTGCATTGGTACTCTATGCGCCCGCTCTACTGCGTAAAATTTGGTGAGGGAGTCTGCTCCGATCTGATCTCTCAGCCATTTCTCAATAAATTCAGTGGGATCCCTTCCCTCAGTCTTTTCCGGGAGACCCACCATTCTAATATTGTTCCTTCTGGAGCGATTTTCCAGATCGTCATTTTTTGTCATAATCTCAGAAACTTGTTGCTTAAGCTGCTTTTTGGATTTTTTAAATTTATTAATCCAATCTTCCGCCTCCCCGCTCTATTTTCCACCTCTCCCATCCTGGTATTAACTTTATGTATGTCCTTTTTTATAGTGGCCACTTCAGACTGTACTCCCAGAACTTGCTGCGTTAAAGTGGTTAGTGCCTGTTTACAGAACGAGGCCACTGTAAACACATCTTTAATAGTGGGGTTGCAGCCCACACCGCCATTTTCTCCCCCTCAGGGGCATTATTCTCTGGGGATTTTCCTCCTCCTTCCATCTCCTTGTAGCTCCATCCCTTCATCCCCCTCCTCCTCCTCCTCTCCCTCTGACTCCTTCTGTTTCCCATTCTCTCCATTGCGGGCAAACCTGATTAGCTTCTCTGCGGCGCTCATGCGACGCTGGCACGCGGCATTCAGCTTTGCTGCTTCCTCCTTCTTCTCGGCTGCGCCATCTTGGAGCTGCTGCCGTCCGCCCATCCCAGGTCTCTCTGCCTCCTCCGAGTCATGGCGGCTCTCCCCGGGTCTCTCCTGTGTGCCCAGCGGTCTACTGCTGTTCCCCCACCGTTCGGTCGGCTGGCGGTGGCGACTGCGGATCCTGGGCTAGGTTATGCAGCGGCGGGAGAGCTCAGAAAGATGCGGCCGGTCACATCGGCTGTCAGGCTCCGCCCCATGCCCGAGGACTGTTACAACAGCCAGGCACCCCACAGAACCGAACTGAAAGAAAAACTCTGGAGGAGGCGCAGTGACGCTGAAGGGGGTTGATGGACGGCTGGGGGAGGATGAGTCAGGGGAAGAGGCCATACCTCAGGGACGCATTTAAAGTATGAGGACCTAGTTTTAAAACTATATCTTTGAGCGTTGCAGGGGTCCAGAAAAAGAGCCACCTTCACAGACTGCTGCCTTAGTGCTGCTGAAGGTGGCTCTTTTACTTAAAAACGCTTGGGGGGTGACAAATTCCCTTTAAATAACATATCTTTATTTAACTTACAAAAACGCATACAAATCCGCATGAAAATCCACATCAAAAACGCGTGGATTTTTACCTGCGTTTTCTGCCCAAGAAAATTCCCAGGCAAATCCGCAACTTGTGCACATACCCTTAGTGCCATCTGATTTGTATGAAAGATCAAGCTGCTGCTATAATTTACACTGAGGCTCAACACAAAATGAAACTTTAGTTACGGATGAAAGCTATACTGTAAAAGAGAAGTTGCAAACAATAACCTCCTCAGACCCAGAAGTCCCAGAAACCGGTGTACACTACAGTGTACGTGAGGTTTAAGGAAGTTTTAAGGGACACGTATGAAACAATCTAAATGAATTGTTGCCCATCATAGGATCACTTCCAGTTCTGAATGCTCTTGGAAAATATAAGGTGCGCTGAAATAAGAACTAGTGATGAGCGAACGTGCTCAGATAAGGTGTTATCCAAGCATGCTTGTGTGCTGACTGTCTTCGGCATGCTCAAAAAATATGTTTGAGTCCCCGCTGCATCATGTCTCTTATCAGAACACGTTCACTCATCATTAATTAATAAGAAGCTGTGGGCAAGAAAGACTTTTTATCTTTACCCTATTGTGTGTATGTGTGAGTGTTATTGTCTGAGAGAAACTGACTTTTTTTTTCTCTCCCCGAAAATGTCTTCCTAGTTGCAACAGTTTTTTCTTCATCCCCTTTTTTCACTGCTTGAGCTTCTTTTTTTATCCATTAACTATTAACAATGTAGTTCTTAAAAACAGATAAAACTAGGAAGGAGCACTGAAGTACAAAGTACCATATATACTGGAGTATAAGCCAAGGCACCTAATTTTATCAGAAAAAAATGGGAAAACTTACTGACTCGAGTATAAGCCCGGTATTCATTGTCCCCTCATCTTCATCCTGGTATGCACAGCCTCCTCATCCCCATCCTAGCATGCATTGTCCCCTCATCCCCATCCTGGTTTGCATGGCCCCTCATCTCTATCCTAGTATGTATGGCTCCTCATCCCTATCCTGGTATGCATGGCTCCTGATCCCTATCCTTATCTGCCTGGCTCCTTATCCCTGTCCTGGTATGCATTGCTCCTCATCCCTATCCTGATATGCATTGCTCCTCATCCCTATCCTTGTATGCATGGCTCCATCCCTATCCTTGTATGCATGGCTCCATCCCTATCCTTGTATGCATGGCTCCTCATCCCTATCCTTGTATGCATGGCTCCATCCCTATCCTTGTATGCATGGCTCCTCATCCCTATCCTGGTATGCATGGCCCCTATCAGAAAAACATTAAAAAAAAAAAAAACATCCTACTTACTGTCCCTGCCCTCCCTCACAGCGTCTTGTTTTGGTGCCAGCAGCTGCAGGATGATCACCTGTGCCTGCTACTTAAGAGAATGAATATTCACTGCTTTCCATGCCTATGGGAGTGGAGGGCAATGAATATTCATTCTCTAACGTTGCGGGAACAAGTGATAGCCCGGCCGGTGCAGGAAGCAGGCGGCAGTGACTACTATTCTCACTAATAAAGAGAAATGAATATTTACTGTCAGCGCAGTGAATATTCATTTCTCTTTAGCAGCGGGCACAGGCTTTAGCCGCAGCAGCCAACTCCTTCCTCCTGTGACCCGCTGCTCCGCCTTCTGCTCCCTATCCATCTTCTGGGACCTATAAGCCAAGGGGGGCGTTTTCAGCACAAAAAAGTGCTGAAAAACTCGGCTTGTACACATATACTGTATGTCTTCCTAGTTACAAGTTACATCGATGTCACACAGATTCCCATAGACTTTAATAGACAAGCATTATCTGCAAAACCAATGAGAATAAGGACATGTACGGAGTCTCTTGGATAGGAGACTAAGACCCATTTTTAAAGGGAGTCTATCAGTTTGAAGCCGTTCATATTGGGCATGCAGGTCATAAAAAGTTGATTAAAATAATACCTTAATATCTGCAATCTGACATCTTGTTCCAGAGAAATCCACGTTTTTCTTAAGATGTAAATAAGCCTTTTAAAGGGAATCTGTCACCCCAATTTTGCCATATCAACTAAAGATATGGCTGAATAGTGCGTCCTATAACAAAGCTAACGGTAGGTATCATATATCCTGATACCCCCGTTTTCATATCAAAATACCTTTGTAAAGTTGGTATTTTTCGCTATCAGTCAGGTCAGGAGGGCGGCGTTTTCTCTGTCCTCCCCCCGCTCCTCAGCATTAGTTGCGTATCGCCGTTTGTGAATCTTTCCTTGCCCTAGAAGTCATCCAAGGCAAGCATTCATTTCCTGGGCAAGGAAAGACTAGCGCATGCGCTGTACTGATTATATGCTTTGCCCACTGTCGGGCAAAGCACACTGCGCATGCGCTGGCCCAAATTTGAATTGCGCAATTGCGGGAAGCCGAACGCCGTCTGTGTGATTCACAGGCGGCGATACGCAGCGGATGCTGGGGGGTGGGGAGGGACAGAGATAACGCCGCCATCCTGACCTGACTGCCATGATTGACAGCGAAAAATACCAACTTTACAAAGGTATTTTGATATGAAAACGGGGTATCAGGATATATGATACCTACCGATAGCTTTGTTATGGGACGCACTATTGAGCCATATCTTTAGTTGATATGGCAAATTTGGGGTGACAGATTCCCTTTAAAGGGGTTTTTCCACGAACAAAAGTTAATTTTAATCAATAGATCTTGGCATAATAATAACTTCCACGATTGGATGTGCCTAAATAAAATGTCCCGGAGCTGAGATAATCTTATAAATGTGCCTCTGCTGTGTACTGTGTAATGTTTGTGTCTGACCATACAGGAACATGGTCTGATCATACCACAGCTGCTGAGCAGGGGAAGAAAAAGTGTCACAAAAAGAATCATCTGTGATCCCATGCTATACAGATTGAACTGCAATGGCACGGGATGTGCCTGCGTTACTCAGTATTTCAGTGATTCAGATATACTGGGACCTTGTGATAAAGACCCGGGACCAGTCGAAACGTCTTCCTTATTTTGGCACTAATCTGTTTTCAACTGGTTCATGCTTCTTTGATGTGTACCAGTCAATAAAGTATCTTGAACATATCATATCGACTTTGAGAGTGCGGTGGATATTCCTTTCTATATCCCCTGCTGTAATACACTTGTGTAGAGCTAGGCTGTGCCATCTAGTCGGCCACACTCACTAGATGGCCGGGCAAGGCCTCTCTCAATGCAAGTGTTCTGGAGCGAGGCTACGCCCATTGAACGGGCATTGACTGGGGTATGTATAATGCATACACACCCTCCAGTCCCACCTCACACAGAGCGACAGCAGACTTATCAATTTAGACTGGACATCCCCTTTAAGCTGTGTGATATCCAATACTGGCATGATTAATTCTTTAGGGCTAATGGTTTCTGTACTTTGCTTTTGAGTCTGGTTCATCTACTATTCACTTGTCTCCATGTGATATTATTTTTCTCCATATTATGTATATATTATTTAATGCATTTCATAAACTTTTAATTTTGTATGAATGCGATCATTCATACTCCCTCTGTGCCGCTGTTAAGTTTGTGTCAGTCTTTATATGACTAATAATGGTGATTCCTCCTTACATATAAAATAAACTCTGGAGGCAGATTTTAACAGCTCATTTACATATTTGGAAAATGTAGATTTCTTGGGAATAAGACATCGGATCACAGTTATCAAGTAATCACTATATTCAATTTTCTATGCCCTACATGCCCACATAGATGGCTTAGGAGGGTAGATCTTAACTGGCAGATTCTCATCGCTTACTATACTAATTGGTTTTGTTAACCTCTTGATAGTTTTTAGGTTTTTTTTTCCTTTTCTCTTTTCTCATTACCATTCACCTTTTCAAATGGCATGTCTCTCTCTTGTAACTTACACTGTCAGCACTTATTGAAAATGGCATAGTGATACAAATATGATGGCTCATAACTCTGCCCTTCCTTGTTGCACCAATCTGGGTTTTTTTTTTCTGCAGCCAAAGAGAGTCAAAGTTAAGACTGCTGTAATCTAGGTAAAATCGGCCAGTATTCTTATTTCCAGGTCTTATAAGCTTCAAGTCCTATTCTGCAGTGTGTAAAAAGAGTAAACATAATTTCTTACTTCAGAAGGCCATTAACGAGAAGCTGTCAGTAGGATATAGCCCTGTAACCTATAGGCATGGCCGTAATGGCGCTGGGATGCTGATCAATCTGATACCTGATGTAAAGGGATCCTCTCAATGACTGATGAATACCCACCTTGCGAAGTTTTCATAAAATTATGTCTTGTGTGCTTTGGGGTGGGATGTTGGGGCAGGGTCTTCTTCTGGTTCTCCACCCCCCCCAACAGCCTCTTCTCTTTCTTGTACAGGTCACTAGATTATTCAGTGACCTTCCTCCTTTTCAAAATTCCCCGCTGCCGCCATCATTGTGTGGGCGCCACGTGCGCAGTGTGAGTCGGCGTCCTATGTGCAGGACTTGAATAAAATGGTGCCAGATGCGACGCATGCGCATATTGAGATTTCGGCTCAGTGAAAAATTTACTGAAATCTCAATCTGCACGTGTGCCTCATCCGGCACCATTTTATTGAAGTCCTGCACACAGGATGCCAACTCACACTGCGCACGTTCCGCCCACGCAAAGATTGCCTGTTATATCAGGTATCAGATTAATTGGCATCACAGCACCATTATGGCCATGCCTTTACAGGTATCAGATTAATCGGCATCACAGCACCATTATGGCCATGCCTTTACAGGTATCAGATTAATCGGCATCACAGCGCCATTATGGCCATGCCTTTACAGGTATCAGATTAATCGGCATCACAGCGCCATTATGGCCATGCTTTTACAGGTATCAGGTTGATCAGCATCACAGAGCCATTATGGCTATGCCTTTACAGGTATCAGATTAATCGGCATCACAGCGCCATTATGGCCATGCCTTTACAGGTATCAGATTAATCGGCATCACAGCGCCATTATGGCCATGCCTTTACAGGTATCAGATTAATCGGCATCACTGCGCCATTATGGCTATGCCTTTACAGATATTAGATTAATCGGCATCACAGCGCCATTATGGCCATACCTTTACAGGTATCAGATTAATCGGCATCACAGCGCCATTATGGCTATGCCTTTACATATATCAGATTAATCGGCATCACAGCGCCATTATGGCCATACCTTTACAGGTATCAGATTAATCGGCATCACAGCGCCATTATGGCTATGTCTTTACATATATCAGATTAATCGGCATCACAGCGCCATTATGGCCATGCCTTTACATATATCAGATTAATCGGCATCATAGCGCCATTATGGCCATGCCTTTACAGATATTAGATTAATCGGCATCACAGCGCCATTATGGCCATGCCTTTACATATATCAGATTAATCGGCATCACAGCGCCATTATGGCCATGCCTTTACAGATATTAGATTAATCTGCATCACTGCGCCATTATGGCCATGCCTTTACAGGTATCAGATTAATCGGCAACACAGCGCCATTATGGCCATGCCTTTACATATATCAGATTAATCGGCATCACAGCGCCATTATGGCCATGCCTTTACAGATATTAGATTAATCGGCATCACTGCGCCATTATGGCCATGCCTTTACAGATATTAGATTAATCGGCATCACAGCGCCATTATGGCTATGTCTTTACATATATCAGATTAATCGGCATCACTGCACCATTATGGCCATGCCTTTACAGGTATCAGATTAATCGGCATCACAGCGCCATTATGGCCATGCCTTTACAGGTATCAGATTAATCGGCATCACTGCACCATTATGGCCATGCCTTTACAGGTATCAGATTAATCGGCATCACTGCACCATTATGGCCATGCCTTTACAGATATCAGATTAATCGGCATCATAGCGCCATTATGGCCATGCCTTTACAGATATCAGATTAATCGGCATCACAGCGCCATTATGGCCATGCCTTTACATACAGTTAGGTCCATAAATATTTGGACAGAGACAACATTTATCTAATTTTGGTTCTAGACATTACCACAATGAATTTGAAACAAAACAAATCAGATGCAGTTGAAGTTCAGACTTTCAGCTTTCATTTGAGGGTATCCACATTAAAATTGGATGAAGGGTTTAGGAGTTTCAGCTCCTTAACATGTGCCACCCTGTTTTTAAAGGGACCAAAAGTAATTGGACAATTGACTCCAAGGCTATTTCATGGACAGGTGTGGGCAATCCCTTCATTATATCATTCTCAATTAAGCAGATAAAAGGGCTGGTGTTGATTTGAGGTGTGGTGTTTGCATTTGGAAGGTTTAGCTGTGAAGGAAACATGCGGTCAAAGGAGCTCTCCATGCAGGTGAAACAAGCTATCCTTAAGCTGCAAAAAAACAGAAAAAACCCATCCGAGAAATTGCTACAACTTTTGGAGTGGCAAAATCTACAGTTTGGTACATTCTGAGAAAGAAAGAAAGCACTGGTGAACTCATCAATGCAAAAAGACCTGGGCGCCCACGGAAGACAACAGTGGTGGATGATCGCAGAATACTCTCCATGGTGAAGAGAAACCCCTTCACAACAGCCAACCAAGTGAACAACACTCTCCAGGAGGTAGGCGTATCAATATCCAAATCTACCATAAAGAGAAGACTGCATGAAATTAAATACAGAGGGTTCACTGCACGATGCAAGCCACTCATAAGAATCAAGAATAAAAAGGCTAGGCTGGACTTTGCTAAAAAACATCTAAAAAAGCCAGCACAGTTCTGGAAGAACATTCTTTGGACATATGAAACCAAGATCAACCTCTACTAGAATGATGGAAAGAGAAAAGTATGGCGAAGGCGTGGTACAGCTCATGATCCAAAGCATACCACATCATCTGTAAAACATGGCGGAAGCAGTGTGATGGCTTGGGCATGCATGGCTGCCAGTGGCACTGGGTCACTAGTGTTTATTGATGATGTGACACAGGACAGAAACAGCCGAATGAATTCTGAGGTATTCAGAGCCATACTGTGTGCTCAGATCCAGCCAAATGCAGCCAAACTGATTGGTCGTCGTTTCATACTACAGATGGACAATGACCCAAAACATAAAGCCAAAGCAACCCAGGAGTTTATTAAAGCAAAGAAGTGGAATATTCTTGAATGGCCAAGTCAGTCACCTGATCTCAACCCAATTGAACATGCATTTCACTTGTTAAAGACTAAACTTCAGACAGAAAGGCCCACAAACAAACAACAACTGAAAACCACCGCGGTGAAGGCCTGGCAGAGCATCAAAAAGAAGGAAACACAGTGTCTGGTGATGTCCATGAGTTCAAGACTTCAGGCAGTCATTGCTAACAAAGGGTTTTCAACCAAGTACTAGAAATGAACATTTTATTTACAATTATTTAATCTGTCCAATTACTTTTGGTCCCTTTAAAAACAGGGTGGCACATGTTAAGGAGCTGAAACTCCTAAACCCTTCATCCAATTTTAATGTGGATACCCTCAAATGAAAGCTGAAAGTCTGAACTTCAACTGCATCTGATTTGTTTTGTTTCAAATTCATTGTGGTAATGTCTAGAACCAAAATTAGATAAATGTTGTCTCTGTCCAAATATTTATGGACCTAACTGTATATCAGATTAATCTGCATCACAGCGCCATTATGGCCATGCCTTTACAGGTATCAGATTAATCGGCATCACTGCACCATTATGGCCATGCCTTTACAGGTATCAGATTAATCGGCATCACAGCGCCATTATGGCCATGCCTTTACAGATATCAGATTAATCGGCATCACAGCGCCATTATGGCCATGCCTTTACAGGTATCAGATTAATCGGCATCACTGCACCATTATGGCCATGCCTTTACAGATATCAGATTAATCGGCATCACAGCGCCATTATGGCCATGCCTTTACAGGTATCAGATTAATCTGCATCATAGCGCCATTATGGCCATGCCCTTACAGGTATCAGATTAATCGGCATCACAGCGCCATTATGGCCATGCCTTTACATATATCAGATTAATCGGCATCATAGCGCCATTATGGCCATGCCTTTACAGATATCAGATTAATCGGCATCACAGCGCCATTATGGCCATGCCTTTACATATATCAGATTAATCGGCACCATAGCGCCATTATGACCATGCCTTTACAGGTATCAGATTAATCGGCATCACAGCGCCATTATGGCCATGCCTTTACATATATCAGATTAATCGGCATCATAGCGCCATTATGGCCATGCCTTTACATATATCAGATTAATCTGCATCATAGCGCCATTATGGCCATGCCTTTAGTTTATAAGGCTAAATTCTGCTGACAGGTTCTCTTTAAGTTTAAAGTCCTTTCAAAAAATGTAATGTTATAGTTCTTTTTATCTCTCTATCCTTGTAATAACAGAGCATTTTTATTTTTTCCCTTTTATTATTTGTGAAAGTTGCCACAGCCTATGAAGAAATGCTTGCGGCTGACAAACTGGACATAAAAAACATGAGGCACCGTGTAAAAGATTACTCCTTAGCTGGAGCATACAGAAAAATATTAATACGACCCCAGGATGTTAGCTGGTACGTAGTTCTTATGTTATTTTCTTTCTTTCGACTCAATTTCCAGTGTTATGTAAAGCTATTTACCTTCTCATAATTTGCATAATTTGTAAATAGAAACATTTATCGGATACATTCAGTAACTCTCATCCTAAAGGTGCTTTCACATTGCGTTCCAGCACCCATTCAGTGACGCCGTTGGGGCTTCCAAAATAGTACCAGAAGTATGCGCCGACAGGGCCACAGACTATAATGGTCCCAGCGGAGTGAAGAGCTTTGCTGTGCACCATTTTCGAGTGTGTACTCCTACTGGAGGCAGACCCTCAGATGTAGTACACCGGTGCCAAAACAGACAGTGAAAACACCCTAAGTCTTCTACACCCAGTATTCATTCTGTGTGAGGCAATGCCTTGTGAGATAAACAAAGCTGCAGCACAAACCTCTTTTGTCCTGAATTTCAGGTTAGCTAAATTCTGACTCTGCACGTTCACACAAGGTAGAAATGCTGTAGATTTTCTTTGTGGATTTGCAGACATAGAAATCTGCAAACTATTAAGGTATGTTCACGTAGGGAGTATTTGTAGCATTTTTTTTGTTTCTGCCTGAAAAGTGCAGGTATTTGAAGGAGAAATTCTGCTTACATGCGTTTTTCATTCTTTTTACCTGCACTTTTTTCTGCGTTTTTTTTGTTGCGTCATTTAAGCATTCCTTAGAATGGGTGAAAAAAACGCTGCAAAAATGCTGAAAGAATTGACAGATTTGAAAACACTGATTTAACGACTGTCGATAAACCTTTTAATGGCGGCAGTTAACGGTACTTACTCCTCAGCGGCGTTTTTTAACGGTTCTGAGAAATAAGGTTGTAGCGTCCCCCAGCGTCGGAAAATCTCTGGGTTCTCAGCTATCGGGGGTATCTGAGACACTGGAGAACATGATCAGGGCTGATTTTTTTCTTTCCCCTGTCACGTGATTGCTGTTATTCACCGTGTAACAGTGTTAAAAAAAAAAAAAAAGTCAGATTTAAAATTCATTTCTCTTTAAAAATTTTTTTTTTTTACTTCTCACTTGCTTCAAAATTCTCCATGGGAGGCTAGAAGCTGCAATAACCTGATCGCCTCTGCTACATACAGGCGATGAACAGATCGCCTGTGTGTAGCAGAAATGCTCACTTGCTATGAGCACCGACCGCTGGGCGGTGCACATAGCAATCTGGCAATAACAACCACATGGGTCTGCTGCTGAACCCAGGTTGTCACGCCAACCCATCGGCAACCTGCAGTCATGTGACACGGGTGCCGATGGGCGGGATTAGTGACGCATTTCCGGTGCGATCACATTAAATGCCGCTGTCGGAGATTGACAGCAGCATTTAACAGGTTAACAGCTGTGGGTGGATCGTTATTCTACCCGTGGCTGTTAGGGGCACATGTCAGCTGTTCAAAACAGTAGGCAGATTTCTATTTTATATAGTTGGTGCGATTTCTAGTGTTATTTTCCATGTTATAATGTTTACTTACAAGATATTATGGTTATTTATTTATTTTTATTTTATTCGTTCAGGGAAGTAATTGTATATGATGATACAAAGATTCCTTTAGTTGGAACTGATATAGAAAAGATGGAAGGAAAACCATTGCCAGTCTTCAACACAGGTATACCCATTTTGATTGTGAGTGACATTCTTCAGAGACTTGGAAGGCTTTACAAAAATGCATAGATGTCCGCACATTACAACAGTTCTATACTCAGTTCAACTGCTTGTATGGAAAAAAAATGGAAATTTGATGTTGTCACTGTTCCCTACATCCGTAATATCACTTATTGTTAAAAGGGTTTGCAGTTTTAAAATTAAAAGCCTGCAGTCACTTTGTTACTTTAGACAGGGCACACTGCCACAATTTCCCCATGCAAATACTATATGACCACATGTATGTGATTTGCAGAAGACAATTGTGAGAAGCCAGATGAAACAAATTGGCATGTGACTGCAAGTATGCAAATAACTCACTTCTGGGTAAATCGTGACAGTGTGTATATCATGCTCTGTCTAGATTTGTCTGTCTGCAGACATTTAATTTCAGATTTGAGAACCCCTTTACAATTGAAGCATAATCCAGTTTCCGATTTGGGAGGCTACTTTCTATTCTCGAATGATAAGAAAATCTCTTGTAACACTTTAGACATATCTGCTGTGTGTTTTTTGTTTTTTTTTTCTCCTTGTTTCTTATGTGAAATAAATTTTATGGGCAACACAAATCTATCAATCTTTTTAACCATGATTCATTAAAGAGGTTGTCCACTACTTTTACATTGGTGACCTATCCTTGGGATAGGTCATCAATGCCTGATCGGCCGGGGTCTGACACTTGGTACCCCGCTGATCAGCTGTTATTGGTGGCGGCCGAAAGTACTCATTTACTGAGCTTCTCCTTCTTCTGGTAGTGGCCAAGGCTTGATACTGCACATCTGCCTCCTATTCAAATCAATAGGAGGCGGATGTGCACTTCCCTGCGGCGGCCACTACCAGAAGACTGCCAGCTCCACAAGTGAATACTTCCCAATAACAGCTGATTGGCAGGGGTGCCAGGTGTCGGACCCCGGCCAATAGGAAGATGTAAAAGTAGTAAAAAAAAAACCTCTTTAACCCCTTTCTGACATTAGACGTAATATTCCGTCTATGTGCCCTGGGCCAATTTGACCATGGACGGAATATTACTTCTAAGCGATCGGCCGCGCTCACGGGGGGAGAGCGGCCGGATGTCAGCTGATTCTGACAGCGAACACCCAGCACTAGGACCCTAACCCCCGGAGTACTGCGATCAAACAAGATCGCAGCATTACGGAAGCCGTCACAGTTCTGACAGCCCTCTGCCTTTGGATCGGAGACCCCACGGCATGAAGCTGGGTCCCGATCGTTGCCATGGTGAGCCGATGTCGTCATGACTACATCGGCTCACCAGAGCTAGGAAACTTGCTGATCATGCGCATGCATGATCAGCAAGTCTCCCTGTCAGTGCAGCGCTGACAGCTTCTATGGCATGCAGATGCTGCTTCATCTGCATGCTATAGAAGCAATCAGCCTGCAAAACATGATTGTCCCATAGTGGGACTAAATAAAAAAGTTAAGAAAAAGTAAAAAAAAAAAAAAGTAAAATAATTGTAAAAATATTTTTTTAAAAATAATAAAAAATCAATATATATTCTATCATAAATAAATATTTGAATGAAAAAAATATATAAACAATAAAAGTACACATTTGTTTTTGCCGCGTCCGCAACAACACCCGACCTGTAAAACTGTCCCGCTAGTAGTTAACCCCTTTAGTGAACACCTTAAAAAATATAAAAAAAGAAAGGAAAAAAACAATACTTTATCATCATACCGCCGAACAAAAAGTGGAATAACACACGATCAAAAAGACGGATATAAATAAACATGGAACCGCTGAAAACGTCAACATGTCCTGCAAAAAACGAGCTGCCATACAGCTCCATCAATGGAAAAATAAAAAAGTTCTAGCGCTCAGAATAAAGTGATGAAAAACAATTATTTTTTCTATAAAATAGTTTTTATTATATAAATGCGCCAAAACATAACAAAAAAATATAAATGAGGTTTCGCTGTCATCATACTGACACGAAGAATAAAACTGCCTGATCAATTTTACCACACAGAATGGTATAAACCTCCCCTCCCCCCAAAAAAAAAAGAAATTCATGAATTGCTGTTTTTTGCTCATTCTGTCTCCCAAAAATCGGAATAGAAAGCGATCAAAAAATTTCATGTGCCCGAAAATTGTACCAATAAAAACGTCAACTCGTCCCGCAAAAAACAAGACCTCACATGACTCTGTGGGCCAAATATGGAAAAATTATAGCTCTTAAAATGTGATGCAAAAACTATTTTTTGCAATAAAAAGAGTCTTTCAGCGTGTGACAACTGCCAATCATAAAAAGCCGCTATAAGGCTTCTTTCACACGTTCTGATTTTTCTGGTACCAGAGATGTCAGTGTCCGTGTTTGTAATACGTGTGGCATGTGTGTGTCGCATAAGTACCACACAGACAGGTGCCAGGGAATAAGCGTTGCAGTAAGTGCTGTTCCCCGGCGCTGTTTGCTGAACGCTGCTCTCATCATTCTCCCCTGCAGGGGAGAACGATGAGTTACATTTAAGTGATAAAAGAGACAGCAAGCGGCAGCTGATGGAGGTATTAATTAGCCGCCGCCTACGATATAAATACATAAATGAAAAAAACGGCGTGGGTTTCCCTTTATTTTCTATAACTAGCCAGGCAAAACTCACAGCTGGGGGCTGCAATCGTCAGCTTCAGCAAGGTTGATTATCAGGAATAGAGGGGTCCCCACGCTGTTTTTTTCAAATGATTTTAATAAATCACTTAAAAAAAATGGCGTGTGGGTCCCCCCTATTTTTGACAACCAGCCTTGCAAACAATCACAGCTGGGGGCTGGTATTCTCAGGCTGGTAAGGGGCTATTGAAATAGGCCCCACAGCCTAAAAATAGCAGCCCGCAGCTGCCCAGAAAAGGCACATCTATTAGATTCGCCAATTCTGGCGCTTTGCCTGGCTCTTCCCACTTGCCCTGTAGCAGTGGCAAGTGGGGTTCATATTTCTGGGGCTGATTTCACCTTTCTATCGTCAGGTGACAGCAAGCCCACAGCTTAGCAATGGAGAAGCTTCTATAAGACACCTATCCATTACTAATCCTATAGTTGTATTGTAAATAGACACACGGCCACAATAAAGTCCTTTAATTGAAAAAAATTACAGAGACTCCTTTAATATTCTCAATTAAACCATACCTACAACCTCGCCTATTCCACTGAAGCCCTCGATCTCCTGTAATAAGTAAAATAAAAAAGCAACAATATACCATACCTGTCCGTCATTCTGTCCCACGCCGTAATCCATGTCTGGGAGATAATTTGTTTTCAACCTGGACGTTGTCAAAATGCGACCGTCCATGCTGAGAACCACTGATGAATGAGCTGCTGGGAATGCAGCGTCAGTAACCGGGGGTGACGTCATAGAGGTTGCCTCTGGTCACTGGGCTCCATTCCCAGCCAGGCTGAGCTGCGGTGAGATCCGGTCACTTATAAAATTCACATACCTGGAAACAGTAGATTAGTTCCAAAAAGAGAGCACTTGTTGGGCATTTCCACTGTTAAGGCACATCTAGATAAGTTCCTTGGGGGTCTAGTTGCCAAAATGGGGTCACTTGTGGGGAGTTTCCATTGTTTAGGCACATCAAGGGCTCTCCAAATGCGACATGGCGTCTGTTCTCAATTCCAGCCAATTTTGCATTGAAAAAGTCAAACGGCGCTCCTTCACTTCCGAGCTCTGCCATGCACAATAACGCTTGGGGTCCAATTTCTCCTGTTACCCTTGGGAAAATAAAAAATTTGGATCTTAAGTAAAATTTTTGTGAAAAAAAGTTAAATGTTCACTTTTTTGTTAAACATTACAAAAATTCCTGTGACGCACCTGATGGGTTAATAAACTTCTTGAATGTGGTTTTGAGTACGTTGAGGGGTGCAGTTTTTAGAATGGTGTCACTTTTGGATATTTTCTATCATATAGACCCCTCAGTGACTTCAAATGTGATGTGGTTACTAAAAAAAATGGTGTAAAAATGAGAAATCGCTGTTTAATTTTTAATCCTTAAAACTTCCTAACAAAAAAAATTAAGTATTTCGTGTGACATATCTCTGTGATTTAAGGCCATCAAAATTCAAAGTTAAAAAATTGCGAAATGTTAAAAAATTTTGCCACATTTCCGTTTTTTTCACAGATATATGCAAGTCATATCAAATAAATTTTACCACCATCATGAAATACAATACACTGTGTGCAGAATTATTAGGCAAGTTGTATTTGAGAGGATTCTTTTTATTATTGAACAACACCTATGTTCTCAATCAACCCAAAAGACTCATATATACAGTTAGGTCCATAAATATTTGGACAGAGACAACATTTATCTAATTTTGGTTCTAGACATTACCACAATGAATTTGAAACAAAACAAATCAGATGCAGTTGAAGTTCAGACTTTCAGCTTTCATTTGAGGGTATCCACATTAAAATTGGATGAAGGGTTTAGGAGTTTCAGCTCCTTAACATGTGCCACCCTGTTTTTAAAGGGACCAAAAGTAATTGGACAGATTAAATAATTGTAAATAAAATGTTCATTTCTAGTACTTGGTTGAAAACCCTTTGTTAGCAATGACTGCCTGAAGTCTTGAACTCATGGACATCACCAGACACTGTGTTTCCTTCTTTTTGATGCTCTGCCAGGCCTTCACCGCGGTGGTTTTCAGTTGTTGTTTGTTTGTGGGCCTTTCTGTCTGAAGTTTAGTCTTAACAAGTGAAATGCATGTTCAATTGGGTTGAGATCAGGTGACTGACTTGGCCATTCAAGAATATTCCACTTCTTTGCTTTAATAAACTCCTGGGTTGCTTTGGCTTTATGTTTTGGGTCATTGTCCATCTGTAGTATGAAACGACGACCAATCAGTTTGGCTGCATTTGGCCGGATCTGAGCACACAGTATGGCTCTGAATACCTCAGAATTATTCGGCTGTTTCTGTCCTGTGTCACATCATCAATAAACACTAGTGACCCAGTGCCACTGGCAGCCATGCATGCCCAAGCCATCACACTGCTTCCGCCATGTTTTACAGATGATGTGGTATGCTTTGGATCATGAGCTGTACCACGCCTTCGCCATACTTTTCTCTTTCCATCATTCTAGTAGAGGTTGATCTTGGTTTCATCTGTCCAAAGAATGTTCTTCCAGAACTGTGCTGGCTTTTTTAGATGTTTTTTAGCCTTTTTATTCTTGATTCTTATGAGTGGCTTGCACCGTGCAGTGAACCCTCTGTATTTAATTTCATGCAGTCTTCTCTTTATGGTAGATTTGGATATTGATACGCCTACCTCCTGGAGAGTGTTGTTCACTTGGTTGGCTGTTGTGAAGGGGTTTCTCTTCACCATGGAGAGTATTCTGCGATCATCCACCACTGTTGTCTTCCGTGGGCGCCCAGGTCTTTTTGCATTGATGAGTTCACCAGTGCTTTCTTTCTTTCTCAGAATGTACCAAACTGTAGATTTTGCCACTCCTAAAGTTGTAGCAATTTCTCGGATGGGTTTTTTCTGTTTTTTGCAGCTTAAGGATAGCTTGTTTCACCTGCATGGAGAGCTCCTTTGACCGCATGTTTCCTTCACAGCTAAACCTTCCAAATGCAAACAGCACGCCTCAAATCAACACCAGCCCTTTTATCTGCTTAATTGAGAATGATATAATGAAGGGATTGCCCACACCTGTCCATGAAATAGCCTTGGAGTCAATTGTCCAATTACTTTTGGTCCCTTTAAAAACAGGGTGGCACATGTTAAGGAGCTGAAACTCCTAAACCCTTCATCCAATTTTAATGTGGATACCCTCAAATGAAAGCTGAAAGTCTGAACTTCAACTGCATCTGATTTGTTTTGTTTCAAATTCATTGTGGTAATGTCTAGAACCAAAATTAGATAAATGTTGTCTCTGTCCAAATATTTATGGACCTAACTGTATCAAAGCTTAATATATTTGGAAGTTGGAGTGGGTTTTTTTTAGATTTGGCTATCTTAGGAGGATATCTGTTTGTGCAGATAACTATTACTGTGCAGAATTATTAGGCAACTTAATAAAAACCAAATATATACCCATCTCACTTGTTTATTTTCACCAGGTAAACCAATATAATAACACAAAATTTAGAAATAGACATTTCTGACATTCAAAAAAAAATAAAAATCAGTGACCAATATAGCCACCTTTCTTTACGATGACACTCAAAAGCCTTCCATCCATAGATTCTGTCAGTTGCTTGATCTGTTTACGATCAACCTTGCGTGCTGCAGCCACCACAGCCTCCCAGACACTGTTCCGAGAGGTGTAATGTTTTCCCTCCCTGTAGATCTCATATTTTATGAGGGACCACAGGTTCTCTATGGGGTTCAGATCAGGTGAACAAGGGGGCCATGTCATTATTTTTTCTTCTTTTAGACCTTTACTGGCCAGCCACGCTGTGGAGTATTTGGATGCATGTGATGGAGCATTGTCCTGCATGAAAATCATGTTTTTCTTGAACGATACCGACTTCTTCCTGTACCACTGCTTGAAGAAGGTGTCTTCCAGAAACTGGCAGTAGGTCTGGGAGTTGAGCTTCACTCCTTCCTCAACCCAAAAAGGTCCCACAAGTTCATCTTTGATGATACCAGCCCATACCAGTACCCCACCTCCACCTTGCTGGCGTCTGAGTCGAGCTCTCTGCCCTTTACTGATCCAGCCTCGGGCCCATCCATCTGGCCCATCAAGAGTCACTCTCATTTCATCAGTCCATAAAACTTTAGAAAAATCAGTCTTAAGATATTTCTTGGCCCATATTTCTTGACGTTTTTATCTTATGTTTCTTGTTCAAAGGTGGTCGTTTTTCAGCCTTCCTTACCTTGGCCATGTCTGAGTATGGCACACCTTGTGCTTTTTGATACTCCAGTAACGTTGCAGCTCTGAAATATGGCAAAACTGGTGGCAAATGGCATCTTGGCAGCTTCACGCTTGATTTTCCTCTTCATGGGTAGTTATTTTGCGCCTTTTTTTATCAACACGCTTCTTGCGACCCTGTTGGCTATTTGCCATGAAACGCTTGATTGTTCGGTGATCGCGCTTCAAAAGTTTTGCAATTTTAAGACTGCTGCATCCCTCTGCAAGACATCTCACAATTTTTGACTTTTCAGAGTCCGTCAAATCTCTCTTCTGACCCATTTTGCCAAAGGAAAGGAAGTTGCCTAATAATTAAGCACACTATATCAGGGTGTTGATGTCATTAGAACCACATCCCCCTCATTGCAGAGATGCAAATCACCTGATTTACATACTTGGCAGTTGGCTTTGAAGCCTATACAGCTTGAGTAGGACAATATGTATAAAAAGGATGATGTGATCAAAATACTCATTTGCCTAATAATTCTGCACACAGCGTATGTCACGAGAAAACAATGTCAGAATCACCGGGATCCATGGAAGCGTTCCAGAGTTATTACCTCATAAACGGATAGTGGTCAGAATTGTAAAAGTTGGCCCAGTCATTAACATGCAAACCACCCTTGGGGGTTAAGGGTAGTCCTGGTAGCTATGGGTTTTCATGTTTTGGGTTGCTTTTTTTGTAATGCTGGACAAATGAAAGTTGCACAGAAATTAAATAAACTGGGTTGCAGCTTGAAACCCAGGGCACAGAATTTCAGGTTGAAATACTATATTTACACTTTGTTCACACTGTCCGTCAAAAAGATGATTTAAAACTGCAAAAGCTAAAAGCAATAAAATTGTAGGTAAAAAAAAGAAACTGTATTTAATAAATTGGTACAACTATTTTAAAAACATTAGTTATATGGCATTTTTAGTCATTTGGGATATCTTTCTCCACTTTTCACCTTTCCCCAATTTTATAGCTGTCAGATTTTGGTTACTCAAAAGAAACTCTAGTATCTTACGTTTTTAATATTTACAGCAAGCAATATTGGAGTTAGTCGCAGTGTGCTGATGCATCGTGTTTGTATTGTTCACTTGTCAATCCCTCTGGCCCATCAAGAGTCACTCTCATTTCATCAGTCCATAAAACCTTAGAAAAATCAGTCTTAAGATATTTCTTGGCCCATATTTCTTGACGTTTTATCTTATGTTTCTTGTTCAAAGGTGGTCGTTTTTCATCCTTCCTTACCTTGGCCATGTCTCTGAGTATGGCACACCTTGTGCTTTTTGATACTCCAGTAACGTTGCAGCTCTGAAATATGGCAAAACTATTGGCAAATGGCATCTTGGCAGCTTCACGCTTGATTTTCCTCAATTCATGTGCAGTTATTTTGTGCCTTTTTATCAACACGCTTCTTGCGACCCTGTTGGCTATTTGCCATGAAACGCTTGATTGTTCGGTGATCACGCTTCAAAAGTTTGGCAATTTCAAGACTGCTGCATCCCTCTGCAAGACATCTCACAATTTTTGACTTTTCAGAGTCCGTAAATCTCTCTTCTGACCCTTGTACATTAATTTAACCCTGGAGGTATTTTCGTTTTCGCTCCCGTTCTCAGAGCCATAACTTTTTTTTATTTTTCCGTCAATATGGCCATGTGAAGGCTTGTTTTTTGCGGGACGAGTTATACTTTTGAATTACACTTTTGTGTACTAGAAAATGGGAAAAAAAATTCCAAGTGCCGTGAAATTGCAAAAAAAAAGTGCACACTTGTTTTTGTTTGGCTTTTTTACTAGGTTCACTAAATGCTAAAACTGACTCACCACTATGATTCTCCAGGTCATTACGAGTTCATAGACACCAAGCATGTCTAGGTTCTTTTTTATCTAAGTGGTGAAAAAAAATTCCAAACTTTGTTAAAACAAAAAAAAAACTTGCGCCATTTTCTGTTACCCGTAGCGTCTCCTTTTTTCGTGATCTCGGGTTGGGTGAGGGTGTATTTTTTGTGTGCCGAGTTGACATTTTTAATGCAATGTGGCGACCAAAACAAAGTAATTCTGGCATTTTGACTTTTTTTCTCGCTACGCAGTTTAACGATCAGGTTAATCCTTTTTTTTATTGATAAATCGGGCGATTCTGAACGCGACATTGCCAAATATGTCTGTTTTATTTTTATTTTTTTATTTATTTTGAATGCTTCGAAAGGGGTTATTTGAACGTTTATAATTTTTTTTTGTATTTTAAAAACCTTTCTTAAAACTTTTGGCATGCTTCAATAGTCTCCATGGGAGACTAGAAGCTGCCATAACCCGATTGGCTCTGCTACATACAGGCGATAAAAAGTTTGCTATTATGTGAAAGCCGGCACTGACAACCATAGAGGTCTCCAGGAAACCTCCGGTTGTCATGCCAACCAACCGGTGACCCGCGATCACGTGACTTGGGTCACCAGTGGGCGGATTTCGGCACGATTGCCAGGAGCGCTTGTTAAATGCCGCTGTCAGCGTTTGACAGCGACATTAACGGGTTAATAGCCACGTCTGGATCGCGATTCCACCTGCGGATGTCCCGGGCATATGTCAGCTGTTCATAACAGCTGACATGTCCCTGGAAACATGTGGGCTCAGTGCCGGAGCCCACATCAAAGGGAGGGAGTCCGACATCGGCGTTCTTTTATGCCTAATGTCGGAAAGGGGTTAACCCTTTAACCTCCGGGGGTGGTTTGCACGTTAATAACCGGGACAATTTTTACAATTCTGACCAATGTCTCTTTATGAACTCTGGAACGCTTCCATGGATCCCGGTGATTCTGAGACTGTATTCTCGTGACATATTGTACTTCATCATAGTGGTAACATTTCTTCGATATAGCTTGCGTTTACTTATGAAAAAAATGGAAATATGGTGAAAATTTTGCAATTTTCAAACATTGAATTTTTATTCCCTTAAAACAGAGAAATATGTCACAGAAACTAGTTACTAAATAACATTTCCCACATGTCTACTTCACATCAGCACAATTTTGGAAACAAATTTTTTTTGTTAGGGAGTTATAAGGGTTAAAAGTTGACCAGCGATTTCTCATTTTTGCAACAAAATTTACAAAGCCATTTTTTTTAGGGACCACCTCACATTTGAAGTCACTTTGAGGGGTCTATATGGCAGAAAATACCCAAAAGTGACACCATTCTAAAAACTGCACCCCTCAAGGTACTCAAAACCACATTCATGAAGTTTATTAACCCTTCAGGTGCCTCACATGAGCTGAAGAAACGTGGAAGGAAAAAATTAACATTTAATTTTTTAGTCACAAAAATGGTCTTTTACAAACAATTTTTTTATTTTCACAAGCGTAAAAGGAGAAAATGGACAGAAAAAGTTGTGCAATTTCTCCTGAGTACGCCGATACTCCATATGTTGGGGGGAACCACTGTTTGGGTGCACGGCAGAGCTCGGAAGGGAAGGAGCGCCATTTGACTTTCTCAAACCAAAATTGTCTGAAATCGAGATTAGATACCATGTCGCGTTTGGATAGCCCCTGATGTGCCTAAACAGTGGAAACCCCCCTCAAGGGACCCCATTTTAGAAACTAGACCCCCTAAGGAACTTATCTAGATCTGTGGTGAGCACTTTGAACCCCCAAGTGCTTCATACAAGTTTATAACGTAGAGCCGTAAAATTAAAAAATCATATTTTTTCCACAAAAATGATCTTTTCACCCCAATTTTTATTTTCCCAAGGGTAACGAGACCTCAAAAGTTATTGTGCAATTTGTCCTGAGTATGCTGATACCCAATATGTGGGGGTAAACCACTGTTTAGGTGCATGGCAGAGCTTGGAAGGGAAGTAGCGCCATTTGACTTTTTCAACGCAGAATTGGCTGGACGCCATGTCGTGTTTGGAGAGCTCCTGATGTGCCTAAACAGTGGGAAACCCACACAAGTGACCCCATTTTGGATACTAGACCCCCTGAGGAACTTATCTAGATCTGTGGTGACACTTTGAACCCCCAAGTGCTTCACAGAAGTTTATAATGCCTGGGCAAATAAAAAATCCTATTTTTTTCCCACAAAAATGATCTTTTAGTCACCAATTTTTTATTTTCCCCAAAAGTTGTTGTCCAATTTATCCTGAGTACGCTGATACCCCATATGTGGGAGAAAACTTCTGTGTGGGCACATGTCGGGGTTTGGAATAGAAGTAGTGACGTTTTGTAATGCAGACTTTGATGGAATAGTCTGCAGGTGTCATCTCGCGTTTGGAGAGCCCCGATGTGCCTAAACAGTGGAAACCCCCTACAAGTGACCCCATTTTGGAAACTAGACCCCCCAAAGGAACTTATCTAGATGTGTGGTGAGCAATTTGAACCCCCAAGTGCTTCACAGAAGTTTATAACGCCCAGGCGTGAAAATAAAAAAATCTTATTTTTTTCCACAAACATGATCTTTTAGTCCCCAGTTTTTTTATTTTCCCAAGGGTAACAGTAGAAATTGGACCACAAGAGTTATTGTGCAATTTGTCCTGAGTACGCTGATACCCCATATGTGGGGGTAAACTACTGTTTGGGCGCATGGCAGAGCTCAGAAGGGAAGGAGCAGCGTTTGACTTTTACAACGCAGAATTGGCTGGAATTGAGATCAGACGCCATGTCACGTTTGGAGAGCCCCTGATGTGCCTAAACAGTGGAAACCCCCCCACCCCCCCAATTCTAACCCCAACACACCCCTAACCCTAGTCCCAACCATAACCCTAACCACAAACCTAACCCTAACACACCCCTAATCCTAACTTTAGCCCCAACCCTAACCCTAATGGGAAAATAGATATAAATACATTTTTTAAATTTTATTATTTTTCTCTAACTAAGGGGGTGATAAAGGGGGGTTTGATTTACTATTTATAGCAGGTTTTTATGTTTGGCAGCTGTCAAGCTAAAAGACGCTTTTTAATGCAAAAAATTGTTTTTGCATCACCACATTTTGAGAGCTATAATTTTTCCCTATTTTGGCCCACAGAGTCATGTGAGGTCTTGTTTTTTGCGGGACGAGTTGACGTTTTTATTGGTACCATTTTTTGGCACATGACATTGTTTGATCACTTTTTATTACGATTTTTGGGAGGCAGAATGAACAAAAACCAGCAGTTCATGAATTTCTTTTGCATTGGCTTATTCTGCGAGCTATAACTGTTTTATTTTTTCGCTGATGATGTATTGCGGCTCGTTTTTTGCGGGACAAGATGATGTTTTCAGCGGTACCATGTTTTTTTATATCCGTCCTTTTGATCTCGTGTTCTTTTTTTTGTTCGGCGGTTTGATGATAAAGCATTGTGTTTTTACCTTTTTTAAGGGGTTCACTAAAGGGTTAACTAGTGGTACAGTTTTATAGGGCGGGTCGTTACGGACGTGGCGATACTAAATATATGTACTTTTATTGTTTTTTTTTTTTTATTTACATGAAAAAATTAATTTTGGGGGAATATTTTTTCCTCTTTATTTAGGATTTTTTTTTTTTTACATTTTCACTTAGTCCCAGGGTGGGACATCCCTGTATAGTGTCAGATCGCAGATCTGACAGGCACTGCAGGAGGCTTTCTCAGCGCCTGCTCTCAGCAGGCACTGAGGAAGCCTCCTCCCTGCAGAACACGGAAGGACCCAGCGGCCATCTTGGACCTGTGGTCCTGCAGGGAGGAGGCCCTCGGAACAGCGCGATCACATTGCGCTGTTCTGAGGGGCTCAGGGAAGAAAGCGGATAGCCCCCTCCCTGCGTGATGCTTTCCTATACCGCCGGAACACTGCGATCATGTTTGATCGCAGTGTGTCGGGGGTTAAAGTGCCGAGAGCGGTCCGTGACCGCTCCTGGCACTTAGTGCCGGGTGTCAGCCGTCATATTCAGCTGACATCCGGCCGCGATCAGCTGCGCTCCCCCCGTGAGCGCAGCTGATCGCGTATGACATACTATCTCGTCCTTGGGAATTAAGTCCCAGGGCACATGGACGAGATAGTACGTCAGATGGCAGAAAGGGGTTAATACTTAGAGTAACCATCATTTTTTTTTATTTCATAAATCAGTAGTACACATAAAAATAAGCAACTTTGTGATATCTTATCAGAGAAATCTGCTTTTTTCGCTGACAAAATTAATCCGTCGTTATCAAAATTCTACATTCTGGGATAAAATCTGCATTCAGTGAAGACTACTTTTCCAAGCAATATTGGAGTTCATGTATTCATTACTTGCAGTTTACTGACGCAGCATGTATGTATATGTTCGTATGATTGACTCTTTGCTTTTTCTTATTGCTTTTTCTTACAGAAGGAAAATACAGAGCATTAAAGATGGAGTTCTCCCTGCCTCCATCTACTTATGCAACAATGGCTATCAGAGAAGTGCTTAAGATGGACACCAGTATCAAGAACCAGACACAGCTGAATACTGTGTGGTTGCGCTGAGCACGTTCTGTAACATTTCTGGGCTTTTTTTCTTTCATGATTGAATGAGACATTGGTTAAAAAAGTTATTTAGAAAAAAAAAGTGCAAATCCTCATTTTTTTTAGCTGTCTAAAAAGTTATTTGTGTTGTGGTTTCTATGATGATGCTTGCCAAAGCAGAACCTAATTTTTTGAAGTGCAACGGAAATGCTCAACTAAATGATGAAATGAGATTTGTTATCCCTGAATTTGACTTGTCCACTAAGTGGATAAACAGTACCTCTCTATGCTATTCAGAGTAAAGTGCTGAATGATGTGTTGAGATGGCAAAGTAAGTCAACTTTTGTATAGATCATTGCATCGCATATTATATTTTCTCAGTGGGATTTTAACAACACATCTTCGTAAGAGTTTATCCTAAAAAACAACAGGTAGTCTGTTTCTATGGCGTACCTGGGGAAATGTTGTATTAACAATACTTAGTAAGCATTTTAAGAGTGTGCAAATAATGTCATATGCTTAAAGGGAATCCCTGTTGGTAAGATCAACCTTCCTAAGGCGTCTACATGGTCGTGCATGTCTTAGAAAGTTGAATAAAATTATATATTTGATCCAATGTCTTATTCCAGAGAAATCCACGCTTTTCTTAACATGTAAATGAACTGTTAAAATCTTTAGGCAAGACTCGATCTCCCAGAAAACCAGTACAGCTGTGCCTCTTTACAGCTAATTCTTACTCAGCTTCCTTCCCAAAGACAGCATCTCATTGCAGATGTGTTTGTAATGAGACAAAGCTCCGCTCTGCAGTACTGTTAAGCCAGAGTCACACTAGCGAGAAATACGGACGAGTGTTATGCGAGAAAAAATCGCATAGCACTCTTACCAATGTTAATCTATGGGGCAGCTCCCATTATCCAATTTTTTTTCTCGGCCGTATTGTATGTGAGAATCGCTAATGCAAGTCTATGGGTGCAAGAAAAACTTGCACACAACACGGACCATCAGTATGACTTGTGAGAAATACACACCAGTGTCCTTTAGAAAAGCAGGCAATTCAGTGCCGTATACTGTAAAATGACACTGACAGGTTTAATAAAGAATCAAAAGAATAAATATATTACACATAGAATATATATATATATATATATATATATACAATATATATATATTATATATATATTATATATATACACATACACATGTCATTGATATATATATATATATATATATATATATATATATATATATATATATATAATAAAAAATAAATAAATGGAACACCACAATACTACATGGCGGGTGCCCAAGCCCCCTCAGCAACATCCCATACTTGCCATTTCCAAATTAAAGCAAATAGGAAGGCAGCACTCCAAGTTGTAAAGGTGAAAAAAGTGTAGTTTATTTAGATCCATATAGCATAATAAAATATATACATATTATATATTTATAGTTCATAGAGTTCTACATAGCATAATAGTCGCTGAATCAATTGCCATTTCATTTAGTTTTATATATGTTTTTGACAAATAATTAGATTAGTGTATGTGTGTAAAATTTGGGACATGTAGGTGTTAAATTAATGGGTAAATTCGTTGAAAAAAAATGCTATTGAAAGGTGACATGAATCCGGGTTATTAATGGAGAGGTGTCAATAAGACAACTATCCATTATAAATTCTATAGTAATAAAGGGTTAAAAAAAGACACATTAAATAAAATTTATTTTAATTAAATAATTACACGTTTTTGACCAAATTTATTATGCTGCCAATCCAACTGAATCCCTTGTTCTCCTGTAATTAAAAAAATAAATAAAAAAACAACGATATCTATACCTCTCGCCCTTCAGTCAGGTCCCCCTCTGCAGTCCATCACAAGGGGTTAACTAGTTTACAACAGGGATAAGTGCTAATGCTACCGGCCCGCTGTAAACCACTGCAGAATGAATGAAATCATGTCTGCACAGGCTCCCTGCCTGTCCGGGGATGAATTGATTAGCGTGGGAAAGTTTCTGAACTTTTTCCCACGCTGTCAGTTCACTGAGGGTAAGGCGGGGAGTCATCGCAGCCTCAGTAACTACCGCTGACGTCACTTAGGAAGCGGCTATTATGCTGTGTAGAACTATATATAATAATGTGTGTATTCTATGTGTATATATCTATTCTTTCGTTTGTGTTTTAAAACCTGTCATTGGGATCCATTATATGTCCATTTTGCAAGCCGGCGAGAAAATCTCCCCATATGGATGCAAAACGGATGTCACACAGATGCTTAGATGCGAGAAAATCGCATTACAATCGGATGACATATGGATCACTGTTCATGAAACATTTATGCAAATCTGGTCTGTGAAAAACGGACCATATTTTTATATGTTGTGTGTGACTCCAGCCTTAGTTGTAGTCACAGCAAGTTTAAACATGAATGTGAAGAAATGGTACAGTATGATCAGTGTGTCATCCATATTTGTTCTGTGTGTCCATTTTTACCATCGGTGTGTCATCAGTATTTTTTATGGATGGATAAATTAAAGTTTCACCTATAACACTACAAAGTAATTGCACACAGCTCGCAGACACTACACTGATGCCATCCGTGTGCTGTACGTGTTTTTCATGGATCCATAGACTTGTATTGGCATTTTTCATCCAGAAAAAAACAGACATGTCTTCTTGAGTTTTTCATGTACACACGGTCTGAGAAAAACCACGAACATGTGAACAACCCCATAGACTATCATGTTTGTGTTCTATCTGTGGAAAAAACTGATAGTCCTCATTCAGAAGTATGTGTGCTAAGAAAAACTTGAATTTCTTTATAATAAAACATCGGATTGCAGATATCAAGGTATCATTTTATACAACTTTCTATGACCTACATGCTCATATAGACGGCTTAGGAGAATTGATCCTACTGACAGATTCCTTTAATAATTATACAAATTAGTTCCTGCATATCTCCTCATTTTTTTTTGTCTTCATTATCTCATGAACTGATCCAGGATTTTATGTTTTCTTAAACTTTTCTAAGCATGACTCTCCACTACCTAGGCCTTTTTACACTTAACATTCATGAGGTCAGCTTACACTTGCGTCATTTTGGTGAAAATTGTTTATATCTTGCACCAGAAAGATGGAAAACATTTTTGATAGGGTGTCTCCAGAACGTGAAAGAGGCCAACAAAGTAAAGCTGCTGACTCTGGAAACATCAATCCCTGTAAAATGTTGTTTTTTTTTTCCTTATTGTATAAAATGCTTTTTTATGTTGACATTGGCCTTTTATGTTTTATAATCTTGTAAGAGACAATAAGGATACATACTGTTAAATTTAAATAATGTAAAGCAATCTGAAAACTATTTTGTTGACGTATGTTTTTATGTTTCTAGATATCTTATAAAGGCATTTTATTAATAAATTGAGTGAATATAAATGTTTGTGTATTTTGTAATAGAATTGTGTAAACAATAGTTATGAGATGCATTATACGTCATCACTGACAAAAAGCTTGACTTTAAATTAGTAATACAATGCTAGGACACGCATCAGGTTTCTGATGCTCCCTGTTTGCCATTGTGGTATAGAAGCAGTGGAGAAAAGACCATGTCCCCAGCTCTCTGTTGTAGTCTTTAGTCACTAACAAACAATAGATACAAGTATTATATTTAAAGGGAGGCTGTGGCACTCGAAACTCAAAATTATACCATTTAACATTCATGTATGCAACTCAGCCCCCCAAAAATCATACTTGTAGTGAAGATTTTACTTATTGCTTTTTATATAAAAAAAAGAAAGTATTGTAGATACGTAAATCGGGGGCACAGTTAGTGTAGTTAAGAGCTTGGTGAACTGTTTTGCTCACTTAGTTACAATCCTCCACCCACTTATGTTGATTGACAGCGCTCGCTGTAGCCCACAACCTATATTGAATCCTCAGCATTGTACATACAGTTGTGCTCAAAAGTTTACATACCCCTGCAGAATTTTGTCTTTCTTGGCCTTTTTTCAGAGAATATGAATGACAACACCAAAACTTTTTTCTCCACTCATGGTTAGTGGTCAGTACCCTGGTGATTTTGGCCTGATAACATGCACAGAAGTTGGCACAAATGGGTTTGAATGGCTATAAAGGTAACATCCTCATCTGTGACCTGTTTGCTTGTAATCTGTGTGTGTGCATAAAAGCTGAGTGAGTTTCTGGGATCCAGACAGACTCTTGCATCTTTGATCCAGCCACTGATGTTTCTGGATTGTGAGTCATGGGGAAAGCAAAAGAATTGTTAACTGATCTACGGGAAAAGGTAGTTGAACTGTATGAAACAGGAAAGGGATACAAAAAGATATCCAAGGAATTTATAATGTCAGTCAGCAGCGTTCAAACTGTGATTAACAAATGAAAAGTCAGGGGCTCTGTAAAAACTAAACCACTGTCAGGTAGACCAACAAAAATTTCATCCACAAATGCCAGGAAAAATTTTTGGGATGCAAAGAAAAACCCACAAATAACATGAGCTGAAATACTGGACTCTCTGAAAACTAGCGGTGTGGCTGTTTCAAGATGCACAATAAGGAGGCACTTGAAGAAAAATGGGCTGCATGGTCGAGTCGCCAGAAGATAGCCATTACTGCACAAATTTCTCACCCACAATACGCAAAACGGCACAGAGACAAGCCTCAAAACTTTTGGAAAAAGGTAATTTGATGAGACCAAATGTGAACTTTTTTTTTAACTTGAAATTTGAACTTTTTAGCCATGACCATAAACGTTACATTTGGAGAGAGGTCAACAAGGCCTATGATGAAAGGAACACCATTCCTACTGTAAAGCACAGAGGTGGATCACTGATGTTTTAGGGATGTGTGAGCTACAAAGGCACAGGAAACTTGGCCAAAGTTGAAGGAAAGATGAATGCAGCACATTATCAGCAAACGATCCAAAACACAAGGCCAAGTTGACCTGTCATTGGCTACAGCAGAACAAAGTGAACGTTCTGGAGTGGCCATCTCAGTCTCCTGAACTCAATATAATTGAGCCACTCTGAGGAGATCTCAAGCGCGCAGTTCATGCTAGACAGCCCAGGAGTTTACAGCAAATGGAGGCTTTTTGCAAAGAAGATGGGGCAGCTTTACCATCTGAGAAAATAAAGAACCTCATCCACAACTACCACAAAAGACTTCAAGCTGTCATTGATGTTAGAGCGGGCAATAAACGGTATTAAGAAATGGGGTATGTGAACTTTTGATCAGGGTCATTTGGATGTTTTGGGTTGTCATTATGATTTAAAAAGAGAAAACACAGTAGTTTGACCGTAAATGGCGTCACCCAACCACTAACCAAGAGTGGAGAAAAAGTTTTGGTGTTATCATTCATATTCTCTGAAAAAGGCCAAGAAAGCAAAAATTCTACTGGGGTATGTAAACTTTTAAGCACAACTGTACTAAAACTGCAAGAGCACAGCAAGTGCGGAAAGTGTCTGTCACACACTAATTTCCCTCTCCTGCTCTCATCAGCCACCCACTTTGATGTGATACTAGTTGTAGTGAGTGGGTGCTGCAGACAGGAGAGAGGGATGAGAAAGCTACTGCACACATGGACACCATGCGCATACAGGCTCCTACAGTGATAGTGTGCAGGGCTGAGGATTCAATTTAGGCAGCATTCTAAAGCGAGCGCTGTCAATCAACCTATAGGGAGGTGCAGAGAGGTAGAAAGGTGCACCGAGGTCCCCTCACTTGCATAATTTAAAATGTTTTGCAAAATCTACACCAGAAGTCTGATTTTTATAGGGACTAAGTCGTCTATATGAATGTACAGTATAAATGGTTTAATTGGAATTTGGTGGAGGGGGTGACAGACTCTAGCTAACATGAAAGAATCCCCTAAAATCATAAATGTATTTTTCTTCCTTTAAACCGTCCAATAACAAAACCAATAAAAAAAAAAATCAATGAATATGACATATGTCACAGATAGTGTAACTAACTACATAAAGTTAAGAATATCTTATATACTCACCAGAAGGGGAGAAAATGTTAGGTAGCAAAAGCTTGCAGGAAAGGATATTATACAGTGGGTAAAGAAAGTATTCAGACCTCTTTAAATGTTTCACTTTGTTTCATTGCAGCCATTTGGTAAATTCAAAAAAAGTTCATTTTTTTTCTCATTAATGTTCACTCTGCACCGCATCTTGACTGATAAAAACTAGAAATGTAGAAATGTTTGCAAATTTATTAAAAAAGAAAAACTGAAATATCACATGGTCATAAGTATTCAGACCCTTTGCTCAGTATTGAGTAGAAGCCCCCTTTTGAGCTAGTACAGCCATGAGTCTTCTTGGGAATGATGCAACAAGTTTTTCATACCTGGATTGGGGGATCCTCTGCCATTCTTCCTTGCATATCCTCTCCCGTTCCATCAGGTTGGACGGTGAACGTTGGTGAACAGCCATTTTCAGTGTCTCCAGAGATGCTCAATTGGGTTTAGTTCAGGGCTCTGGCTGGGCCAGTCAACAATGGTCAGAGTTGTTCTAAAGGCACTCCTTTGTTATTTTAGCTTGTTATTTTAGCTGTGTGCTTAGTGTCATTGTCTTGTTGGAAGGTGAACCTTCGGCCAAGTCTGAGGTCCAGAGCACTCTGGAAGAAGTTTTCATCCAGGATATCTCTGTACTTGGCCGCATTCATGTTTCCTTCAATTGCAAACAGTCGTCCTGTCACTGTAACGGAAAAACACCTCCATAGCATGATGCTGCCACCACCATGTTTCACTGTTGGGATTGTATTAGGCAGGTGATGAGCAGTGCCTGGTTTTCTCCACACATATAGCTTATAACCAAAAAGTTCTATCTTTGTCTCATCAGACCAGAGAATCTTATTTCTCATAGTCTGAGAGTCCTTCATGTGTTTTTTTTTTTTTTTTTTTTAGCAAACTCTATGCGAGATTTCATATGTCTTGCACTGAGGAGAGGCTTCCGTCTGGCCACTGCCATAAAGGCCCGACTGGTGGAGGGCTGCAGTGATAGTTGACTTTGTGGAACTTTCTCCCATCTAACTAATGCATCTGTTGAGCTCAGCCTCAGTGATCTTGTGGTTCTTCTTCACCTCTCTCACCAAGGCTGTCCCACGATTTCTCAGTTTGGCTGGACGGCCAGGTCTAGGAAGACTTCTGGTGGTCCCAAACTTCTTCCATTTAAGGATTATGGAGCCTACTGTGCTCTTAGGAACCTTGAGTACTGCAAAAATTCTTTCGTAAACTTGGCCAGATCTGTGCCTTGCCACAATTCTGTCTTGGCAGTTCCTTTGACCTCATGATTCTCATTTGATCTGACATGCACTGTGAACTGTGAGGTCTTATAAAGACAGGTGTGTGCCTTTTACAAATTAAGTCTTATCAGTTTAACCCCTTTCTGACATCTGACGTACTATCTCGTCCATGTGCCCGGGCCTGTCTGCCCATGGACAGGATAGTACGTCATGGGCGATCGGCCATGGTCACGGGGGGAGCGTGGCCGGGTGTCACCTGATTCTTACAGCTGACACCGACACTAAGTGCCAGGAGCCGTCACAGACCACTCCCGTCACTTTAACCCCCCCGGAACACTGCGATCAAACAAGTTTGCAGCTTACTGGAGGCGGCACAGGGGCTGACAGCCCCTCTGCCTTTGGATCGGAGACCCCGCGGCACGCTGTGGGATCCCGATCCCTGCCATGGAGACCCGATGTTGTCATGACGACATCCGGGTCTCCAGAGCTGAGAAACTTCCTGACATGCACTGTGTGCAGAAAGTGCAGCGCTGACAGCTTCTGTAGCGATCAGCCTGCAGAAAGGTGTAAAACTATAGAACGAAGTAAAAAAATTTTTTTAAATAATTGTAAAAATATTTTAAAAAGTAATTTAAATAAAATCAATATTTATTCTATCCCTAAATATTTGAATAAAAAATTCTAAATAATAAAAGTACACATATTTGGTATCGCCGCGTCCGTAACGACCCGACCTATAAAACTTCCCCACTAGTTAACCCCTTTAGTGAACACCATTTAAAAAGAAAAGGCAAAAAACAATGCTTTCTCATCATACCGCCGAACAAAGAGTGGAATAACACGTAATCAAAAAAACGGTTATAAATAAACATGGTACCGCTGAAAACGTCATCTTGTCCTGCAAAAAACGAGCCGCCATACAGCGTCATCAGCAAAAACATTAAAAAAGTTATAGCTGTCAGAATAAAGAGAAGCAAAAACACTTATTTTTTCTATAAGTTTTTATTGTATAAAAGCACCAAAACATAAAAAAATTATATAAATGAGGTATCGCTGTAATCGTACTGACCTGAAGAATAAAACTGCCTGATCACTTTACCACAAGCGGAACGGTGTAAACGCCCCCCCCCCCCCCCTAAAAAAAAGAAATCATTGAATTGCTGGTTTTTACTCATTCTGTCTCCCAAAAATCGGAATAGAAAGTGATCAAAAAATGTCAATGGTACTAATAAAAACGTCAACTCAAAAAACTAGACCTCACATGACTCTGTGGGCCAAAATAGGGAAAATTTTTAGCTCTCAAAATGTGATGATGCAAAAACAATTTTTTGCAATAAAAAGCATCTATTAGTATGTGACAGCTGCCAAACATAAAAACCCGCTATGAATAGTAAATCAAAACCCTCTTTATCACCCCCTTAGTTAGAGAAAAATAATAAAATTTAAAAAATGTATTAATATCCATTTTCCAATTAGGGTTAAGGTTGGGGCTAAAGTTAGGGTTAGGGGTGTGTTAGGGTTTGGTTTGTGGTTAGGGTTATGGTTGGGATTAGGGTTAGGGGTGTGTTTGGGTTAGGGTTGGAGATAGAATAGGGGGTTTCCACTGTTTAGGCACATCAGGGGCTCTCCTAACGCAACATGGCGTCTGATCTCAATTCCAGTCAATTCTGCGTTGAAAAAGTCAAATGGTGCTCCTTCCCTTCAGAGCTCTGCCATGTGCCCAAACAGTGGTGTACCCCCACATATACTCCCTGACATAAGTTATGTCGCTTATCCATGTTATGTAAATAAAAGCTTACAATCTGACGTTAAATTCGTCATTGGTTGTATAAATTATTCTTTTGAAAGCTGAAACGCTCCGAAATGTGGTTTAGGTTAAGAAAATAAATTGGCATCAATGCAGAAATATTGATCATTTATTGGACACAGAATGGTCAGATTTTGGCAAGACAGCATACTCAGGACAAATGACATAACTACTATTGGGGTACAATTTCTCCTGTTACCGTTGGGAAAATAAAAAATTGGGGGCGAAAATATCATTTTTGTGAAAAAAATGATTTTATATTTACGGCTCTACGTTATAAACTTCTGTGAAGCACTTGGGGGTTCAAAGTGCTCACCACACATCTAGATAAGTTCCTTAGGGGATCTACTTTTCAAAATGTCACTTGTGGGGGGTTTCCACTGTTTAGGCACATCAGGGGCTCTCCTAACGCGACATGGCGTCTGATCTCAATTCCAGCCAATTCTGCGTTGAAAAAGTCAAATGGTGCTCCTTCCCTTCAGAGCTCTGCCATGTGCCCAAACAGTGGTGTACCCCCACATATTTCCCTGACAGAAGTTATGTCGCTTATCCATGTTATGTAAATAAAAGCTTACAATCTGACGTTAAATTCGTCCATTGGTTGTATAAATTATTCTTTTGAAAGCTGAAACGCTCCGAAATGTGGTTTAGGTTAAGAAAATAAATTATCATCAATGCAGAAATATTGATCATTTAATGGACACAGAATGGTCAGATTTTGGCAAGTCAGCATACTCAGGACAAATGACATAACTACTATTGGGGTCCAATTTCTCCTGTTACCTTTGGGAAAATAAAAAATTGGGGGCGAAAATATCATTTTTGTGAAAAAAATGATCTTTTATATTTATGGCTCTACGTTATAAACTTCTGTGAAGCACTTGGGGGTTCAAAGTGCTCACCACACATCTAGATAAGTTCCTAAGGGGGTCTACTTTTCAAAATGTCACTTGTGGGGGTTTCCACTGTTTAGGCACATCAGGGGCTCTCCTAACGCGACATGGCGTCCGATCTCAATTCCAGACAATTTTGCATTGAAAGGTCAAACGGCGTGCCTTCCCTTCTGAGCTCTGCCATGCACCCAAACAGTGGTTTTCCTGCATATATGGGGTATCAGCGTACTCAGGACAAATTGTACAACAACCTCTGGGGTCCAATTTCTCCTGCTACCCTTGGTAAAATAAAATAAATTGGATTTGAAGTAAATTTTTTGTGAAAAAAAAGTAAAATGTTCATTTTTTTTTTAGAAAAATATTTAGACTTGAGAGTCCTCAGTGGTTGATACCGTTTAATGGCTAACTGAAAAGATGGTAACAAATTGCAAGCTTTCGAGACTACTCAGGTCTCTTCATCAGGCAAAGACTAATACAAAATCTGAAGAATCACATATTTATATACACAAAAGGACACCGGAATAATGCAATAGATAAGACAAGTGACGTGAAGCAGAACTGTCATTATGGCAGAGGGATGAACATAAATATTGGAACAGTTCATAGATAAGGAGGGAAAGTTTTATTGCCCTCTGATTGGGGTCTGGTATTGTGTTTTGATGACCCTAGAAGGTCAGAGAAGCAGATTCCTTAATTGATATAGAAAGACATAAATCCATGTGACACGTTCATTCCAACACTAAGAGTGTCAAAGGTCATCATGACACGGGTGCCTCTAGTGGTCACCTACAATCCAAATCTGGAGGTGCAAAGGGGAGCTGCACGGAAACTACAACCTTTACTACAAAAAGATGCCCGGTTTACAATCCATATTTCCAGACCCCCCACTACTGTGTTTTAGACAGCCCCCAAATCTAAGAAGCATCATTGTCAGAAGTTCCCTGTCCTCCCCAACAGCTGCAGGAACCTTGCCTTGCAATCAGAAGAAATGCAAAACCTGTCCATTTATAATGACCACGGACAAGATAAAGATCCCCAACTCACATCAGGACTACAAGATACCAGGTACTTTCAGCTGCATCACATCTAATGTTGTGTACCTAATTATATGTACTAAATGTCCAACTGGGGGTCTGTATGTGGGGGAGACCGGGCAAAAACTGAGAACAAGGATGAATTCTCATCGCCACACAATAAGAGAAAAAAGAATGGATCTACCTGTGGCAAAACATTTTTGCTCCCCTGATCATAGCATGTCAGATATGAAAATACTGGTACTAAGAAGCAGATTCACATCTCAGAGACAGAGAAGAATTTGCGAATACAAATTGATGGTGACCTTTGACACTCTTAATGCTGGAATGAACCTGTCACATGGTTTTATGGCCTATTACATCAATTAAGGAATTTACTCCAAATACCCTGTGAAAACATCACAAAACATTACCAGACCCCAATCAGAGGGTAATAAAACTTTCTCTCCTTATCTATGAACTGTTCCAATATTTATGCTCATCCCTTGCCATAATGACTTTCTGCTTCACGTCACTTGTCTTACCTATTGCATTTTTTCTGTGTTTTTGTGTATAAATATGTGATTCTTCAGATTTTGTATTAGTTCAGCCTGATGAAGAGACCTGAGTAGTCTCGAAAGCTTGCAATTTGTTACCATCTTTTCAGTTAGCCATTAAAAGGTATCAACCACTGAGGACTCTCAACTCTAAATATTTTTCTAAAGGTCATCATAAGTTTATATTCCCAAACCTTTCTATCTTTCTCAGATTTGAAGTTAGATTTTAATATAAGTAATTCCATATCCGTCATGCTATGACCGGGCATACAAAAGTGTTTTGCCAAGGTAAATCCATTCTTTTTTCTCTTATTGTGTGGCGATGAGAATTCATCCTTGTTCTCAGTTTTTGCCCGGTCTCCCCCACATACAGACCCCCAGTTGGACATTTATTCCTGTGAAGCACCTGAAGGATTCATAAACTTCTTGAATGGGTTTTGAGCACCTTCTGTGGTGCAGGTTTTAGAATGGTGGCACTTTTGGGTATTTTCTATGATATAGACCCCTCAAAGTGACTTCAAATATGATGTAGTCCCTAAAAAAAAAATGGGGTGTAAAAATGAGAAATTGACGGTTTAATTTTTAACCCTTATAACTTCCTAACCAAAAAAAATTTGGTTCCAAAATTGTGCTGATGTAAAGTAGACATGTGGGAAATGTTACTTATTAAGTATTTTGTGTGACATATCTCTGTGATTTAAGGGCATGTAAATTCAAAGTTGGAAAATTGCGAAAAAGTTTCAAAATTTTCACCAAATTTCCGTGTTTTTCACAAATAAATGCAAGTCATGTCAAAGAAATTTTACCACTATTATGAAGTACAATATGTCACGAGAAAACAATGTCAGAATCACCGGGATCCATGGAAGCGGCACAGAGTTATTACCTCATAAAGAGACAGTGGTCAAAATTGTAAAAATTGGCCTGGTGATTAACGTGCAAACCACCCTTGGGGTAAAGGGGTTAATTAAACACAGCTGGACTCCAATGAAGGAGTAGAACCATCTCAAGGAGGATCAGAAGGAAATGGACAGCATGTGACTTAAATATGAGTGTCTGAGCTAAGGGTCTGAATACTTCTGACCATATGATATTTCAGGGTTTTTTTTAATAAATTTGCAAAAATTTCTACATTTCTGGTTTTTTTCAGTCAAGATGGGGTGCAGAGTGTACATTAATGAGAAAAAAATGAACTTTTTTTAATTTATCAAATGGCTGCAATGAAACAAAGAGTGAAAATTTAAAGGGGTCTGAATACTTTCCGAACCCACTGTATGTATGAGAATGTTCCTACAAAGCTCCTAGGTAGATGGATACCGGTCTAGCTGCAGCGCTTGGTACTAGAGTTGAGTGAATAAGTTTGGAATCAGTTGCCGAATCTGAATTTGCCATATGGCAACAATATGGCATGAATAAGTTAAAAGAAAAA